>JAEIFM010000249.1:0-239830 GCA_018901885.1 Zaprionus kolodkinae | reverse complement strand
TGACGACGTATGAAACGCGTCACAATAGTTATTTAGTTAAGTTTAAATGTATAAAATACCTTTAAGTTTATAATACCCCATGCGTTTGCATATTATAGGTAGCAAGCAAAGGCAATGACATAGACAAGGCGTAGGCAAAGACATAGACAAAGCATAGGCGAGACATAGGCAGGGGCATAGGCAAGTGCAAGCCCGCGGGGTGCAGACTACAAGCAATCGCCCGTTGGTCGGCGCCCATGCACACTAAGCAACGGCGGCTCGACAAATTCTTGCGACGCCTGTGTAACGGCGTCTCGACAAATTTTGCGACGCATGTAACGGCGCCCGAAAATTCCAGAAGCAGACCGAAGCGAGCAAAGCAGAATAGCAGAGCGAGGCGAGCAGAAGCATGCAGGCAGCACGAAGCCGACGCAGCAGAAACACACGAACGGATCGATGCAGGCGACAAGTCGCAAGCCGAACTAGGCAAAGCTACAAGTCGCGTGCCGATCTAGGCATGCAGGGCGCCAGGCTAGGCAAAACGGCAAGTTCGCAAGCAAAGCGACACGAGCCGAAGCATGATCGGCCGAGCATAGGCAGCGACCGCGGGCAGCGCCGCCCAGGCAGCGACCGCGGACAGCGCCGGGCAGCAGCGGACGGAAAGCGTCGAAATCGAGGCTGCAAAATTAGGCCACGACACAGAAGTGCCAGGCGACTGGACGAGGCCAGTCAGAACCTCTTAGGAAAAGAAGGAAAAGGAAGAAAATAAGTGACCAAAGTTTAAAAAAAAGTGAAAAGGACCTTAGATAAATGTTAAAACAAGGAAGCAAGGACTCGATACAAATAAAGGACAATGGACAGGGACCCTGTAGAAGAAGAAACGAGGTAAGCAGTGCAAAGAAACAAAAAGAAGGAAGCAAAGTCAAAAGAAGCAACGTATGGTGCGAAGTAGGTAGGGACACAGAGAGGCAGGGACAGTTATGAATATTAATAATATTATTGTAATAGAATAAGGAAACGTAACTTGTGAAGAAAAGGAAATAAACAATCAACAATGCATAGGCGTTTTAACTAAAACTCGCGTTCAATATTTTTTTTCGGAAACTTTCCTTCGTAAACGTGTTCGCAGGAAATTTCGCGTGTGCGCCCGTATGTGTCTGTGTGTTGTGGAGTGATCGCTAGTTGACAAGCGAATACGTGAACTTGTGTTCAGAGACGAGTTGCGGTGTGGTGCAATACACCACCGAGGCGACTTGTGGGAGCACAGGCGAAGGTATTTGCGGTCACGGGCGTTCCGTAACGGCGGAAACGACCAATCGTGGGCGTGAGTGAACGTTAGCTGACAAGCGGTACAAGAGCGTGTTCTAACGGGCTGCGGGGTGGTGCAATTAAACACCGAGCGACCTGTGGGAACATAAGCGAAAGTACCTGCGGTCACGGACGTTCCGTACGATGAACGGTCAGTCGCAGGTCGTGTCGTGAGTGAACGATAGTTGACGCGGGGTGCAGGAGCGAGCGTTCACAAGTGTGGCGTGGTGCAATACACCACCGAGCGATTTGTGAGAGTGCAGGCGGCAGTACCCGTAGTCACGAGCGTCTCCCACCACGGCCTGCAGCCGGCCCGGTGCACAGCGAAAACGCGGCCAAAGTGTCAGGTACGGTGAAAACACCATTCTGCGTCGTTCACGAGTACACGTGGAAGACACGGGCCACGTGTACGCGTGAAAAGGGGCGTGTTCGCTGTGCCCGACATTTGTCTCAGCTTTTCTTGATCTGCGAGTGACCCCTTTCTCTCTTTCTAAACGTCTTAGTAGTCCTAGTCATTTATAAATTTTGCTGTAAAGACCCTGGCTAGACTGAGAGTTGTACCCTAGCCCGAGCAAACATCTTTACAAAACAGATCGCTAGATTTATGTTTCGTATCTGATCCATCTTGGGTGATTCTAAACAGGACTCAGCCTCTTTCTTTACCAGAAGATTCTTACCATCCCACCCCTCGAAGTTACTGTTAATCTTGGCGTGTGATTTGATAAAAATGAAAAACCGCGTAGACGTGTACGCTGCTTTAAAAAAGCAGACTTTGAATTATTAAATTTCTTAATTTCTGACTGCGACTGGTCAGAACTTTACTCGTCTATTGATATTTCAGTAGCGACAAATTTATTTTATCAAAATATAAATTCATTTTTTGACATTTGTGTTCCTTTTTACCTTCCAACACACTCGAGTAAGCCCCCTTGGTTCACAAGAGAGTTGTCGCGCCTAAAAACTTTAAAATCTAAAATTAATAATTCAGCTGCAGCCTTTTCTCGTTGTTAAGCTGCTTGTTTAAATTTTTCAGTACTGAACACGAAATGTTATAAAAACTATTTAGCTCGTTGTAGGACTCAGTTTCTTGTGAACCCTAAACAGTTTTATAGTTTTGTTAACATGAAGCGTAAGTCATCGGTAAAACCTTCAAAGTTGTTTTTTGAAAATTCTATAGCAGACACCAGCCAAGCCATGGCCGACATGTTTGCAAAGTTTTTTCAAACGACGTACTCGCCTTCTACTCAAAATGTTCATTTTTATCCATATAACATTCCCAGTTCAAATGGTATTTTCAGTCCTATTCTAAACGAAATTTCACTTGTTAAGGATCTTCAGTCGGTTAAACCAGTTTTTTCTCCAGGTCCCGACGGTGTTCCCGCTTGTGTACTTCGGTTCTGTGCTCACTCTCTAAGCAAGCCATTGCTCAAACTGTTCTCGTCCTTAGATACATCATCCTTTCCTTCTATATGGAAGGAATCATTTATTATCCCCTTGCTTAAGAAGGGCAGTAAGTCTGATGCAAGCAATTATAGAGGTATCTCTAAATTGTCGGCTATACCTAAATTCTTCGAGAATGCCTTAACTCCTCACTTGCAACATTTCTGTAGATCCGTCATATCGCCTTCTCAGCACGGATTTATGAAACGTCGATCAACTACGACGAATTTGCTTGAGCTGACATCCTTTGTTTGATTTCAGTTAAGCATTTGACTCAGTAAATCATTCCCTTCTTGCACATAAACTCAACCTCTTAGGGTTCTCACCACAACTACTTAGTTGGATTGTAAGTTATCTGACTGACAGAACTCAAAGAGTCCTCTTTAATAACGTTCATTCAGACCTTCTCTTCGCCACATCTGGTGTTCCTCAGGGTAGCCATTTAGGCCCCCTCCTCTTTACGCTTTTCATCAATGACCTACCTCTGGTTGTACATAACTCCCGTAATTTCATGTATGCGGATGATGTAAAGCATTGTTATCAATATAATGATGACCACTGTCACTCTAACCTACAAGCCGACTTAAATAGTTTTCACTCTTGGTGTTGTGCAAATTTCTTAACCCTGAACAGCTCTAAATGCAAGCTGATGATATTCTCCCGAGCCAGTCCAACGTACGTTTCTTATACTCTTTGTGGCTGTGAATTAGATAGAATCAACTTAGTTGATGATCTGGGGGTCCGATTGGACCGAAAATTAAGATTTTCCGAACATATTTCTAATATGGTCAATAAAGCCACGGGTGTTCTTGGCTTTATTAAGAGGTGGTCTAAGGAGTTTGACGATGCTTATGTAACAAAGACCCTCTATACTTCACTTGTTCGTCCAATTCTGGAATACGGATCTTGCGTATGGTGTCCCCAGTACACTATTCATAAAAACGCATTGAATCTGTACAAAAAAAAACATTTTACTTTTCACTGGGATGTAAACTTAAGACTTTCTTCTTATGGCAGTAGACTTTTGTTGCTTAACCTACCATCTCTAGCTAACCGCAGAACCATGCTGGGTGTAGTATTTATTAATAACCTCATTCAAGGTGATATTGATAGTGTAGACCTAGTTAGCCGGCTACACTTCTCTGTTCCTTGTAGAATAACTAGAAAACTACTTATTACTAACTCTTCCTTATTGTAGGTCGAATAATGCCCTTCACGATCCGTTTAGGTATTATGCTCGGACTACAATAATCTATACTTTCTCATTGCTAACGCTTCCTCTGTTGCATGCCTAAAAGTTGAAATCCTGTCCGATCTTTCTAGAAATTAAGTAACCTTTCCTCGCAAATCTGTTCTATCTTTAGTAATAACTGCATGCCCGCGTTCTCTATTCGCGTTTCGAGTCGTACGTTCTGCGACTGTGCACCTCGGTTGGTTGGGCGGGAGGTGGACATTCGCTGTGTCTGGGATCCGCGCGTAACAAGCATCGGCTTGGTATTGCATGGACCACTTGATTATACATTCATTGTATCAACCTCCAAATATATAACTACTAATATTTTTTAATTGTAATTTTAAAGAAAAATCAAAATTAATCAAAACGCTGTAATAAAATGTAATCTGATTAGGAACCCGCACTCAAATTGTTAACAAAATTAAGAAACGCAAAATGTAAAAATCTTGATATCCATAAATTAATTTAGGTAACAAATAGAACTAATCACTCGAAATTTATTGTAATAATGAAAAATCCTATTTAAATAATTGATAAATGTAAAAAAAATTAAATAAATGTAGAAAAATTGATAAGCAAAAGAAATTTATATAGATAGACAATTACAACGTATCATTCAAGTACTAGACAAAATAAAAATAATGAATCGATTTAAAAAAAATGTGAATAAATGTAATTATTAAAATTCGTTAAAATAAAAGACAAAAAATAAAATATAATAATTATTAAAAAAAAAAAACAAATCAAACACTAATAAAATTGTAATAAATCAAATAATAAAATTCATAAAGAAAATTGAACCCTCACTGCTGTAATCTCTTTATTCCTAATACTTTTGTTTGCGTCTATCGAAAAAATGTTGATTAGATAAAAATCACTCGTGTGATCAAAACTCTGTTGAACTTTGATGTTGCTGGCAAGCCCTTATTTATAATCAGCTGCTTGAATCCATCCAACACCACCCTTCAAGACCGATTTACAACTCGAAGCGATAATATTCAAGACTGACAATTTAACCCGTACCAACTGGCTCGACAAATTCTTAATCTTTGTATCGAGAATCCAAATTGGCCGTATCAAATTTCAGCTTGAAGAGAGACGAATACCTTGCCATCAACAGTGGGCATTTTCCGCATGCTGCAAATTAAATGTATTCTATCTATTTGTGACAGTGGTAATGGACAGAAAATTTAAAATTATAGGAAAGTTTTGGGTTGCATTAGTGAGTCCTACCAAAGTCGAGCCCCATAGTTGGGCACCAAAATAAATTATAATTGTATCGGTTGGCAATTGGTTGCCATTTCCTATAGGCTGTTGGACTTCATGGACTTGACCGCACGTTTCAATTTCCGGCTCCAGCTCGTCGGCTAAAGGGTGGTGATCCTTAAAATGGACAAGTCCAAGGCCTACAATATAATTTATATAATATAACGTGCTGACGATGACGAACTAAGAAGTCGGAGAGATATCTGCAACCCTTCACTTTGCATGGATAATATCGGCAAACTGGAGTATAAGGTTGGCACACAGATGTTACGTGGCTAGTTTAGCCCGCCCTGCCTTTGGTCGCCCATTCCTGTGGGTGCATCTTGAATGGCGACCCCTTACAGAGATAACATTAGTTCGGGTTCAATCATTATAATTAATTTATTCCATTATTAAATAAAACACCTAACATTAAAACAATTTAAAATTATAACCTGACATGACACTGAAATATTAAACGAAATTGTATAAATAAATAATTTAAAAATAAGGTCTAGCAATGAACATGGAGAAAATATGTAAATAAAATATAAAGTTTAAAGCTGCCACAAAATTAAATAAATTTTTTCCCACAAAAAAACTACACGCTTCTTTGTTTATATTTGTTATACCCTTCGACCATTGAAAATGGTCAAAAAAAGGGTATACTAACTTTGTGCAAAATGTATGTAACAGGCATAAGGAGGCGTGGCAGACCCCATAAAGTATATATATTCTTGCTCAGGATCACTAGCCGAGTCGATTGAGACATGTCCGTCTGTCTGTCCGTCTGTCCGTCTGTATGAGACAACAGATCTCAGCTATTAAACAAGAAAGCAAGGCTACCTTCGGCTTGCCGAAGGTTTCATACCCTTGCAGTTATACAAAATATAAAATATCTTTGGATTCCTGCTGGTTTCTGTGGTATTTATTGAAGAATTATAACATCGATTATATCAACCTCTTAAAATTTTGAATACTCAGCCTCCTCACCACGGCAAGGTCGCAATCCTCGAGGAGGAATATTTACAATACATTAAACAACATTGCACATATATTCTTTATTTACAATAATAAAATAAATTAATTAACTAATTATTTAAAAATAAATTATTAAATTAGTGATTATAGCTAAGGAACACGCCGTCATGGTGACTATATGGAGTTTGATAAGTGATTGCGGCAGCACCGCTTACTGTGTTATCACAAAATATCCAATCAATTTGAGTTAAATGTTTTGTTGTTGGCACATTTTGTTGTTATTATTTAGAGTAGACTCGAGCTGATCAGTGGTTATTGATCGGCAAATGTTAAAATCTCCCAATTTTGTATTATTTTAGCTGACGTTAGCCTTTCAACATCATTTCTGATTTTATTTCGAAACCTTGTAATAGGAAAAGCTGGATTCCTATAAACAACTATGACTATTGTATGCAAGTATTTAAATGTTATGGACTGGTATATATTTCTTACATTATCAACTGTAACTGTTTCATATAAGAATGCTATGTTTTCCGATATATTTTGTTTTGCATATATCAGTATACAATTCTTAGAAACAGCATTTGGTCGAATGTCTTTGTGTTGTAAAGGATCTGTTGGTCATAAAATCTAAATTTGGAAAGTTCTCTTTCAAAAATGCATTTGAATAACAGCTATGAAGATAGCTCAATAACTGGGGGACTAATTTGCGTTGCAACAGACAGACGGACTGACTGATTGTTCCTATAACAGCTATATAATATAAACGTCTGAGATATTTAAATGGAAAAACTAAGGACGGGTTACTGTATAACATTAAAAAGTATTGATAATGTGCGGTATTTCCAAAAACAAAACAGGTTTGCATACAAAAACCCTGATTTCAGCCGATTGTTCCTATGGCAGCTATATGTTATAGTGGTCCGATTTTGATACAATTTTGACAGCACATTAAAAACGTAATAAGAATAAGATTTGCCAAATCTTGTTGCAATATCTTAAAAAACAACAAAAATCGGCCGATAGCTTCTATGACAGCTATACGATATATCGGTCCGATCTGGCTCGTTCCGACTTATTTACAGCCTACAGCAATAAGAAGCTTGTGTGCCAAGTTTCATGAAGATAGCTCAAAAACTGAGAGACTAGTTTGCGTTGCAACAGACGGACGGACGGACGGACGGACGGACGGACGGACAGACGGACATCCATTTTTCGACTCCTCTGGTGATGCTGATTCAGAATATATATACTTTATAGGGTCGGAGATGTCTCCTAAGGTGCGTTGCAAACTTCTGGCTAAAATTAATATACCCTCTGCAAGGGTATAAAAAGCTAGAGATACCAAATTTGGCATGAAGGTTCCTGTAAATCATAGGCAGATAAAGTTTATCTCAAATTTTTGATGCCACGCCCACCGCCCCCGCAAATCGGTTATTTGCGATTATTAAGCAAAGTATTAAATCCATAACGTTCTACTTTGGTATGTATAAAGCTAACTGCAATATGAACATATCCTCCAAATTACAATCCGATCGGACTAATAACACAGAAGTTATTCAAGTCAACGTTTTCAGTACAAATGTTCGGTACGGGCAGCAGCCGACGCGCTGCTTTGAGCAGTTGACGCCGACGTCGACGTTGCGTCGTGTCGTGTCGCTTTACTCTTTACGCGCGTCGCTGTGTGAGTGCGAGCGAGTAAGCTATATGTACTAGAATTATTTGTGCAGAATTCTCTGTTTGAAATTATGAGTGTGGTTACTCGTTTGTAACGGATTTGGAAAATTGGGAGAAGGGTATCTTACTGTCGGGCGCCCGACTGTAGCCTTACCCACTTGTTATACCCTTGCAGAGGGTATATTAATTTTAGCCAGAAGTTTGCAACGCACCTTAGGAGACATCTCCGACCCTATAAAGTATATATATTCTGAATCAGCGTCACCAGAGGAGTCGGAAAATGGATGTCCGTCTGTCCGTCCGTCCGTCCGTCCGTCTGTTGCAACGCAAACTAGTCTCTCAGTTTTTGAGCTATCTTCATGAAACTTGGCACACAAGCTTCTTATTGCAGTAGGCTGTAAATAAGTCGGAACGAGCCAGATCGGACCGATATATCGTATAGCTGTCATAGAAACTATCGGCCGATTTTCGTTGTTTTTCAAGATATTGCAACAAGATTTGGCAAATCTTATTCTTATTACGTTCTTAATGTGCTGTCAAAATTGTATCAAAATCGGACCACTATAACATATAGCTGCCATAGGAACAATCGGCTGAAATCATGGTTTTTGTATGCAAACCTGTTTTGTTTTTTGGAAATATCGCACATTTTCAATACTTTTAAATGTTATACAGTAACTCGCCTTTAGTTTTTCCATTTAAATATCTCAGACGTTTATATTATATAGCTGTTATAGGAACAATCAGTCAGTCCGTCTGTCTGTTGCAACGCAAATTAGTCCCCCAGTTATTGAGCTATCTTCATAGCTGTTATTCAAATGCATTTTTGAAAGAGAACTTTCCAAATTTAGATTTTATGACCAACAGATCCTTTACAACACAAAGACATTCGACCAAATGCTGTTTCTAAGAATTGTATACTGATATATGCAAAACAAAATATATCGGAAAACATAGCATTCTTATATGAAACAGTTACAGTTGATAATGTAAGAAATATATACCAGTCCATAACATTTAAATACTTGCATACAATAGTCATAGTTGTTTATAGGAATCCAGCTTTTCCTATTACAAGGTTTCGAAATAAAATCAGAAATGATGTTGAAAGGCTAACGTCAGCTAAAATAATACAAAAATTGGGAGATTTTAACATTTGCCGATCAATAACCACTGATCAGCTCGAGTCTACTCTAAATAATAACAACAAAATGTGCCAACAACAAAACATTTAACTCAAATTGATTGGATATTTTGTGATAACACAGTAAGCGGTGCTGCCGCAATCACTTATCAAACTCCATATAGTCACCATGACGGCGTGTTCCTTAGCTATAATCACTAATTTAATAATTTATTTTTAAATAATTAGTTAATTAATTTATTTTATTATTGTAAATAAAGAATATATGTGCAATGTTGTTTAATGTATTGTAAATATTCCTCCTCGAGGATTGCGACCTTGCCGTGGTGAGGAGGCTGAGTATTCGAAATTATAAGAGGTTGATATAATCGATGTTATAATTCTTCAATAAATACCACAGAAACCAGCAGGAATCCAAAGATATTTTATATTTTGTATAACTGCAAGGGTATGAAACCTTCGGCAAGCCGAAGGTAGCCTTGCTTTCTTGTTTTGTTTTGATTTCACTCAAATTTTCTATTCGGTCTACGGGCTAAAACAGCTTAGGGTCAAAAAAAATGTGACATGGGCACACTTATATGTTTCACTCAAATTGACTAAATGAAGAGAGAGAATTGTAATTGAGTGATTCAGTTTCGCGTAAAACTTTAAAAAGTGCGTGTAATTTCGTGTTATTTTCCATATCCCGCGACGAAAGCGCTTTCGAATAGGTACTGCACTTTCGAATAGAACTGCAACATGCATGCATACACAACACTCAAAAATGAATGAGATTTTTGCCACTCGATCTTCATTTTGCACAGATCGCACATAGCACACGCCTAAAGCCGCGCAAGCCTCTAATAGCAAGAGCCTCAGATAGCGGGAGACTCTAAAAGCAAGAGACGCAAAAGGAAGGAGCCTCAAAAGGCAGGAACGTTTTGGCAAAAAAGGCATGTAAGGCAGGAGCGTTTTGACAAAAAAAAACAAGAGACGCTTGCCCAAAGGCTCGGTAGGCTCGGTAGGTAGAGACAGCAGCATAAGGGTCGGGGCATATAAATTTGTTCGAGAACGTTCGGTTTTCCCTTTCTTCTTGTGCGTTTTTGGGTTACCCCTTCTACTTCTATTCTATTATTAGACACATAAGTAGGTATAGAAAAAAAACCCGAGGCCAATGCATTTCAATTTCTACTTGTTCCGTTACCCCTTCCACAAAATAAGCGAGGCACGCACTGGCAAATTTGTATACCCTTGCAGAGGGTATATTAATTTTAACCAGAAGTTTGCAACGCACCTTAGGAGACATCTCCGACCCTATAAAGTATATATATTCTGAGTCAGCATCACCAGAGGAGTCGAAAAATGGATGTCCGTCTGTCCGTCCGTCCGTCCGTCCGTCTGTTGCAACGGAAACTAGTTTCTCAGTTTTTGAGCTATCTTCATGAAACTTGGCACACAAGCTTCTTATTGCTGTAGGCTGTAAATAAGTCGGAACGAGCCAGATCGGACCGATATATCGTATAGCTGTCATAGAAGCTATCGGCCGATTTTTGTTATTTTTCAAGATATTGCAACAAGATTGGCAAATCTTATTCTTATTACGTTTTTAATGTGCTGTCAAAATTGTATCAAAATCGGACCACTATAACATATAGCTGCCATAGGAACAATCGGCTGAAATCAGGGTTTTTGTATGCAAACCTGTTTTGTTTTTGGAAATACCGCACATTATCAATACTTTTTAATGTTATACAGTAACCCGCCTTTAGTTTTTCCATTTAAATATCTTAGACGTTTATATTATATAGCTGTTATAGGAACAATCAGTCAGTCCGTCTGTCTGTTGCAACGCAAATTAGTCCCCCAGTTATTGAGCTATCTTCATGAAACTTTGCTCACAAGCTTCTTATTTCCGACATATTTATTTAAATAAGTCGGAACGGGCCAGATCGGACTGATATATCGTATAGCTGTCATGGAGACTATCGGCCGATTTTCGTTATATTTGCGCAATAGACTATGGTGGCTGAGTGGATGTGGTCGTTGACTGTCGAGAGGAAAGGGTGCGAGTTCGAATCCTACGCGATGCAAGTGGGTTTTTTGGGGGTACTAGCTTTTTTTCAAGCATTTAAAACATTTTAAGTTTAGTATTTTAATTAAACAGAATTTTAAGGGGAGTGAGTTGGTATTGTCTACACGCACGACGACGACGAGATAGATAAAATAATAATTTGTTTTTGTCTTGTACGACAAGCTGAATGGTCTCACAATACGCCTTTGCCGACGCAATTCAGAATGCGTCAATGGCGGAGCGGTTATAGTTGCAGGTTGCAAGTTTTTTTTGGAGTTCCGTGGTTCAAGTCCTCACGTGGATAAATTTTTTTTTCGTTTTTTTCTGTTCTTATTCTTTATTTTAAAATCGATGTTAACGAAATTTTTTCTATATTTAAAAATTAGACAAGCTCACTTAGATAATTTATATTAAAAGTAAAAAATCAGGTGCATAGCATATCATAAAATCAAAAAAAAAAGAAAGCAAGGCTACCTTCGGCTTGCCGAAGGTTTCATACCCTTGCAGTTATACAAAATATAAAATATCTTTGGATTGCTGCTGGTTTCTGTGGTATCTATTGAAGAACTATAACAGTACATCGATTATATCAACCTCTTATAATTTCGAATACTCAGCCTCCTCACCACGACAAGGTCGCAATCCTCGAGGAGGAATATTTACAATATCTTAAACAACATTGCACATACATTCTTTATTTACAATAATAAAATAAATTAATTAACTAAATATTTAAAAATAAATTATTAAATTAGTGATTATAGCTAAGGAACACGCCGTCATTGTGACTATATGGAGTTTGATAAGTGATTGCGGCAGCACCGCTTACTGTGTTATCACAAAATATCCAATCAATTTGAGTTAAATGTTTTGTTGTTGGCACATTTAACAATAGACATAACCCCTTATTATTTAAAGTAGACTCGAGCTGATCAGTGGTTGTTGATCGGCAAATGTTAAAATCTTCTAATATTACCAATTTTGTATTATTTTCAGCTGACGTTAGCCTTTCAACATCATTTCTGATTTCATTTCGAAACCTTGTAATATGAAAAGCTGGATTCCTATAAACAACTATGAATATTGAATGCAAGTATTTAAATGTTATGGACTGGTATATATTTCTTACATTATCAACTGTAACTGTTTCATATAATAATGTTATGTTTTCCGATATATTTTGTTTTGCATATATCAGTATACCATTCTTAGAAACAGCATTTGGTCGAATGTCTTTGTGTTGTAAAGGATCTGTTGGTCATAAAATCTAAATTTGGAAAGGTCTCTTTCAAAAATGCATTTGAATAACAGCTATATGATTTTTTGTTTAACAGCTACATGTAATAGTACTCAGATTTCCATAAAATTGCAACAAGAACCTTCATTAGGCCGATCGTTGATCGTTATAAGTTATAAAAGTTCGATTTGGACTTGGTAAGCCTGATAGCTATATCTTGAAATATAACGAAAATCGGCCGATAGGCTCCATAACAGCTATACGATATATCAGTCCGATCTGGCCCGTTCCGACTTATTTAAAGAGGGCAGAAATAAAAACCTTGTGAGCAAAGTTTCATGATGATAGCTCAATAACTGGGGGACTAATTTGCGTTGCAACAGACAGACGGACTGACTGGTTGTTCCTATAACACCTATAGAATATAAACGTCTGAGATATTTAAATGGAAAAACAAAGGGCGGGTTACTGTATAACATTAAAAGGTATTGATAATGTGCGGTATTTCCAAAAACAAAACAGGTTTGCTGATTTCAGCCGATTGTTCCTATGGCAGCTATATGTTATAGTAGTCCGATTTTGATACAATTTTGACAGCACATTAAGAACGTAATAAGAATAAGATTTGCCAAATCTTGTTGCAATATCTTGAAAAACAACAAAAATTGGCCGATAGCTTCTATGACAGCTATACGATATATCGGTCCGATCTGGCTCGTTCCGACTTATTTACAGCCTACAGCAATAAGAAGCTTGTGTGCCAAGTTTCATGAAGATAGCTCAAAAACTGAGAGACTAGTTTGCACTGCAACAGACGGACGGACGGACGGACAGACGGACATCCATTTTTCGACTCCTCTGGTGATGCTGATTCAGAATATATATACTTTATAGGGTCGGAGATGTCTCCTAAGGTGCGTTGCAAACTTCTGGCTAAAATTAATATACCCTCTGCAAGGGTATAAAAAAGATTGCAGATAAAGAATCAAGACAAAAGGATGAATGGGCGCATGCCAGCTGTTTCGTTGACAACAACAAAACAAAGCACAAACACACACACACATGCGATCGCATTTTCGGTCTGTGGGCTTTCGACTCTGAAAGAGAAAAATGGACTTGGTGCTAGGCCATGCAATTGCCAAACTTCACAAGCTACGCATACTTTCATATGCGAGCATGTGCATACATAACGCATACATTGAAACGACGGCACAGCGCTTCGAAAAACACCCGTGCTCATCGTTCCGCAGTCGTTGTCCGACTGAATTGATGTCGTCGTGTTTTCGGAGTTGATACTCGTGTCTCGTTCCGACTGGGAGTCGAGACCCGGTGGAATCTGAAAATGGGCATAGCGTCAGCAGCCATGTTAACGCTATTTGACGCCTCTATGTGTTCTCTGCTTAGTGCTGCCATGTTAACCTCGCTCTCTTCGTGCCTCAAGATCTTTGGCAACTTCCCGGATAAGTAGACATACCAACTTTAACCATAGATGGCGCTTTATTAATATTTTCTTTTTTTTCGTTACAGTTTGAACTGGACGTTACAATTTTTAGACATCGTTGCGTGCGGTGTCAACGCAATCACATCATAATAAGAACAACTTACTGGTTTCTTATCAGCGACCAGCGCGCTTGCCCTTTGGGCAATCAAATTACATATTACTATTATTGGATAAAAAAGCATCGATGAAGGCAATAGCTGGAGGCCTATCGGGCGCCGAGTTTCGCGCCAAATTTATCCAAGAGTCTATACTCAGGTCATTAATAGATATAGCAGGCACCACAAGGAATCACTTATGCGACGGCCACCTCGCATTCCACCACCACGACTACACCATCAGCCGAATTTTGCGTAAAGGTCTGCTCCACAGCCGCTTCACCTTCCTCATTCCTGACCCCCACCTTACCACAATAATTTCATGACTTTATTTATTTATTTATTTAACGTCAACTAAGAGCAGTCGACTCAAAGACTAAAATATAATAAAATTACAAATGTAAATTTAAATTAAAAATATAAGTATAATTTAAGTTGAAGGTAAGTATTTTATTAAAAAATATTTTTTTTTTTTGTTTTAAATTATTTTATTATTAATTAATCATTAAATTATTTATTTAATCTGGGAGTAAAAAGATAATTTTAGTTGATCCAACATTTGTTGCAAAGGATTGGGGAAACCCAGAAAACACAATCAGATCAAAAGAAGTGTGTTAATGGATTAAAGCGCTCGTAACGCCCGAGGAGCGCAGTTAACGAATAGGATGGTCGCGAGATTGCTAACTTCTAGCCAGGTGAGAAAGTAGTGAATGTTTAAGATTATTAGTCGATTGGCTGTTAGATATAATAAAGTAGTATTTATTGTAGTCCGAACATAATACCCTGAACGGTTTGTGCAAGGCATAGTTCGACCTACAACTAGGAAGAGTTAGTGGAATATAATTTCTTGTTAGTCGGCAAGGGACAGAGAAGTGTAACCGGCTAACCAAGTCATCACTGTCAATGTCGCCTTTAATAAGGTTATTGATAAAAACAACACCAAGCATAGTACGCCGATTGGCTAAGGAAGGTAGATTTAGTAGAAGAAGTCTGCTAGTATAGGAAGGTAGTCTTAAGTTTGAATCCCAATTAAGTCCACACAATGCGAAAATCAAAAAGTTCTTTTGAACGGATTCAATGCGGTCCTTGTAGGTTGAAAACTGAGGACACCAAACACATGATCCATACTCGAGAATAGGACGCACAAGTGAGGTATAAAGGGTCTTAGTTATATAAGGATCGTTAAATTCCCACGTTAGCCCACCTCTTAATAAATCCGAGTACACTCATAGCCTTATTGACTATGGAAGAAATGTGCTCAGAGAACTTGAGTTTAGCGTCCAGGCGTACTCCAAGGTCGTCCACAGAGGTAATTCTTTCCAGAGGACAACCACATAAAGTGTAAGATTCGTACTGAGGACTGGCACGAGAGAATGTCATCAACTTGCATTTTGAGCTGTTCAGATTTAATAGGTTTGTACCACACCAACTGTTAAAACTATTGAGGTCGGCTTGAAGGGAGGCGTCTTTAAATTGAAAACAAAGCTTTACATCATCTGCATACATAAGAGTACGCGAATTATGTATGGCCGAAGGAAGGTTATTGATGAAAAGCGTAAAAAGAAGGGGACCTAAATGGCTTCCCTGAGGAACACCAGAAGTAACTTGAATAGGGTCAGAAAGAGCATTTTTAAAGTAGACTCTTTGTGTTCTGTTGGCCAAATAACTTATAAGCCAGCTTAAAAGATTTGGTGAGAAACCAATAATGTTTAGTTTATGTGCAAGAAGGGAGTGATTTACTGAGTCAAATGCTTTACTGAAATCAGTATAAATGACGTCAGTTTGAAAATTTTTCTGAAAGCCCTTTATTATAAAGGATGTAAGCTCAAGTAAATTTGTCGAGGAGGAACGACGTTTTAAAAATCCGTGCTGAAAAAGGAGAAATGACGGATCTACAGAAATGCTGCAAGTAAGGAGTTATGACATTCTCGAAGAGTTTAGGAATAGCCGACAATTTTGAGATACCTCTATAGTTTAATGCATCAGACTTGCTGCCCTTCTTGTGAAGCGGTAAAATGAAAGATTCCTTCCATATGGAAGGAAAGGTGGAAGTTTTCAGGGACAGCGAGAACAGTTTGAGCAATAGCTTAGAAAGAGGATCGGCACAGTATCGAAGTACGCAACTAGGAATTCCGTCAGGACCAGGTGAGACAACTGATTTTATCAAACATAAATCCCTGAAAATCGAACTTTCGTTTAATTGTGGGGCGAAAATGCCAGTTGAACTGGGAATGGTGAAAGGATAAGAATTTACATCGCGTGTTTAATTAATAATAACTAATAATTTCATGACTCTGCCAAAGATCCAAGTAGATGGATTAAAATACAGAGAAGCAAGGAAGGTGACCTTCTACCCTCCCCACTCCAAAATGCGAGCACACATCCGCGATTCGGATAAAAACAAGAACGCCACAAATACAGCAAACAGCTTTGACATATTGTCTGACGAAGGAGAAGAGATGGACTATGACCATGCCAGTGTCAACTCTCTGGACAGCATACCTGCAATGGATACCGAGGGCCCATCCACCGCTGCAGCCGCAGCTCGTCTCCGCATAGCGGCCAGAGATAACAAGGCTAAAAGACATGCCTCCACTAACTCGAGTCCGACCGCAACTAAAGGAAGACAAACCCGTTTACAGTTGTTACAGTTGTTGTGAGGGGACTGCATTATTAGCAGACTCACACATAAACTTAAAAACTTGGGCCATTCAGTGCTTACCATCCACAACCCAATTACAAAGACGACTGGAGAGAGGATGAACCTCTACTTTATTAACATTGAAGCGAAGGACAACAACAAGGAGATCCTTGAGATTCGGGCCTTCTGTCATCAACAGGTTCGCATCGAAACGGATAGGAAGTCACAAGACCTCGTCCAGTGTGACGATGCCAGGAGTACGGGCACACGGCAAAATACTGCCGAAGACCCTTCCGTTGTGTCTCTTGTGAAAACGACCACAAGTCATCTGAATGCACCAAAAGCAAGGATGAATTGGCTACATTGATCCACTGCTAAAGCGCACATCCGGCCAACTTTCGCGGCTGTGAATTCTTTATAGCCTACGAAAAGAAAACCAGACCCAAAGGAAAAAAAGATACTCGCATCTTGGACATTAATGCTCCAACCACCACCAGTCCAAATAACGGAGTTTCATATGCGCAAGGAACCAGGGCTCGCGCCAGCAACAACACAGCCAGCGGCAGCAGCAGCAACAGGACGAGAGGCTGTTAGGAAGCAACATGGAGAGAATGCTATCTTCTCTCATCAAAGCCGTTGAAGGTCTCATACTGCATGCAAGCCCAAATACTGCAGATGCTGAGCACAATCAACCTCTATAAATGACCCCCCTTAAAGCCTTGATCTGGAATGCACGAGGAGCTTCCAGAAAGCTTCTGGAGATTGAAAACTTTGCCGAGAGAGAGGGAGTGGACATAATCATGCTCTCAGAAACCTAGACAGTACAAATTGACTGTATGGATTTGATGTGTACACAGGCAATCATTCAGGTGGAGCTCCCAGAGGAGGTGCCGCCACTCTCATCAACAGGAAGATCAAGCACATCCCTATTGAGCCTATAGTGTCCAATAGAGTGCAATTAGCTGCAGCTCTAATCCAAACGGACCTTGGGAATTCCTGATTGGTGCGATATACTGCCCCCCTGGGTTACAACTGGACTGCAGCTGACTTTGACAACATACTTCTGGCCACGAATATCACAAGGTACCTAATTGGCGGCGACTGGAACGCGAAGCATGCTGGGTGGGGATCGCAAATCATTAGCCCCAGAGCAAACGCCCTAGCCACTAGCGCCTTTGCAATCAATGCCAATATCTTGGCTACAGGATCTCCCACCTACTTCTCAAGTCAAGCAGGCCGAAGACCCTCTCACTTAGACTTTGCAATCTTTCGAGGAATACGTATAGACAGACTAATGATACAGAAAAACTGGGCCCTAAACTCATTCTGACAGTCAATGCCCAAGCTACCCTGCAATCAAAACGCCCTAAGCTTCTGAGCAAGCACGTAAATATATCTCTACGTTCAAAGAAGCTCTGAGTAGGTCTATAGAACTCAACCTATCGATCAACTCAGCAGGGGACATAAAAGAGGCAATTGACATGTTTAACGCCAAAATACACCAAGCAAAAGGCTCCTGGTAAGGATATGATCATAAACTCCATTCTAAAAATTCTCCCAAAGCGAGCGCTCCTTTTGATTACATTGATATTCAATGCGATCTTAAGGATAGAATACTTCCCCAAGCAATGAAAGAATGCCAGGTTCTCAATGATCCTCAAGCCAGGGAAGCCGGAACAGGCCCCAGTTCCCACCGGCCTATAAGTCTCCTACCTTATTAATCGAAAGTATTGGAAAGACTGAACATCTCCCGGCTTCTTGAGTATATGGACGCCAATAAAACAATTCCGCCTCATCAGTTTGGATTCCGATCTAGTCACAGCACCGTGGAGCATATACTTAAGGCATTCGACCGAAGAGAGTACTGCAATGGAGTATTCCTCGACATCCAGCAAGCCTTTGACAGAGTCTGGTATCCGGGAGTACTGGCAAAATTCAAGTCAATTACAGCCTTATCCGCTCGTTCCTTACCGAAAGAGAATTCGAAGTCCAATGCCGAGAATCAATATCATCTAGTGGACCTCTGAATGCCGGTGTTCCCCAAGGAAGTGTCCTAGGACCGCTCCTATACTCAATATTTACAGCAGTTGCTCCAACTCCAGATGCGACAGAAATGGATATCAACAGAGAAAAGATGCTGCTAGCCACATTCGCTGATGACGTCTGCATATTTTACTCAGCAGTCAGTGAATATGGGGCTTCCGACGGCATCCAGGAGTACCTCATTTATTTCAAGAATGGGCCAGAAGATGGAAAATGAGCATTAACGCCCAAAAAGTGCAAACGTCTGCTTCATCTTACGTCGCGGTACGACACCAGCAGTATACCATATATCAACGACACTAATTGAGCAGTCAACAAAAGCCAAATACCTTGGCTTGACGTTAGACTCCTGTCTGACTTTTCGCGACCACATAGCCAACACAGCAATATGCAATACAAAAAGGCGCAGGCTGTACGTTTAATATACCAGCAAATCATTGCACCGACTTGGAGATATGGTATACAAATCTGGGGTATTGCAGCAGCAACCCACAGAAAAAGAATACAGAAATCCGGAGTATTGCAGCAGCAACCCACAAAAAGAATACAGACATTGCAGAACAAATGCTTGAGACTTATTACCGGCTGTGAATGGTTCATAAGCAACAGGACACTCCACAGAGATCTCAACCTGCGTACGGTGGAGGAGCAGAACTCATTTCACTCAAGCAGATACAACGACAGACTGACCATGCGTAATAACCGACTTGCCCGACGTTTAAGATGAAAAATCCCAATAAGAAGACTCAAAAGTGACATTTCCACAGTCCACAGTTCCACTACTGATTTAGTAAATATAATAAAAACAAGTCGGAAAGGCTACAGTAGAGCGCGCCCGACTGTGGTATACCCGCTACCACCATGCGAAAAAAACACGTCTCACAGTTTTAAATTTGTTTTGACTTTGAAAGTTGCACGGGGTTCCTATTAGATGTTGCCGCATGGCTTTCAGTGTTTTCCAATTAGAACTCATCAGAGGGCTTTTAATTATGAATGTGTAAAAGAGACCGCCTATATAATGCTTCACATATTTATTGAGGAATTTAATAATCCAACCAGATTTGTCGTTTATGTTGTACATACATTGCTGTATGCTGCGAAATATGACTAAATATTCTAAATTTCTTTAAATATAGTAAAAACTTCGCTAACATTGATTTTAAATAAAGATAACGCATATGCAAAAAAAAAGAACAGAAAAATAAAACAAAAAATTTTGTACCGACGCGAGGTCTTGAACCATGGACCTCCAAAAAACTCGGCCTATGCAGTCTGCAACTATAACAGCTCTGCCATTAGCGCATTTTGAATTTGCTCGATAAAGTTGCATTATGAGACCATCACTCCCCTTAAAATTCTGTTTAATAATTTTAAATGCTTGAAAAAAAGCTTACAACCATCCAAAAATAACAACCACTTACATCGGGGTTGGGTCGGATTAGAACGCGTGCCCTTCCGCTCGACAGTCAGCGACCACATCCACGCAGCCACTGCAGCCATTTGGCAACCACGATAAAATTGCAATGATGACAGTGCAATAATTTTGGTACATATAATTGAAAAAAAGCTTGCCGCCGGAGTTGAACCTGGATATTGCATATCTAACATAATAAAACAGACAAAAACATGTGGCCACATGGCACTACTATTTCCTAAATATCTTCCACATTTATAGTCCAATCTTACTAAAATTTTCACGAAACGTCCGCAAGATAGTATTTATAACGTATTTATAAAACTGTTGCTGTAAAGCTAATATTGCGGCTGTAATCAATTTTTTTCAATTTATGGAGGCGGGTGGGGGCGTGGCTAAAATCCAAAATAAACTTGATCAGCCTGCAGTAATGACACATATTGTCACCAAATTTGGAAACTCTAGCTCTTATAATAGCTAAGATCCAGGTGTTCACACGGACGGACAGACGGACATGGCTATATCGACTCGGCTGTTGATACTGATTCAGAATATATATACTTTATGAGGTCGGAGATGTCTCCTTCTGCCTGTTACATACATTTTCGGTTCGAACAAAGTTATAATACCCTTCTACTCTATGAGTAGCGGGTATAAAAATAGTAAATTTAACTACATTAGGAACATACACTTAAGTTATTATTAAAACACAGAAACCACTAATCAATTAAATTATAAGTAGTCTTGGAGAAGTAAAACCATAGATGCTCATTAGGTTATAGAAAAATCTGTATTCTGATCCCTAATAAAATAAACAAGCGAGTCACTTGTCAAGGAGAAGCTTTGTAATAAAATCACTAATAAAATTAGACCGAATCGACGCGACTCTTATTTAATTAAAATATTAAGAACCAAGGTGATCAAGAACCAAGGGAGCAGAACCGGCGTTAGAACCTGGAATGCGACTTTACTTAACTAGGTGAGGCTATGCGGCTGCAAGAGCCGAAATAACTTAGGAAAACAAGGTTTGCTTAACTGGCGCCCGAGCAGTCTGAACTCTGACTACCGGTGGCAATGGTATTTAAACAAATTATAAAATATAAACAAGAAAAAAAAAATAAAAGTTAACCAAAATATGCTGAAGCAGTGACAGTAGTGACAACATGAGAGTGGAACATTAAAATGTAAAGAGAAACGACTACCCGCCGCGGTGAGAATGCCGTTACTGTCTGTAGCGGGGACAACATTCTTCACGGGCGCAAAAAAGTCGTACAAAACAAAATATAAAGACTACCCGCCGCAGCGTTAATACCGTCTCCGTCCAGGAGCCGGGCACATTATACGCGGGCGCAAAAATGTCTTCATGAAAAAATAAATAAAAAAGGCCTATGTAACGACCCACTGCGGCGATTTGCCTACACTCGCTGTAGCCTATTCGCGAGTGCAATGTACATAGTGTCGAACCAATAAAATGGCATAAATAAGAATAAATGAGATAATAACCGAATAAATTCTGATTAAAGTGTGTGGCAATCTGCTGGATAGGCTGAGTGGTGTGGAGGCACCCGAGAAAGCTGCCCAGTAGATTATGGCAACCGTACCATTAGTAGGCCAAGGCCAAAAAGGAAAAATACGGACCACCGCGCCCAGTACTAAGTTCAACTGCTCACTAAACTCGCTCGCCACTGTCGCTTCATACCCAAATTATTTAAGCCGAAGCCATATAAACAAAAGATGAAACCTAAACAAATTTAAAAGAATGATAAACGAATATCGAAAAAATCATTGCCAACCAATAGTTTTTACTAGATTTTTCTAAAACACCATTCTTTTTCCCTAGATCATAAGGAAACACAAAACACATACACGGAAAAAAACACTAATTGAAATCATAAGAAAAAAGAAAGCAAGGCTACCTTCGGCTTGCCGAAGGTTTCATACCCTTGCAGTTATACAAAATATAAAATATCTTTGGATTGCTGCTGGTTTCTGTGGTATTTATTGAAGAATTATTACAGTACATCGATTATATCAACCTCTTATAATTTCGAATACTCAGCCTCCTCACCACGGCAAGGTCGCAATCCTCGAGGAGGAATATTTACAATATCTTAAACAACATTGCACATATATTCTTTATTTACAATAATAAAATAAAATAAAGAAACTAAATATTTAAAAATAAATTATTAAATTAGTGATTATAGCTAAGGAACACGCCGTCATGGTGACTATATGGAGTTTGATAAGTGATTGCGGCAGCACCGCTTACTGTGTTATCACAAAATATCCAATCAATTTGAGTTAAATGTTTTGTTGTTGGCACATTTTGTTGTTATTATTTAAAGTAGACTCGAGCTGATCAGTGGTTGTTGATCGGCAAATGTTAAAATCTCCTAATATTACCAATTTTGTATTATTTTCAGCTGACGTTAGCATTTCAACATCATTTGTATGGTATATGTTTCTTACATTATTAACTGTAACTTTTTCATATAAGAATGTTATGTTTTCCGATATATTTTGTTTTGCATATATCAGTATACCATTCTTAGAAACAGCATTTGGTCGAATGTCTTTGTGTTGTAAAGGATCTGTTGGTCATAAAATCTAAATTTGGAAAGTTCTCTTTCAAAAATGCATTTGAATAACAGCTATATGATTTTTTGTTTAACAGCTACATGTAATAGTACTCAGTTTTCCATAAAATTGCAACAAGAACCTTCATTAGGCCGATCGTTGATCATTATAAGTTATAAAAGTTCGATTTGGATGTGGTAAGCCTGATAGCTATATCTTGAAATATAACGAAAATCGGCCGATAGGCTCCATAACAGCTATACGATATATCAGTCCGATCTGGCCCGTTCCGACTTATTTAAAGAGGGCAGAAATAAAAAGTTTGTGATCAAAGTTTCATGATGATAGCTCAATAACTGGGGGACTAATTTGCGTTGCAACAGACAGACGGACTGACTGATTGTTCCTATAACAGCTATAGAATATAAACGTCTGAGATATTTAAATGAAAAAACAAAGGGCGGATTACTGTATAACATTAAAAGGTATTGATAATGTGCGGTATTTCCAAAAACAAAACAGGTTTGCTGATTTCAGCCGATTGTTCCTATGGCAGCTATATGTTATAGTAGTCCGATTTTGATACAATTTTGACAGCACATTAAGAACGTAATAAGAATAAGATTTGCCAAATCTTGTTGCAATATCTTTTTTTTTTTTTTTTTTTTTTTTTTTTACTTTGCTGTTATTTATTGAATCTTCTCATTTTCGAGACTAACAATAAGTGTATCAAATCTTATACTATAACCTTACTAGCAGTCATAAAGACTGTAACAGTAGAAATGGCCCTGACAAGTTATAGCTGGGTTGGAAGGTCGGTACGTTGAAGACGGGTTCGGTTGGAAGCCCGAATCAAGACCCTTGCCAGGGGATTTGGGTGGGCAGAGAGTTTTACATTGTACGACGCTTTTTGCATGTCTATTTCATCTTTTACTGCGAGAATGCCGAGGTCCCTGTGGATGTTTTGGTTTCGAATATACCATGGTGCCCCAGTGATAGTTCGCAGGATCTTGGATTGAGCGCGCTGTATAATATCTATGTTGGTTCTGCTCGCGTTCCCCCAAAGCTGGGAGCCGTACGTCCAGATTGGCTTAAGAGTGGAGGTGTAGAGCAGGACCTTGTAGTCCAGACACAAGGGCGATCTGGCGTTTATGATCCAGTGGAGGCTGCTGGCTTTCAGTTTTAGGTGTAGTTTCTTGCATTCGATATGCCTACGCCATGTCAGGCGTCTGTCGAGATGGATGCCGAGATACGTAACTTCTTTGACTTGGGGGATCTGCGTGCCATTCAGGTAGAGCGGAGGGCAAGTTTGTCTGTTAAGAGTAAACGTTATGTGCTTGCACTTTTGTTCGTTTATTTTGATGCGCCAGTCAGATAGCCACTTCTCGACTACCATGAGGTGGTTGGCGAGTTGGGTTGTTGCATCGGCTGGGCATCTGGAGCGGCTAAGGATCGCAGTGTCGTCAGCAAAGGTGGATGTTGTTAGTCGATCACTCGTGGGAATATCCGCTGTGTAGAGGACGAATAGAGTTGGCCCAAGTGAGCTGCCTTGTGGGACTCCAGCTTCGATAGTGTGGTTGTCTGATATTGTTGTATTGCACCTCACTGCGAAGGCTCTGTTGCAGAGGTAAGATTCAAGGAGTTTATGAGTGTACCCAGGTAAATGTGTTTTAATTTTGTGCATAAGTCCTTCGAGCCAGACGCGGTCAAATGCTTGAGATACATCGAGGAATATCGCGCTGCAATATTCTCTACGCTCGAAGGCTGTTCGAATCTCTGATGTTATTCTGTTAACTTGCTCGATAGTACCGTGTTTTATTCTGAAGCCAAACTGATGGGCTGGGATAATGTTGTGAGCTTCCATATATGGTATTATGCGCGTTAGAAGGCATTTTTCGAATAATTTGGACAGGCAGGATAATAGACTTATTGGTCTGTAGGATGAAGGGATCGTGTGGTCTTTTCCGGGCTTCGGTATCATAATAATGATTGATTTTTTCCATTTACTTGGGTAGTAGCCTAGGCTTATGATTCCATTGAAGAGTTTACAGATGACCTCAACAGCACAGTACGGAAGTTCCATTAACATTTTTGTAGTTATTAGGTCGCCGCCTGGTGCCTTTTTTGTTTTTAGTTCCCTAATGACTTTTGTAATCTCATTCGGCCGAAATGAAGTTGGCGTAGGTACCAAATCGGAGTGGATTTGAGGAGGAACATATGCATTTGATGAGGGATTCGGCTGAAAGACGTCCCTGAGATGTAAGGCAAATGTTTCGGCTCTGTCTTTGTCGCTGCGGGCCCAGCGGCCTGATGAATTTCTTATCGGGGTGACGGTTTCAATAGGAGAACTTAGATTTGGGTGAGCCCTCCACAAGGGATGCTTTGTACTAGTTGGCGAGAGTTTTCCAATATATTTTAGTTGGGCATATTCAGCTTCTTGCTTCAGAGCCCGGTTTAGTTTGCGGGTGGCTTCATTAAGACGTTGCTTTGAGCATGGCGATCTGCTGGTTTGCCACGCCCGCCGTAGACGCCTCTTTTCCAGAACCAGCTGTTCAATTTGCAGGCTGGTTTTGAACGTCTTGATTTCCGCATCCTTCCGTTTAGGTGTTGAGATCCTGGCTGCTGCGACGAGTACCTCTTCCAGAGCGGCAGTAGAGCAGTCAATGTCCGCTTCTATATTTAGTTGAGGAGTTAGCTCAATGTGGGAACTCACATACTTTCTGTATTTCATCCAGTTAGTGTTGTGCGACGTCAGCCTATTGGGGTGGTCCGTAATTTCTGGGCGTTGATGAAGGGTTATCAACAAGGGCGAGTGGTCAGATGAGAGATCCGGTAGGGCCATGGCGCTTATTAGATCGCGTGGGATGTTTTTTGTCACCGCGAAGTCAATTAGATCTGGGATCTTTCTGGGGTCTGCAGGCCAATAAGTGGGGCTACCAGGAGAAACGTAGTCCAGTTTATTGCTCGCTTTGATAAGTGCATTATACAGTTGTCTTCCCTTGGGAGTCACGAGGCGTGATCCCCAGTGCGTGTGTTTGGCATTGTAGTCTCCTGCAGCTAAGAAGTGATCCCCCAGTGTGTTGTAGAAGTCCATGAATTGACCTTCAGAGATAGTAAAGCGAGGTGGGCAGTAGACAGCGGCAATGCAAAGGTTTCCGTTTCCTGACTGCACTTTTATGGACGTGGCTTGCAAGTAGTTTGTTGCAAACCTTTTGTGAAAGTGGTGTTTGATGCGTTCTCTGATTAAGATGCCGGTTCCGCCGTGGGCTTTTCCATCCGGATGATCTGTGCGGTAGAAGGTGTAACCTCTTATATGGAAGTTATATCGCCCAGTGAGGTGCGTTTCAACCAGCAGCATGGCATCGATGTGATTTGAATTTAGGAATTGCGCTATTTCAGGTTTATGCCGTGAAATGCCGTTGGCATTCCACATGGAGATACGTAGTTTAGCCATTTATTATTTGGACTGTTGTGCTACAAGCAACTGAATCACCATGTTCTGGTTCTGAACAAGGGTTTGCATAGTTGTTTTCATAAACGACATGAGTTCCATCATACTTTGTTGCATGGTGACCAGCATAGTTTCCAAATTGCTTTGCGGCTGCCTTGGGACCTGCTGAGCGTTTTCTGAGTGTGGCTGGAGTGGATTTTCCATGTCAGTTCGTAATGCTTCTGCGTAGGAGATGCCCTTAGTGGTATCTAGCGGACCGAATGAAGATCTGGCTGCCTTGCCGAAAAATACGTCTGGGGTTCTTTTAGGCTTATGATACGCGTTTTGCGTATTTTGTTGACGCGTAGCTGTCGCTCGTTGCATACGGCTCTTCAACTCCTTGTAGACCGCACAGCCTCTGTAGTTTGCCGTATGGTTTCCTCCACAGTTGCCACATTTTTTCTTTAAGGGGTCTTCTTTGTTTGCGGGGCAGTTAACGGAGTTGTGGAAGTCTCCACAGACTACACAGACTGCCCTAAGTGTGCAGTATGTCTTGGTGTGTCCATACTCCTGGCAGTTTGTGCATTGTACAGGGCCGTTGCGTTTGTGTGGCTCTTCCACGGTGATCCTTCGATGCAGTAGGAGCTGCAGTTTGTAGATCGGGTGCACTTCGTTTTTCTTTAAGGCTTTGCTATCTGGTTCGAGCTCGACCTTGAAGAGTGGTTGCGGCTTTTTGTTTCTGTTAATAATGTTGCTAACATTTTTGGCACAGAAGCCCTTGGCTTTAAGTGCTTCTTGAATCTCAGAGGGGGCGACGTCAGGTTCGATTCCTTTTAAAACAATTTGCAGACCCTTGCTGCTTTTTAGCTGGTAGGTGTAGAAGTTCTTTTTTGTTTCCTCCAGGTACTTAGACACAGCTCGGAAGTGTTCTTCGGACTTCGTTTGAACTTTGGTTTCGTGGATGTTCCCTTTAATAAGCGGAACAACATGGAAATTATCGTCCCCGACCAGCGCAACAATTTTGTTGACCAGGGCGTTTGAGCTTTTTTCCTTAAGTAAATAGGAGGTGGCTTTGGTTTCTTTTGGGTCTCCTGCCCCAACTCTGCTTGGTTGTTCTCCGCCTCTGCTAAGATGGAAAAACGGTTATCATTGAGACTCCTAGTTTGTTCGTTGCTTTTGTTGGTACGGTTGATCTTTGGTTTATTACCAACCGTGTTTAGTGGACTAAGTTTACGCTTAATCTGGATGTAGCGATCCATACCGGTCTGTATAACCGAGGCCGCTTGTTGCTTATCGGAGCTTACTGTTTTTGTTGCAATTGTATTTTGCTCTCCAGCCGTTGGCACCGAATTCGCCATAATGGTAGTTGGTTTAGTTGTTGATGGTGCTTTTGCTGCGACTTCAGTAATTGTTGCACTGCTAGTTGTTGGGGCTTCTTCCATCGAAGCCGGCGGTGGCGGGGTTTGGCTTTGGTAGCTCCATGATGTAGGAGTTGGGGTGAGCAGAGTGGGTGAGCAAGAGCTCGCTCTCTTGCTGTCGACGGTCAGTAGAGCCGGGTTGCTCTTTGATGACTTGTTTACTTCTACAATATCACGTGTTGAAAAGTAAGAGAAACAGGCGTTTCTTGAATTTACAGAGCTTCTACGCTCGCTCTTTGGATCGCTGCTCATTTTTCGAGCGTATTACGCGTGGCACTTGTTAATTTAAAACAAATATGCACTTGTCTTAGTCATAACACTAGTTCTTGATGAGTTATTTTTCGCTGAATGTATTTTTCTTTGATTAGTTAGCGTCTTTTCGCACGAGATATAAATTTAAATTCAAATTTGAATTTTAACGATACACTCCAAACGGACAAAGTCTGATAGCACAGTTGGTCTGGCAACGCCAACTCGGTTTGTTCGAACGGTTAGCAGCACTAACAGCTGGGCCACCCCCGCGTTCTCCGCGATCGGTTGGTAGCACTATCAGCTGTAAAGTCAGCCGGGCCTCCCGCAACAATTGTTTATATTTTATAATTGGCCGAAAAAAGTGTGGAATTCACGTTTTTTTTTTTTTTTCCACCTGAGATCGTACAGCAAACACGGGGGGCGACTTTGCACACTCTTCGACTATTTCTGACGGCGACGTCGTTAGAAAATAGTTGAGTTTCGCGCAGCGTTTAAAATCACGTCCGGTTAACTCGAATGCCAGCAATGAAAAACAACAATATCTTGAAAAACAACAAAAATCAGCCGATAGCTTCTATGACAGCTATACGATATATCGGTCCGATCTGGCTCGTTCCGACTTATTTACAGCCTACAGCAATAAGAAGCTTGTGTGCCAAGTTTCATGAAGATAGCTCAAAAACTGAGAGACTAGTTTGCGTTGCAACAGACGGACGGACGGACGGACGGACGGACGGACGGACTGACGGACGGACGGACGGACGGACGGACAGACGGACATCCATTTTCCGACTCTCCTGGTGATGCCGATTCAGAATATATATACTTTATAGGGTCGGAGATGTCTCCTAAGGTGCGTTGCAAACTTCTGGCTAAAATTAATATACCCTCTGCAAGGGTATAAAAACAACACATGTACACGATAAAACACTAATCGAAGATCAACACAAGTTGTAAGGGTGAGTGAAACCACATTTAAAATAAATCCAGTCAGTGCTTTTAAAGCCAAGGAAATTTCCGTGAATACCAGCAGGACATATGCTCGCATAAACAAAAAGGTCTTGGTTGTCCGTCAGCAGTCCTGTCTGATTCTACAAACACCGCTGCCCGTCTATTAAAGGAAATGGAGGAGATGAAAGACACTCTGAATGTAATCCTGGCCCAGATATCTGGAATCAGGGGCGACTTAAAGGAAATCAATAACAGAGTCAGCGCCCGGTGGTTGCCCCTCAGGTGCCCTTAACGCGCGCGCGCAATGAGTTTGAGCTGAAAGAAACTTTTGCGCTCCCGGATTGAGTTAAAGAGCTTCAAACTTTTGAAGGTCAGCCTGAGAAATATGTCTCTTGGGTGAACCGTGCACAGGCAATTCTGAACGATTTCGAAGTAATCAAAGGGAGGCCTCTGTTCCGCGCAATAGTCTGCCACATTAGTCAAAAAAATATGAGGCGGAGCCGAGGAGGCTCTCGATTCTTACGGGGTGCCAGACGATGACTGGCACGAGATCAAGAGAGTTCTAGCGTTGCATTACGCGGATAAGCGCGATGTGCGAACGCTAGAACACCAGCTTAGTTTACTTAGCCAGGGTAATAAAACCTTGGAGGAGTACTTTTTTGAGGTGAATAAATACCTTTCACTTATCCTCAACGGATTAAAGGGTATGGGACACTCAATGGAGGTAGCTAGAGCCTTGTCTGAACATTCGAGGGACAAGGCCCTTGACGTTTTTATTCGCGGAGTCGGTAACGATGCCTCTAGGCTACTAGTTATGCGTAGACCAAAGGATTTGCAGGAAGCCTACTTCTTTTGTAAGGAGTTGCAGGCGGTTGCTCCGAGAGGAGGTTCGTTTGCCCAGCCCACGCCACCGGCCAATTTTGCACCGAACACCCGATTTTACCGGCCGGAAGGCGCTCCTCGTTATACTTCTTCTTATCAAGGGAATGTTAGACCTATATCAGGCCCGAGATATGGTGATTCCCAAAATTTTAACCGTTTCCAGAGTCCGGCCATTAAGATGAAATCAAACCGGTCGGGTCAGTCATACAGCTCCGGTTACAGGGCTCTTTCGAACGAAGGTTCCGGTATGAAGAAAATATTGCCCGAGTACCAAAATCCGTTTCAAAACCAAGACCGGCAAAATTTTTCATAAATCTGATATACGGAATTGAGAGGACATTGGATTGTTTGTGTGCGTTTCACAAGCTTTTCATTAATAATGATAATAATACACACACTTATTTCCTTTTAAAAATAAACACACGACACATACATTTCTTTACATACACCCTATATTTATACCCTTGCAGAGGGTATATTAATTTTAGCCAGAAGTTTGCAACGCACCTTAGGAGACATCTCCGACCCTATAAAGTATATATATTCTGAATCAGCATCACCAGAGGAGTCGAAAAATGGATGTCCGTCTGTCCGTCCGTCTGTTGCAACGCAAACTAGTCTCTCAGTTTTTGAGCTTGTAGCGGCGCCTGAAAATATTTTTTTTTAGGAAAGCACCTAAAAGCATGCAGCACATTTTTTTTTATTATTCCATATCCGAATGTAGGGGAATAGTTGTAGATCGCAAGTTATTGCATCGGATAAGAGGTTGTGAGATCGGATAAAGCCTGGTTTCCCCTCAGTAGGATAAAACTAAAAATGCATCAGCTGATCTTGAGTTGCTCTTCGATATCATCTGACGGAACAGCGACCACAGTGTGCTAGCCTCAAAAATTTTTCGGTACGATCTTTTCACTTCTTGGTGTCAAAGAGAATAGACGTCTCGCAAAAAAATTCTAGAAACCACGTGAAATTCCTAACCATAAAGAAATATATATATAAAGGAAAAGAAAGAAAAAAATAAAGTGGAGTGCAAATTCAGTGTATGAAGTTAATTGGCTTTCTGTTCAAACTTTTGCGTGAGTGCATTTTCTTCTCTGTAGAGTGAGGTTAAATTTGGTTTTTTTTTATTAAACAGAGAACTAACAAAAAAATCGCACCACTGTATGAGGCTGCAAAAGAGAAAAGGCCGGATTCAGCCTTGAACAGCTGCGACTGTAACAACAGCGAACTGTCCCCCTATTTTTTTTCTTTCCCCTCCATCTTTTTCTCTTGATTGCGGTTCAAAGATCGGCCAGGTATGTAAGGTGTACTAATTCAAGCTTTTAGCCAAGTGCTAATCCATCTGTTGTTCCCTCTCAGGCAAGGCAAAGCAAGCAGTAGCCCAGCAGTAGCCCTTTGGGGCGCGTAAATAATACAGGTTCTCGGGGAGCACCTTCTCGTGCCGTAGAACTTGGTCTACACGCTCCCATAGGAGTGCTCCACTGCACCTAGTGCCCAAGGAGAATATCTCAACACCTAGTGGCGGAGAATTACCCCTCTACTCATAGAGCTATAGGGGCACCCCTCTGCACCCAGTTTCCGAACCGGCCACTTGGCACCACGTGCCACAACTCATACAAGCCGGCCAACATAACCTAGGACCCAGATCAGCGTCAAAGCACATGGAGATCGACAACTAGGAGCAGATAGGATATATAAAACAATAACAATTTAAACATTTGTGACTGAAAACAACTCCTGCAAATTCAACATGCTATGCTAGATGATCAGCCAAGACACCAACCAACTAACAATCAAAGCTCAATTTATACATTGCGCCTAAATGCACGCAGTGCAGGAGATGATAGATCTTGATAAAGAAAGCTTTTAGAACCAAGCCAGAGCTGGTTTAGAGATAAATAAGACATTATTTTTTTTGTTATTAAGTATAGGGTAACAACTTTTGCGCAGCTCATGTCTTTTATAAGAAGAATTTTTTTTAGAGGAAATATTATGCATTTGCAGTCACAACACAAAACATAAATTATAACACACTAAAAAAAATTATAAAACACCAGCATGCCACATTTCTTCAGCGCCCGGAAGATCGATCTTTCGTCGATGGAAGCAACAACGCGGTGAGTTCGTTCCATGTCACACTTTTTCATGCATTTTTTTTTGTTGTGATGCATGCACAGTAGTTCTCTTATACATTTTTATTTCTTAAATAACAACACATGAGCTACAAAAATATGGCTTAATCTTAGAGCAAAGAAAATAAATGAAAAGATACAATTAATGCATGATATTTTTATGAAGATCGATTTTTTGCTCTGTTCAAGGCTCAGCAGCATATGACTGGCAATTAACATTTTTAATATGGATTAAGGTTTCTCTATTATAGTTGTTTTTACGCATGATATTTTTTTGCATGATATTTAAGCGATACTCTTTTGTTAGAATTAATTACATTTTTTTTGTCATACGCATGCCTCATTTATGGATTTTCAGGCCACATTAATGAAAACATTTAAATATTACCAAGACATATAGCACGTTTTTTTGTTATTACTCGCCATACTTTTTGCTCCCAGTTTGAGAATTCTTTTAGGTGTGTCCACTATTCTGAAGCCCTACTCTGATGGATGATTCCTTGTGCTCCTACACTGCATCGAATCTAGGATGATAATGTCGTTCAGCTAAGTCATTAGCAATTGAACTCATGCTGATGATTCCGCAGTTGTAGGGGACAAAGGGGTCACCAGAGCTATGCTCTCAGGTGGGTGACCATAGGTAGGGAGGGCACATGCGACCACAACAACACCCGTGGATTCGCTTTTGCCATTGTATTTTTTTTCGTTTTCCGATCTTTAACTCTGCCTCTTCTTCCTTTTTGAATCAGTAATTAAGCTCTTCCGGTTCTCTTTACTAGCTTCCTTAATGTCGCAGCACGTTATATCAATTCTTATTAATAATAAGTTAGTGTAGCGGGAAACGATCTGGCCAAGCAAGACCACCACCCCCAAAGCCGACGAGCTAGAGCCGGAAAATTAAAACGTGCCCCGCAAGCTCAGATCGTCCGCCAAAATTAAACACCGTTGCACGTTACAAGCTATCTTCATGAAACTTGGCACACAAGCTTCTTATTGCTGTACGCTGTAAATAAGTCGGAACGAGCCAGATCGGACCGATATATCGTATAGCTGTCATAGAAGCTATCGGCCGATTTTTGTTGTTTTTCAAGATATTGCAACAAGATTTGGCAAATCTTATTCTTATTACGTTCTTAATGTGCTGTCAAAAATAGGAACAATCGGCAGAAATCAGCAAACCTGTTTTGTTTTTGGAAATACCGCACATTGTGACGCCGCATGAAGCGACGCCACATATATCTCTTAAGTTAATTCACTATTAAATAAAAAGACAAGATATCCTTAAGCCCGGCATACCCCGTAGTTATTTAAATACAGAAGCATAGGCATAGGCAAAGGCAGGGGCGTAGACAGATCACGCGAAACAGGACAAGAAACAAGAGAAACCCCAGTCACTCGGCACCCATGCCTAGTAACAGTGCCTCGGTACCCAGAGCTCGCGCATTTAGGCAGGCAGCCGTCGAACACTTGCACAAGTAACGGTGCCTCGGTACCCAGAGCTCGCGTACAGACAGCACGAGCCAACGGCTTCGCGGCCGATTTTTGAGCAGAACCGCAGCAGCCAGGCTAGATCGGCCAAAGGCAGCGGCGACAGGCAGGCAGCGGCGACAGGCAAGCAGCGGCGACAGGCAAGCAGCGGCGACATGTACGCAGCCGCGGCGACATGATCGCAGCAGCGAAAAGGGAAGTCGCCTAATTAGGCCACAGGCAGTTGATCCCGAGCAGCCAGAAGAATAGGCAGCAAGTGCTCCCTTCTAAACAAGTGCAAAAGTAATAAAATAAAAGTAGTGCCAAGTCCTGTCGAAGTGCCAGCCCAAGGACCCCAAAGGACGACCCAAATATGAATCCCGTCGCAGGAGAGTCAAGGTGAGCTAAAGTAAAACATAAAAACAATGAGAGCGCAGTTAGAGCTAGCGTAAATGGTGCGAAGTAGGAAGTAGGCAGGGACAAATTAGAATAAGGACTAGTGCTAAAGACAAAGAAAACCCAGTGAATAAAAGGAAAATCCATGTTAAATATTAATGAAATTTCCCTGCAGTGATTATTTAAAAACAATATACCCGGTGTTACGTTCTTCCCCTCTAGGGTAGGCAAAAGTGTCGTGTCCGTGTGTGTGCCGTTGTGAGTGTGTATTAGCAGAGTCGCGCTTTCTGGCATGCCGGTACTCCGCTGGCCAGTAAGCGAGCCTGCGTGTACACACGCATAGTTCGTGTCGTGAGGGGACATCAGTTGGCAAGTGGGTGCGTGAGCGTGTGCTTCAGCAAGTTGCGGTGTGGTGGAATACACCATCGAGCGACTTGTGGGAGCGCAGGCGAGAGCACCTGCGGTCACGGACATTTTGCACGACCAACGGCCGATCGTGAGTGTCGTGCGTGAACGTTAGTTGGCAAGTGGGTGTGAAAACGTGTACCCTAACGAGTTTGCGGCGTGGTGCAATACACCACTGAGCGGCTCGTGGGGGTACAAGCAAGAACACCTGCGGTCACGGGCATTCTGTAAAACCACCGTTCGACCGTGAAGGGGGCACCGTGAGCGAGCGATAGTTGGCAAGCGAGGTGCGAAGAGCGTGCACTTTACCTAGTTGCGGATGGTGGAATACACCAACGAGCGACTTAGGGAGTGCAAGCGAAAGCACCCGCGGCCACGTGCGTTCCTCACGATAGGCCGCCAACTCGGCACGCGTGACACGCGACACGTGCCCGTGAGCCTCGAAAGGACCGCGTGGTGGCCGAGACCATTACCACGTGGTTAGCAAACGATCACACGTACATTATGTGGGTCATGCCCATAACCGATACCCTGTAAACGACCCATTGAGGTCTGACCTGCTAGTAACCTCTTTACTAAAGTCATAGAAAGTCCTAGTATTTATAAATTTTCTGTAAAGACCCTGGCTAGACTGAGATATGTACCCCAGCCTAAGAAAGCATCCTTACAGATGGCGCCCGAGCAGGGACTACTATGACTAGACATTTAGTTTTGAGAATTTTCGTGGACTAAAGACCCACGTAGCAAATTTATTCAGGGTATAGCAGGCAGGCACAAGATCCACATTACAAGTTTCACTCAGGGTACTCGTAGCAAAGAATAGACATAGACATCGATGCATGCATAAGAATCATAGTTTTTCTAATATCAGTCGTAGGACAGGTTCCACGCGTGTCTACGACTACTGCGCATACTGACGTGGGCGCAAACTTTGACCTTGTGATTTTATTTTACACGGCTTAACCATTTCATCCTGCGCCGGCGCAGCCTGAGCGGCGACACCGCTCAGGCAACTTGTATATAAGACTCGGTACCGAATACCGAGTGAGTCAGTCGCGTCCGGACCCGCAAGTAGTCAACATCGGTGACAAATAATTTTCGTTTAAAATATCGTTCCCTGACAATACCGCGAGATACCCAGCAGTGAACAAGATCGTGAACCAGACTATTTCGAGAACAAGACTAAGTGAAAACAAGACTAAGTGACGCACGTCACACCTACCTCGCGAGCAATTTTGTATACCCTTGCAGAGGGTATATTAATTTTAGCCAGAAGTTTGCAACGCACCTTAGGAGACATCTCCGACCCTATAAAGTATATATATTCTGAATCGGCATCACCAGGAGAGTCGGAAAATGGATGTCCGTCTGTCCGTCCGTCCGTCTGTCCGTCCGTCCGTCTGTCCGCCCGTCCGTCCGTCAGTCCGTCCGTCCGTCCGTCCGTCCGTCCGTCAGTCCGTCCGTCCGTCCGTCCGTCCGTCCGTCTGTTGCAACGGAAACTAGTCTCTCAGTTTTTGAGCTATCTTCATGAAACTTGGCACACAAGCTTCTTATTGCTGTAGGCTGTAAATAAGTCGGAACGAGCCAGATCGGACCGATATATCGTATAGCTGTCATAGAAGCTATCGGCCAATTTTTGTTGTTTTTCAAGATATTGCAACAAGATTTGGCAAATCTTATTCTTATTACGTTCTTAATGTGCTGTCAAAATTGTATCAAAATCGGACTACTATAACATATAGCTGCCATAGGAACAATCGGCTGAAATCAGCAAACCTGTTTTGTTTTTGGAAATACCGCACATTATCAATACCTTTTAATGTTATACAGTAACCCGCCCTTTGTTTTTTCATTTAAATATCTCAGACGTTTATATTCTATAGCTGTTATAGAAACAATCAGTCAGTCTGTCTGTTGCAACGCAAATTAGTCCCCCAGTTATTGAGCTATCATCATGAAACTTTGATCACAAACTTTTTATTTCTGCCCTCTTTAAATAAGTCGGAACGGGCCAGATCGGACTGATATATCGTATAGCTGTTATGGAGCCTATCGGCCGATTTTCGTTATATTTCAAGATATAGCTATCAGGCTTACCACATCCAAATCGAACTTTTATAACTCATAACGATCAACGATCGGCCTAATGAAGGTTCTTGTTGCAATTTTATGGAAAACTGAGTACTATTACTAACTAACTAACTTGAGTAACTTTTCTGGTGATCGGTTGTGTTCTGCATAGCTCCTGGTATTTTTACTTGTTTTTGTACATTTTAATTTATACACTAATACTAATTTTGGTGAACTTATTGCTCTAACCCTGTGCCTATTAACAAGTGCTATTAACTCGGTGCTAGTGCTTATATTTTTCACACAATTAAATCATTTACTTTGGTGATTTAATTTTTCTTGCGCTTCTTTGGCGTCATTGTTGTTTTTGTTTGAGTACTTACTCTTACTCTCGTGTACTCCCACGCTCTCTTGCTCTCACGCTGTTTACGCTCTCGCTCTGCTTACCCTCTGTTGTTGTTTTGTTTGAGTGCATTCTCTCTCATTCTCAACCGCTCAGATCGTAACAGCTGAGCTTGTATTTCTAGCTTGTGCACTTGCGTTGGGTACAAACTAACATACTAACTGTTTCTCTCATTTATTGTTCTGCCTATTCCTATTTTCTTTTCTTTGCATTTTTTGGAGTTCCCTACGTCTGTTCGGGTACATCAATTTATACAAATAGTTAACGTTCGGTTTTAAATCTTTAAATCCTTATTTTTTATTTCATATTTCATATTATATATTATATATTTTTTATTTTTTTAAACATTTCAAAAATGCTGCCTTGCTGTGCATCAAATTGCAAATGCGCTGCTGATCCCAATGCCGATTACATTGGCTGCTGGCTGTGCGATAATTTCATGCACGTAAAATGCGCTGGCCTCTCTTTAAAGATCAGAGATGCAATTAATAAAAACATCGGCCTTAAATGGTCATGTGATAATTGTCGTGTGGGCGAACTAGAGCTTCGTAAAGTTTTTACAAAAACTTCTCTCGGTTTTTCCCGTATTCGCTCTCTTTTTACGAATCTCATGTCCGAGTTTACGGATCTTGAGACTCATCACAACGCCTTTAATGCCAAAAAAAACTTTCTCCTACACCAGTGGCAGTTGATCACTCAAATGTTCCTCTTCAAGCAACATCTGAAACATCTTCAGTCCCTCTTCTTCCCACGAACGACCCTCTTTTGATGAGTTTTAACTCTCCACTCCCGTCCTGCTCTGGGAAAACCATTGGAAGGGATATTTCTGTCTTGCCAACTTCAAATAAAAAAAAAACAAGACAACTTTAGGGGTTAACCCTCTTCCGTTGCCTATCTTGCCTAGCTCCAGTCAGAGCAAAAACAAGATAGCCATGACCAACTTACCGGCAAACACTATACAGAGTGTAAAACCTCTTGTTGCGGTGAAGCCGAAGAAAGTAGTGTTTGTCTCCCCGATTGGCCCCTGACACTACTAGTGAGGATGTACAATCGTATATCCTTTCAAAATCACATATACCAAATATGTTGGTTGAGAAGTTTAACTTCAAATTTTCGCGGGACATATCTTCATTCAAGATAAGTCTCCCAGCAGAGCATTTCCCAGCTGTTTACTGTGGTACTTTTTGGCCGCCCGACCTAATTGTTAAGGAGTTCACTCCAAAACAAAGAAGCCGAACCGCCGTATCCCTGCCAACGTTATCAATTTCATCCCCAACCAAGACCTCCAGAACTCCAAAAGATGGAATGCATGCAAAAAACTAATATCGCATCTTTCTATTGCCTATCAAAACGTTAGAGGTCTTAACACTAAGATTTCTAATCTTTTTTGTTGATAGCTCATCTTTTGATTTCAAAATACTAATACTTACTGAAACCTGGTTAAAGCCTACCATAAGTAACTTAGAACTTTTTCCCAATAAATACACTACCTTCAGATGTGACCGTCTATCACGATCTGGTGGTGGTGTTCTTATTGCTGTTGAATCAGACATGTCGTCAGAAATTGTTTTGACGCTTTGTCCACCTCACGTTGAATTTGTGTGTGTAAAAATAAGCGTGAATCAAATTTCAATATAACTTGCTCCTATATTCCTCCTTCTTCTGAACTTTCTTTGTATGCAGAACATCTTTCCTGCATTCAATCTATTGAATCTAAACTTTTGGACAGAGATTACCTCTTGGTTTTTGGCGACTTTAACTTGCCCCAAGTCTCATGGTCCTCTCAAGCCAATTGTTTAATTCCCTCAGTGTATAATTCATTTATTAATAGCCTTTATGAATTATGCTTGTCTCAAATTAACCCTTTTCGAAACATCAGTGACAATACTCTTGACTTGATTTTTGTCTCTGATTCTTTATCTAACACGATTTTTAGAATCGATCCTCTAGTTCTTCCTGAAGATCCTTTTCACCCCACACTTAATATATTACTAGAATTGTTTACTCCAGTGCAAACGTCAATAGTTATACCTAACTTAAAATCGCGTTGCTTTCGCAAAACTGATTTTGTTAAGCTTAACTATCTTATTTCAACTCATGATTGGTCTTTATTTTATTCATGTTCAAATTTAAATTCTTGCATCGCATATTTTTATAAAGCCTTAAATGCATTTTTTGATGTTTGTGTTCCGTGTGCATATCCGGCAAAGTCTAACTGGCTTCCGTGGTATACACGTGAACTACTAAGATTAAAAAATGTTAAATCCCGGCTTTATAAAAAATTTACTTCTTCGGGTAATCCCTCTGATTATACCCGATACATAGTTGCAAAGACAAATTTTAGCACTTGCAACAGTTTATCTTACAAAAAATATTTAAATCGTTGTCGACTTGAATTTGCACGTAACCCTAAACAATTCTATAACTTTGTTAACATTAAACGAAAATCCAATAGTTTCCCACCTTACTTTTTATATGAAAACAAGAAAGCTACCAGTGATCAAGACGCTGCTGATCTGTTTGCAGACTTTTTTCAATCTACCTATTCCTCTACTAACTTCGACAATAATCTTCCATATCCGTACTTAACTCAAAGATCAAATTCCATTTCTTGTGATATGATCGATGAGGAATCATTACGGACTAATCTATGCTCTATTAATCCAATCTTCTCTCCCGGCCCTGACGGAGTACCAGGATGCGTACTTAGATTTTGTGCCAATAGCTTATTTAGACCCATTTTCAAGTTATTTAACTTGTCTTTAGCATCTTGTACGTTTCCTCCAATCTGGAAAGAATCTTTTTCTATCCCTCTTCATAAAAACGGGTCTAAGTCTGAAGTAATGAATTATAGGTGCATTTCCAAATTATCCTCTATTCCAAAGTTGTTGGAAAAAATTATTACTGTGGAGTTAACACATAAGTGCAAGTCACTTATTTCGCCACATCAACATGGCTTTGTAAAATCTCGATCTACTACCACGAATCTTCTGGAATTCACCTCAATAATTAATAAAGGTTTTCAGAAGAAAATGCAAACTGATGTGGTCTACACAGACTTCAGCAAAGCATTTGATTCAGTAAATCACTTACTTCTTCTTCATAAGCTTAATCTTATTGGTTTTTCCTACCCATTGCTCCTTTGGATCTCCAATTACGTAACTTGTAGGTCCCAAAGAGTACTTTTCAAATGTTTGCTATCTAAGCCTATCTCTGTATCCTCTGGTGTTCCTCAGGGCAGTCATCTTGGGCCTCTACTCTTTAACCTATTTATAAATGATCTTCCCTCTGTTCTACACTTTTCTAATATTCTAATGTATGCTGATGATGTGAAACTTTGCTTAACATACAATGAACTGACCGCTAATTCACTTCAAGTCGATATTGACTCATTTTTTACTTGGTGTAGCCGTAATTTGCTATATTTAAACTGTTCGAAGTGCAAGGTCATGCCATTTTATAGAAGTAATTCTCACGTTATCAACTATACCCTTGATCACTTTCCACTTAACAGAATTTTTGAGGTAATGGATCTTGGAATTCTTTTTGATCATAAGTTGAAATTTGATTGTCATATAACACACATTATCAATAAGGCGTATCGGGCTCTTGGCTTCATTAAAAGATGGGCTAAAGAATTTGAAGACCCTTATACGACAAAATTGTTATATACTTCTCTTGTTCGCCCGATTTTGGAATATGGATCCTGTGTATGGTCTCCTCAATACCAGGTCCATCAAGACAGAATTGAGTCTGTCCAAAAACAATTTTTGCTCTTTGCTTTGCGTCGCTTTAACTGGGTTTCTAGCGTAGATTTACCACCTTACTCAAGCAGACTCCTGCTAATTAACCTACCCTCCTTAACTAACCGTCGTATTATGCTAGGTGTTATGGTCATAATAAAACTAATAAAATACGACATCGACTCTCCTTTCCTGCTTAACCAACTAAACTTTTGTGTTCCTTCTAGGGTTACACGAAATTTTTTACCACTTTCTTTGAGCTTTTGTACTAATAACTATAGCTTGCATGATTCTTTTAGAGTTCTCTGTGCCGATTACAATAAGCTTTTTAGAATAATCAATACGGAATCCTCCCTCTCATCTATCAAATTATCTATTTTAAATTACCTAACCTTTTCACCTAACAACAATTAACTATACATCCTAACAACTAATACTAATCTACCGATCTGATTGGGTTTTACTGGGTTTTCCCCAATCCTTTGCAGCAAATGCTGGATCGTTTTCTTTTATATTTCTCAGCCTAAATTTTAAAATATAAATATATTTTTAATTAATTTATACTGTTTTTTAAAAAAAATTCAATTCATAATTTTCTTTTTTTTAATTTTAATTATAACTAATTTTAATTTAAACTTAAAAATTAATTTCTAATTTCAAGTCGACTGCCTTAGTTGACGTTAAATAAATAAATAAATAAATAAAAATAAATTACATGTAGCTGTTAAACAAAAAATCATATAGCTGTTATTCAAACGCATTTTTGAAAGAGAACTTTCCAAATTTAGATTTTATGACCAACAGATCCTTTACAACACAAAGACATTCGACCAAATGCTGTTTCTAAGAATGGTATACTGATATATGCAAAACAAAATATATCGGAAAACATAACATTCTTATATGAAAAAGTTACAGTTAATAATGTAAGAAACATATACCATACAAATGATGTTGAAATGCTAACGTCAGCTGAAAATAATACAAAATTGGTAATATTAGGAGATTTTAACATTTGCCGATCAACAACCACTGATCAGCTCGAGTCTACTTTAAATAATAACAACAAAATGTGCCAACAACAAAACATTTAACTCAAATTGATTGGATATTTTGTGATAACACAGTAAGCGGTGCTGCCGCAATCACTTATCAAACTCCATATAGTCACCATGACGGCGTGTTCCTTAGCTATAATCACTAATTTAATAATTTATTTTTAAATATTTAGTTTATTTATTTTATTTTATTATTGTAAATAAAGAATATATGTGCAATGTTGTTTAAGATATTGTAAATATTCCTCCTCGAGGATTGCGACCTTGCCGTGGTGAGGAGGCTGAGTATTCGAAATTATAAGAGGTTGATATAATCGATGTACTGTAATAATTCTTCAATAAATACCACAGAAACCAGCAGCAATCCAAAGATATTTTATATTTTGTATAACTGCAAGGGTATGAAACCTTCGGCAAGCCGAAGGTAGCCTTGCTTTCTTGTTTTAAAATCAAGTGCAACAGATACAACAAACTCGTTCAACATGGGAACACGCTGGATCGCGTTCCGTAGGAAGAGCGAGCTGCAACTCATCCTCAAGGAGTTCGGACTGGACACAAGTGGTACAGTGGAGGAGATGCGGAGCCGGCTGGTGGCTTTCTCCAACCAGGAGGATCTGTCAAAGGAACGGCTGCAACGACTTATGGAGCTAGAGGCTAGCTTAGGCAATGCAGTTACGCCGGAGCTGAAATCGCCTGGAGCATGCTCACGCGACACCTCACCGGCGCCGATGGAAGATGACGCACAGATCTTCATCCCCATACCAAGCTTGGAAGCTAGACGGGCAGCGAGTCCTTCAAGGAGCACTACTGTCTGGCACATCCCACCCGTTCCAGCGTCCATTGCGGCACTTCCAGCCGGAAGTAGGGCCAGCGAACCGGGCCACCGATGGATAGCCCCATACGAGCTGGCCGATCGAGTCCGGAAATGGGGCGTAGCATTCAACGGCGACGCCTCAGATCCGTGGGGATTTATCGAGCAGCTGGAGGAGAAGGCGGCACTGTACAGCATCGACCCACAACAATTACCACAGGCGGTAGCGAACGTGCTGACGGGCCAAGCAGAGGACTGGTTCAGGGTCAACACCCTTTACCAAGTCACCTGGGACGAGTTCAAACAGGAGTTTATGGAGTTCTTCCTTCCACCGCGCTATTTTCAACGACTGGAGGACGAGATCAGGAGCCGAGCCCAACGCCGAGGAGAACGATTTCGGGACTATGCCCTGGCACTAAGGCTGATGATGCGACGTGCGAAGTACACCCCGGAGCAGGAGCTGGACCGGATTTACGACAACATGATGCCGGAGTATCAATTGTTTACCCGCCGACACGAGTTCCGAACGCTGACTCAGCTGAGCAAACTTGTGACCACGTACGAGACCACGAAGGAGCTGCAACGCCAAACGACGAGCCAAGGTGATCGACGGAGAGAGAATGCGAAGCCACCGAACCCGCCAGTGACGACCAGCGCACCACCAACAACACTGGCACCCACAGCAGCGACAGCCACTTCTTACGCAACACACATAGGGGCTACAAAGAGCGACCTGCAGCGCGTGTGCCACAATTGCGCTCAACCCGGGCATCTACAGGCGGACTGCCGAAATAGCCGCGTGTGGTTCTGCTGGGACTGCGGTCGACACGGTGTACGCACGGTGGACTGTTGTCGACGACCCACGTCGGGAAATGCTGCGCGTCTTCAGCCGATGGGGAACAACATGGAGACGCCGCACCGCAGTTCCCAGGAGTAGCACCTCTGAGGTGCGGTAGTGGACGTGTCATCGCGAATGTTCGGATCGAGGGTATAACGGACGCCACGATCGACACGGGAGCCACACGCAGCTTCATCAGCGAGCGTATGGCGGCCAGGCTGAGCACACCAGAGAACGAGCGAGCAGCACTTATCCGGATCAAGCTGGCGGATGGATCATCACGAGCCGTGACTCGAGCCTTGCGGGTGAGGATCCAGCTGGGCGAGAGAGAGACGACAGTACCAATGCTGGTACTGCCCGTCATTTTGGACGACGTGATTCTGGGAATGGACTTCCTGTGCGGCGTCGAAGCGACTCTCAAGTGCGGCCGAGCAAAGTTACGTTTGCAAAGCACACTTGAAGAGGCAGCACCGACGCTCGGGACATCCCACGGAGCGACGGAGGACGCGGTGGCCCAAGACAACGACAAGGTCACGGGTTTACCACCGATTTGTCCCGTCGCACGGCAGGAATCCGTTTAGGCAGCCCAGAGCACGAGAGGACACGAGAGAAGGCCCACGAGACACCGAGAGACAGAGCAGGACACAAGAGGAAGGACAACGAGACACCGAGAGACAGAGCAGGACACAAGAGGAAGGACAACGAGACACCAAGAGACAGAACCGGATACAAGAGGAAGAACAACGAGACAGCGAGGAACCAACAGGAGCACGAGCAGAAATACATCAACGAGACACAGAGAATCAGGCCATCGCGGGTGGCCTGATCAAGCAAAGACGCCGTGGTAGACGGCCCAAGACCAGCCACGCCGCCTTGCGGGGCGTCGAGGCACCTGGAACAAGGGTAGCTACGGACGAAGAACAGGTGGAGGCCTTTCTACAGTCCGAGCTAGCCAAGTTCGACGGATTGATGGGGGTGTCGCCCATTGCGGAGCACACCATCACTATGCGGGATGCGTACCCCATCAAGCAGAGGTACTACCCGAAGAATCCGGCCATGCAGAAGATCATCAACGAGCAGGTTGATGAGCTTCTGCGAGATGATAGGATCGAGCCATCGAGGAGCCCATACAGTGCACCGATTGTACTGGTGGGGAAGAAGACCGGAGAGATGCGGATGTGCGTGGACTATCGCCAGCTTAACGCGAAATCCATCCCGGACGCCTACCCGTTGCCACGGATCAACCACATCCTGGAGAAACTCAAGGACGCGAAGTACATATCTTCGCTGGACTTGAAGAGCGGGTATTGGCAAATACCTATGGCCCGGGACAGCAAGGAGTACACCGCGTTCACAGTGCCTGGCAGAGGCCTTTTTCACTGAAAGGTGATGCCGTTCGGACTACATTCGGCCCCGGCTACATTTCAGCGGGCTTTGGATGGAGTCATCGGACCAGACATGGAGCCGCACGCGTTTGCGTACCTCGACGATATCGTCGTAGTAGGACGCACCCTCCAGGGGCATCTGGATAACCTACGAGAGGTGTTCCGGAGGCTTCGGAACGCGAACTTGCGCCTGAATAAGGCCAAGTGCAGCTTCTTTCAAAAGAGCATCATCTACCTGGGGCACCAGGTCAGCGAAGGTGGAATCCACACCGATCCCAGCAAGATCGCAGCGATAAAGGAACTCCAGCCGCCAACGACTGTCAGGGAGTTACGGAGATGCTTAGGCATCGCTTCCTGGTACCGGAGATTTGTGCCGAACTTCGCCACCCTGGTACAACCCATGTCGTCGTTGTTAAAGAAGGGCAAGCGATGGGTTTGGAGTGAGGAACAACAGCTAGCGTTTGAGGCTTTAAAGACGAGTCTCACGCAAGCACCAGTTTTAGCATGCCCGGACTTCGCTGAGCGCTTCACACTCCAGACAGACGCGAGCGACATCGGACTAGGAGCAGTGCTGACCCAACAGATCCAGGGAACAGAACGCGTCATCGCATACGCAAGCCGACGCCTCTCAGTAGCCGAAAGCCGTTATTCGACTACGGAGAAGGAGTGCCTGGCCATTGTGTGGGCGGTAAGGAAACTGCGATGTTACTTGGAAGGCTACGAGTTCGACGTAGTCACGGATCACCTGGCGTTAAAATGGTTGAACAGTATCGAGAACCCTACTGGAAGGATTGCGCGCTGGGCGTTAGAGCTACAACAGTTCCGCTTCAACGTGCATTACCGCCGCGGGGATCAAAACATCGTAGCCGACGCTTTGTCCAGACAGCCCTTGGAGACTCTACAACAGGTCATTCAGGAGAGCCCACCCTGTGCGTGGACAACCCGGATGCTAGAGTTAACCGAGAGGGAACCCGAGAAGTATCCAGAATACTTGAAGGAGAACGACCAGCTCTATCGACGAGGAGGTTGTTGCAGGAATGCCACGAGGGTGCTGCAGGAATGCCACGACCAGCCCACAGCCGGACATCAGGGGGTACGGAAGACCCTAAATAGGATTCGCCAGCGATATTTCTGGCCAGGCCTCTTCCGGGACGTAGCACGTTACGTACGGAAGTGCGAGACCTGCCAGAAATTTAAGATTAGTCAACTGAAACCTCCGGGACAGATGCACACCCGGCAAGTACATGCACCCTTCGACGTGCTCTGTGCAGACTTCGTGGGACCACTCCCGCGCTCTACTCACGGGAATACCATGTTGCTGGTATTTTTCGACGCTTTTTCGAAGTGGGTGGAGCTGGTGCCTTTGCGCAAAGCAACGGCAGCACACCTGATGCGCTCGTTCCGAGAACGAATTCTGACCAGGTTTGGAGTGCCGAAGATGCTAGTCTGCGACAACGGAACGCAGTTCACAAGCCGAGCTTTCGCGACATTTTGCAAACAGTTGGGCATGACTCTGCAGCACACCGCGCCGTACACCCCGCAGCAGAACCCAAGGAAGGGAGAGTAAACAGGACCGTGAAGACCATGGTAGCACAGTACCTGGGCGACCAGCAGCGAACGTGGGATGAACGCCTCCCCGAGATCAGCTTGGCGATCAACACCAGCGCCTCGGACACCACCGGATTTAGCCCAGCGTACCTCGTACAAGGGCGCGAGCCTCGTTTCCCGGGAGCCCTCTACGAGGAGGTGACGCCGGTCATACGGGCGGAATCACGGATGCCCGAGGAGAAGGAGCAACACCTGCAGGATGTTTTCAAGATCGTCGCCGAGAATGCGCAGCAAGCAAGCGCAGAACAAGGGAGACACTACAACTTACGCCGCCGAGAGTGGAAGCCGGCCATCGGCGACTTCGTACTACTGAGACAACATCATTTGTCGAAGGCAGCCGATGGATTCGCCGCCAAGTTGGCACCCCGCTACGATGGACCTTACCGGGTTTTGAGTTACATCTCATTGGCCGATCTGAAGGCTTTCCACGGGGAGGAATCGACCAACGAAGGTTAACAGGTACCGGGTGGGGTAGGCTACCACTAAAAATTCTAAGTAGAACCATTTCGACCTTGACATACATGTAGTTATAAGTTACCAGTAGAGTTTCACGTTTCGCACCATTAGGGCCCGATAGGAGTTAGTAAACAAAATCACAAGCATATCTAAGTAAACTTCTTTGTAAATTTATAGCCCCGAGTCGGATCGCGAATGGCACAGGCTGGTCCAGCGATCAGCGGGGGACATCGACCTAATCGACGACGAGTGGGGTTTCGGCGACATGCCACCCCTAGTCCCGCAAGAAGCGGCACCTGTCGCAGTTATGATCACCGAACCCGAGGAAACGGTTGAATGGGTCCCCAACGCGGAGGACTTCGTGACCCTCCACCGCTTCACCGACCATTGCTTGGCCGGCACCCCTACGGGCCAACCACCGATCGCTTATCAGCCCCATCAGCGAGAATGACAGCGAGGGACCCCCGCCTATGCCGTCGCGGGCAATGACCTCGTCAGCTTGGTCACCGCCACCCACGGATTGGACGCCCACCGCAAGCCAGATGCGCAAGATGGTGGGCGACCCGGTCTTTCCAAATGCGCGAACATGGCGCATCATTACACCTCCTCCCCTTAGGAACATCTTAAAAGGGAGGAGCGTGTATATGAAGGTGCGGGCCGGGCCGTTCTCTTCGTCCTCCGAGGAGGAGTCGGACGACGACTACGACGACCCGCGGCCATCTCGCCGGTCAGTGATCGACCACCGGCTCGAGCTGGGCGAAGCATTGCTAGCGATGGTACGGACGGAGCCCTCCGACGGACCAATGCCAGACCCGATAACATTAGCGACGCCGCCAGTTCAAGGCCGCCGACACCCGGAACAGTGGGCCCCCGCACCCAGAGACTGGAGAGTGCCGACGTTTGACCACTGGCTGCCACGACGGGCGATTGAGAAGGTACAGGCACACCTGGAGAGGCACCCCCGCAAGGTGGCGAGTCTGCTCGTCGAGGGAGACGGGTGAAATACCGGGCCCGCGTCAATAAGCACGGCGAAGTAAACTTCCACGAGCGGAAGTGAAGCAGCCTTCCCGGAGGAAGAAAAATATAGTTCTTTGTTACGGCACGCGTCCACCCTATTCCCCGGTGAAGTATGGAGGGGGGGGGGGTGTGACGCCGCATGAAGCGACGCCACATTTATCTCTTAAGTTAATTCACTATTAAATAAAAAGACAAGATATATTTAAGCCCGGCATACCCCGTAGTTATTTAAATACAGAAGCATAGGCATAGGCAAAGGCAGCGGCGTAGACAGATCACGCGAAACAGGACAAGAAACAAGAGAAACCCCAGTCACTCGGCACCCATGCCTAGTAACAGTGCCTCGGTACCCAAAGCTTGTGCACACACAAGTAACGGTGCCTCGGTACCCAGAGCTCGCGCATTTAGGCAGTCAGCCGTCGAACACTTGCACAAGTAACGGTGCCTCGGTACCCAGAGCTCACGCATTTAGGCAAGCAGCCGTCGAACGCTCACACCAGTAACGGTGCCTGGGTACCCAGAGCTCGCGCACACACAAAGTAACGGTGCTTCGGTACCCAGAGCTCGCGTACAGACAGCACGAGCCAACGGCTTCGCGGCCGATTTTTGGGCAGCGACGCTGCTAGCAGAACCGCAGCAGCCAGGCTAGATCGGCCAAAGGCAGCGGCGACAGGCAGGCAGCGGCGACAGGCAAGCAGCGGCGACAGGCAAGCAGCGGCGACATGTACGCAGCAGCGAAAAGGGAAGTCGCCTAATTAGGCCACAGGCAGTTGATCCCGAGCAGCCAGAAGAATAGGCAGCAAGTGCTCCCTTTTAAACAAGTGCAAAAGTAATAAAATAAAAGTAGTGCCAAGTCCTGTCGAAGTGCCAGCCCAAGGACCCCAAAGGACGACCCAAATATGAATCCCGTCGCAGGAGAGTCAAGGTGAGCTAAAGTAAAACATAAAAACAATGAGAGCGCAGTTAGAGCTAGCGTAAATGGTGCGAAGTAGGAAGTAGGCAGGGACAAATTAGAATAAGGACTAGTGCTAAAGCCAAAGAAAACCCAGTGAATAAAAGGAAAATCCATGTTAAATATTAATGAAATTTCCCTGCAGTGATTATTTAAAAAACAATATACCCGGTGTTACGTTCTTCCCCTCTAGGGTAGGCAAAAGTGTCGTGTCCGTGTGTGTGCCGTTGTGAGTGTGTATTAGCAGAGTCGCGCTTTCTGGCATGCCGGTACTCCGCTGGCCAGTAAGCGAGCCTGCGTGTACACACGCATAGTTCGTGTCGTGAGGGGACATCAGTTGGCAAGTGGGTGCGTGAGCGTGTGCTTCAGCAAGTTGCGGTGTGGTGGAATACACCATCGAGCGACTTGTGGGAGCGCAGGCGAGAGCACCTGCGGTCACGGACATTTTGCACGACCAACGGCCGATCGTGAGTGTCGTGCGTGAACGTTAGTTGGCAAGTGGGTGTGAAAACGTGTACCCTAACGAGTTTGCGGCGTGGTGCAATACACCACTGAGCGGCTCGTGGGGGTACAAGCAAGAACACCTGCGGTCACGGGCATTCTGTAAAACCACCGTTCGACCGTGAAGGGGGCACCGTGAGCGAGCGATAGTTGGCAAGCGAGGTGCGAAGAGCGTGCACTTTACCTAGTTGCGGATGGTGGAATACACCAACGAGCGACTTAGGGAGTGCAAGCGAAAAGCACCCGCGGCCACGTGCGTTCCTCACGATAGGCCGCCAACTCGGCACGCGTGACACGCGACACGTGCCCGTGAGCCTCGAAAGGACCGCGTGGTGGCCGAGACCATTACCACGTGGTTAGCAAACGATCACACGTACATTATGTGGGTCATGCCCATAACCGATACCCTGTAAACGACCCATTGAGGTCTGACCTGCTAGTAACCTCTTTACTAAAGTCATAGAAAGTCCTAGTATTTATAAATTTTCTGTAAAGACCCTGGCTAGACTGAGATATGTACCCCAGCCTGAGAAAGCATCCTTACAACATTATCAATACTTTTTAATGTTATACAGTAACCCGCCTTTAGTTTTTCCATTTAAATATCTCGGACGTTTATATTATATAGCTGTTATAGGAACAATCAATTTATTTTTAAATATTTAGTTAATTAATTTATTTTATTATTGTAAATAAAGAATATATGTGCAATGTTGTTTAAGGTATTGTAAATATTCCTCCTCGAGGATTGCGACCTTGTCGTGGTGAGGAGGCTGAGTATTCGAAATTATAAGAGGATGATATAATCGATGTACTGTTATAATTGTTCAATAAATACCACAGAAACCAGCAGCAATCCAAATATATTTTTTATTTTGTATAACTGCAAGGGTATGAAACCTTCGGCAAGCCGAAGGTAGCCTTGCTTTCTTGTTTTAAGTTAATATAAGTAGTTACCATTAAAGCAATGTTACTCATAAGTTTATCTTCTCTAATCAATGTCGCAAGCATCGTTTTCGCCCACGCAGTGGGAGCCGCGGAGATCTTCAAATATGAGGCTCCACTTGTGCCATTACAGGAGGGCACAGCCTGGCGTGTCAATGGCAAATACAAGCTGGCACACGTTATTGAGTTGAGTAGGCTCGGATCACTGATTCAGGAGGTTCAACGCGGCGCTATTAACAGATCCCAGGATAAGAGCACTAGTCACGCACTACATAGAATAGTCACAGGAGGGCCTGCGAAGACTAACGGGTACGCCGCACGGACGTCGTTCACAGGACTGGATCGAGTCCGCTTGGAAGTGGATTGCGAGCTCATCCAGACGTGTCAGTTGGCGAAATCAGGAATCGTCAACTCTCGTTTGCTGGACCACGAGGAGGTGGACCAGAGAACGAGTGCAAGCCGAAAGAGCGCAAGCAACACCCAAAGTGCAGAGAGGAGAGCGAGTGCAAGAGACGGCCACGCATAGAGCGAGCACAAGCGGCGACCACGCACCCGAAGCGCAGCTTGCGAGAGCGAGCACAAGCGGCGACCACGCACCCGAAGCGCAGCTTGCGAGAGCGAGCTCAAGCGACGGCCGCGCACGCAGCGCACCCACACACAGAACGAACGCAAGCAGCGACCAAAAAGCGCAGCTTACACGAAAGAGAGCGCAAGCAAGAGCGCAGGCAGAGCGACGGACACGTCCAGAGCGCAAGAGCGAACGGAACTTTTCACCCTAAAGGAAATGTTCGCACGCAAGCGAGTGCAACGGAGAGACGGCGTCTGCGCAGGCGGCAACATCTGCATTAGGAGGAGGGAGAACAGTTCCGACCTAGCCAGCGAGCCGGACAGACGTGCGTAACCACAGAAAAAACAAGTGGGTAAGGCTACAGTCGGGCGCCCGACAGTAAGATACCCTTCTCCCAATTTTCCAAATCCGTTACAAACGTGTAACCACACTCATAATTTCAAACAGAGAATTCTGCACAAATACTTCTAGTACATATAGCTTACTCGCTCGCACTCACACAGCGACGCGCGTAAAGAGTAAAGCGACACGACGCAACGTCGACGTCGGCGTCAACTGCTCAAAGCAGCGCGTCGGCTGCTGCCCGTACCGAACATTTGTACTGAAAACGTTGAGTTGAATAACTTCTGTGTTATTGGTCCGATCGGATTGTAATTTGGAGGATATGTTCACATTGCATTCAGCTTTATACATACCAAAGTAGAACGTTATGGATTTAATACTTTGCTTAATAATCGCAAATAACCGATTTGCGGGGGCGGTGGGCGTGGCATCAAAAATTTGAGATAAACTTTATCTGCCTATGATTTACAGGAACCTTCATGCCAAATTTGGTATCTCTAGCTTTTTTAATAGCTGAGATCTGTTGTCTCATACAGACGGACAGACGGACATGTCTCAATCGACTCGGCTAGTGATCCTGAGCAAGAATATATATACTTTATGGGGTCTGCCACGCCTCCTTATGCCTGTTACATACATTTTGCACAAAGTTAGTATACCCTTTTTTGACCATTTTCAATGGTCGAAGGGTATAAAAAGAAACAAGTGAAAGTGATCCTCGGAAGTGTCACCATAGCAAAAGCCTCAGCAGGACCGCCAGCGAGAAGTGAGCAGGAGAAAAGAAGCAAACTCACCGGAAATAAAACGCATTACTGCGGAGCAGCAATCGTTACTGGAGCAAGACAGACGCAAAGGTACAGGGGTGAGCGATTGACCAACAGGCAGGGAAACTTAGTAAATTCAAGGAAATAAACAATAAGCAGAACAGAGCAGGCTACGGTGAAGGTAGGGAAAAATTATGAGAACTAAATAAAGAGAAAAAAAACAACGCCAGCGTTTTCCTTAAAACTAGGTTTAAAGTTAGCACCCTATTCAAAAGTGCGGGAGCTGGCGCAGCAGCATCCACAACGGTGCCAAAATTTCCGCTAAGTATGACAGCAGGTACTAACCACATCATACTTATGCCGAACTTTTGGAACCAACGCTGGTCAGTGGACTTTGAAGTCGAGGTTCATAACCAGACTCCAAGGTCAACTGGGCAGTGAAAGTGGATGCGAGGTACCAGTGGACCGCTATAGCACGCCCCGCATTGATGCCAACACCTAACCAGCCGGCCTAGCCGCGGAACTAATAGTGTAAGACAAAAGGACTCGGTATACACCGAGGTATGGTCCGCTTTCTTTCCTCCTAGGCTCTAGGAAGGCACTTTTCCGCCCTAAAAGAACCCACATTCCTCGTCTCAGGTCTCGGCACTTTATAAATGATCTGTAAAGTGGCCCTGGGCGTGATTGAGTGTACCCCGGCTTCGAAAAGCTTCGTTACAAGATTTATGCAGCCAAGTCTACCGTTTCCATTGCCCCACCCTACGACACTTTAAAGATGGGGGCCCGTAAAAAGAATCGGCCCAGGAATTGATGACTTCGTTTGCACTAACATTCGGCAGCATGTTCGGAAAATGACGGAGTCAGAAAAAAATGCTGTTGTAGTCTTTGATGAGATCCATGGGAGACCGACAAAATGACGGTTTTGTTGACTTTGGACTCAATTGACGTGATTCGAACATAGCAAACAACTTCCTATTTGTCCAAGTCAAGGGCCATGAAAGTACAATTTTTCGTACTAATGCATTTAGCACAGCTGCAAGAGTGAAGTGATGGTGCGAATATTGACAGATTGCATAGAAGTACTGGCGGAAATTTGGCTGCGCGTAAGAGCCTTGGTCTCAGACCAAGGTACTTTGGGTATATATCGTGTGCTTTCGTATATATACCGATAAATATACTTATTATTTAAACGGCAGCACAATTTATCTGATGTACGACTATGTACATCTGTTCAAATCATTCAGGAATAATTTGTTATCAACAAATATTCAAACACCATCCGTCCTTGCGTCTTTGAGTGTAATTTCAGAATTATGTAACATAGACAAAAACTAAGCTTATTAATGTAATTAATGTAGATTTTGAAAATAAAAAATGTTTCCATTCTAAAATACCACTTAAAATACTGTTTCAACGGCTGTTGCAATAGGCCTTTTTAAGGTGTCATTGTTTCTCCTGTAATTATACCCTTGCAGTGGGTATATAAATTTTAGCCAGAAGTTTGCAACGCACCTTAGGAGACATCTCCGACCCTATAAAGTATATATATTCTGAATCAGCATCACCAGAGGAGTCGAAAAATGGATGTCCGTCTGTTGCGACGCAATTTAGTCTCTCAGTTTTTGAGCAATCTTCATGAAACTTGGCACACAAGCTTCTTATTGCTGTACGCTGTAAATAAGTCGGAACGAGCCAGATCGGACCGATATATCGTATAGCTGTCATAGAAGCTATCGGCTGATTTTTGTTGTTTTTCAAGATATTGCAACAAGATTGTGCAAATCTTATTCTTATTACGCTCTTAAAGTGCTGTCAAATTTGTATCAAAATCGGACCACTATAACATATAGCTGCCATAGGAACAATCGGCTGAAATAAGGGTTTTTGTATGCAAACAGAAACCAGCAGCAATCCAAATGTATTTTATATTTAGTATAACTGCAAGGGTATGAAACCTTCGGCAAGCCGAAGGTAGCCTTGCTTTCTTGTTTTTTTTTTTCTAATGCATTATATTTTAGGATAGTCCATGAATGATCATTAAAATTATGTTAGCTGGATCCAGAACAAAAAAATCAAGTTTTTTAAAGCATTTTTAGGTTATGTCAAAAAGTATACGCCCTGGGAATATTTTGACTTCGGATTCGGATTAAGGAGGTCCAAAAACATTTGAAAACATACATCACATGTTCAGGTCATGACCCCCCATTATTTTTTGGCGCTTTGAAGATTTTTCATGTTTTTTGAGGTTAAGTCAAAACTTAGACGTGCAGAATACATTTTGATTAAAGAATCAGATTTCGAAAGTCAAAATACATGAGAAAACATATATCGCATGACCAGATCATGATTCTACATCTTTTTGGGGAAATTTTAAAATTTTTCAGTTTTGTGAGGTTATGTCGAAATGCAGACGTGATGACGTAATTCCGACTCCGGATTCGGCGACCCAAAATACATATTACTGCATGCCCAGATCATGACAAAAAAAATTTTTTGTGGGGCTGCGTTATCATTCTGCTTGTTTTTCTCTAGGAAAATTAATTTTGTTTTTTCTTCCACAACTTGAACATGTCTTGCGTTTATTACTCTATTGTTTAGTAAAACTCTATATCCGATTGTATTATATCCAACTAAAACTCCTAATTCTGATTTGCTATCCCATTTACTCTTTCTGCGTACTTCTGGAACTCTAACAAAAACTCTACTTCCGTATATTTTTAAATTTTCTACATTTGGTTTTATACCAAAAAATATTTCTGCTACGCCGTTTAATTAATGTACATACGGTGGACATGTAGTTAACTGAATTCCCTTATATTTTACAAAGTTTAATATTTCTCTATTCAAATATTCTTTCCATTCAAATATTCTTTACCGTTATCGCATTGAATTTGTTTTACTTTTTTACTGAACTGATTTTTAACAAAATTTACATATTCTTTTAAGCAGCTCGCAGTTTCAGATTTATATTTAATACAATATATTCTCGCGCATTTACTAAAAACGTCAACGAATGTCAAAAAATATTTTTCCCCACAATAACCTGTTGTGCTGTGTGGTCCGTTTAAGTCTGTATGTATTAACTCTAATGTTTCTTTAGTTTTCTTTCTGTTGTTCTCGAATGGTTCGTTTGACATTTTACTTTGTATACAATTCGCACATTTCATTTCGGTATTCTCGATTTTATCTGGCAACCATCTAGCATTTTATTCTTAACAATTCTATTCAAATATTGAAAATTTACGTGGCCTAGTGCCCTGTGCCATTTTTATACCCTTCGACCATTGAAAATGGTCAAAAAAGGGTATACTAACTTTGTGCAAAATGTATGTAACAGGCATAAGGAGGCGTGGCAGACCCCATAAAGTATATATATTCTTGCTCAGGATCACTAGCCGAGTCGATTGAGACATGTCCGTCTGTCTGTCCGTCTGTCCGTCTGTCCGTCTGTTTGTTTGAGACAACAGATCTTAGCTATTAAAAAAGCTGAAAGCTGAAAAAGCCAAATTTGGTATGAAGGTTCCTATATATTCGGGGCAGGTGAAGTTTATGTCAAATGTTTGATGCCACGCCCACCGCCCCCGCAAATCGGTTATTTACGATTATTAAGCAAAGTATTAAACTTATAAAGTTCTGCTTTGGTATGTATAAAGGTAAATGCAATATGAACATAATCTCCAAATTACAATCCGATCGGACCAATAACACAGAAGTTATTAAAGTCAACGTTTTCAGTACAAATGTTCGATACGAGCAGCAGCTTTTGCGCTGCCTTGAGCAGTCGACGCCGACGTCGACGTTGCGTCGTGTCGTTTTACTCTTTACGCGCGTCGCTGTGTGAGTGCGAGCGAGTAAGCTATATGTAGTAGAAGTATTTATGCAGAATTCTCTGTTTGAAACTATGAAAGTGGTTACACGTTTGTAACGGATAAAAAAAATTGGGAGAAGGGTATCTTACTGTCGGGCGCCCGACTGTAGCCTTACCTACTTGTTCTTGTTGATTTTGTCGAATACATTTCGTTTAACTTGTTCATAATTTCTAACGTCGTATGGCACTCACTAACATATTCTAATTGTTTATCTGATATTGTACTGATTAAAATTGTTTTTGCTTTTAATTCTGTTTTTATCCATGTTGTTTCATTATCTTCCGTTGTTCTTCTTCGCACTGCTGGTTCTTTGCACTCTTTGTATTCTAGTATTGTCATTAGTCTGAACTTCCAGCTTCCAAAATTTACTCCATCGCATAACAATGTCTTCGATTTTTGCGTTGGCACTCATTTTTCCCGCTTCACTTTTAATCTGTTTGTACACTTTTTTAATGTCTCATTCTATGTCATTAATTTTTTTTTCGTATAGGGGCACACTTTTCTACTTCCATGTAATTTAATAAAAAGCGTGCACGTGAAATTTTATACCCGCCACTCATAGAGTAGAAGGGTATTATAACTTTGTTCGAACCGAAAATGTATGTAACAGGCAGAATGAGACATTTCCGACCCCATAAAGTATATATATTCTGAATCAGTATCAACAGCCGAGTCGATATAGCCTTGTCCGTCCGTCTGTCTGTCCGTCCGTGTGAACACCTGGATCTCAGCTATTAGAAGAGCTAGAGTTTCCAAATTTGGTGACAATATGTGTTATTACTGCAGGCTGATCAAGTTTATTTTTTATTTTTGCCACGCCCCCGCCCGCCACCATAAATTGAAAAAAAATTGATTACAGCCGCAATATTAGCTCTACACCAACAGTTTTATATATACGTTATAAATACCATATTGCGGACGTTTCGTCAGTAAGATTGAACTATAAATATGGAAGATATTAAGGAAACAGTAGTGCCATGTGACCACGTGTTTTTGTCTGTTTTGTTATGTTAGATATGCAAGATCCAGGTTCAACTCCGGCGGCAAGCTTTTTTTCAATTATATGTACCAAAACTATTGCACTGATCATCATTGAAATTTTATCGTGGTTGCCGAATAGCTGCAGTGGCTGCGTGGATGTGGTCGCTGACTGTCGAGCGGAAGGGCACGAGTTCTAATCCCACCCAACCTCGATGCAAGTGGATGATATTTTTGGATGTTAGCTTTTTTCAAGCATTTAAAATATATTAAGTTTAGTATTTTAAACGCAACGCATTTATTTTATTAAACAGAATTTTAAGGGGAGTGAGTTGGTATTGTCTTACACACAACACACACACACGCGAGACACAATAATAATTTGTTTTTGTCCTGTAGTTTTAATTAAACATGAGCTATTGTCAGAGCGGTTATAAATGCAGACTGCGTAGTCTAAGTTTTTTGGAGGTTCATGGTTCAAATCCTCACGAAGCACAGTGAGCGATTTGATGAATTTAGCGTAACGAAATACAAATTTTAAACTGTTAAAATCTAATAAAATTTGATTTGGCGCCGATTCCTAAATGTTCATTTATGAAATCGATAGCGTCAAAATCGATTTATTTCATATCAGTAAGCAACTCTGTTCTTCCAAACATTTGCTAACTCATCAGCTGCGTGTTTTCTAAAGCTGCCGAGCATGCGTTGTTCATTTTGGAATTGGCAAAATAATATTTGTAATAACCGTTTTGCTCCAAGTTTCTTGTGTTTCTACAATATTAAGGTTTGTATTAATAGAAAATAAATGTTTTGTGACCTGTCTATTTGTATTGTATTAGTTATTTGTGTTTGTACCCAATAACCTTCTCATAACCTATTTGTAGAAAAATTTCATCTTTTAGAGAGAAAAACTTTATGAAGCAGGGCTTCGCTGGTAAAAAGATTATAATTGTCTAAAAGTATGATTCGTCCAGTGTTTAAATTGTCAAAGATTGGCTGCCGTGGTCTGCCTATACTATTAATGTTTAATTTCTTTAGCGATCATGTCTGTTTTGAAGCAAGAACTGTTTTCGGTTTGCCATGGGGAGAAAGATGCGGCGAACAAATTAAAAGCAGTCAGCGATGTCGTTTTTTTAAAGGTTGCAGAAAAATTCAATTGTAGTAAGGATACCTTGGATACAATTGCTGCACAAGTGAAAATTTTCTGCAAAAGATTGTCCGAAAGGTGGAAAAATTGAACAGGGATTAGGCGTTTTGAGAAAAACAACGAAACTTGGTTAGAGAAACATATTGTTAAAGCGCAGTGCATCTGCAATGGTTTCAATGATTACCACAGAGCCAGAACCAACTAAAAAAATTAAAAAAAAAGTCTTAATCAAGATCTTCTTTTAAAATATACTCCTGAGAGTGCTTTGGCCCTTTATATTGATGGCGATTCACTCTCACTGATGGCACTCTACATATCGCCAAAGGTTTAGCAACCCAGAACTAAAAATGTCTGATGAGCATATATTCTTTATTTGCATTGTACCTCTTCAATTGGTTTATGAAACTTCCGTAGTTTGGGAAAATCCTCGGCCATCGTCAACGCGATATTGCAGACCACTTAAAATAGTTTTTGCGAAAGAGTCTGCTCATTTGGTTAGAACCGAGATCGAGAATATAAAATTTCAAATTCCACGAATTGAGCCCACACGACTAAGCCGATTTTCAGTTGATCACAAAATACAGCTAACAATGATTGATGGCAAAGTTTTCAGCGTAATTGCGGAATCGTCGACACAGACATGCGGCATCTGTAAGGCCAGGCCAAAACAGATGAACAATTTGGATGCCGTTATAAGTATGCCGAAAAATGAAAACCTATTTAATTCGGTCTTTCTACTTTGCATAGCTGGATACGATGTTTCGAGTGCATTTTACATATAGGTTATCGGCTGCCTATTAAAAAGTGGCAGGCCCGTGGCTCAGATAAGGTTTTACTGGAAGAAAAGACGTCATATATCCAAGAAAAATTCAGGGTCGAATTAGCATTACTGGTAGACATTCCAACGCAAGGCTCGGGTAATACCAATAGCGGAAATACAGCTCGTCGATTTTTTGAAAATTCTCTTGTATCTGCTAGAATTACTGGTGTGAGCCATGAATTGGTAAGACGAATTGGAAACATTTTGCGTGTCATGGCCTCCGGATATTCCATTAATATCGAAAGCTTCCGCAACTACACACTAGAAACCGCAAAAATTTTTATTAATGAATATCCGTGGTTCTATATGCCAAGCTCAGTACATAGAATTTTAATACATGGAGCTGACATCATAGAATGTGTACCACTTCCGATTGGCATGATGTCGGAAGAAGCATTGGAAGCCAGAAATAAGGATTTAAGAAACTTCCGGCTTAACCATACGCGCAAGAACTCGAGAAAACATACCATGGAGGATCTGATAAATTCATTGCTAGTATCCTCGGATCCATTGATAACAAGTTTGTGCCAAAGTGGATCACACAAGTCCAGCACAGCCGATTTATTTGAAAAAAAAACCTGCTTTTGGACTTCCATGAAGAGTCTGAAAACTCCGATTCGGACACAGAAAATTAAATAAAAACAAGAAAGCAAGGCTACCTTCGGCTTACCGAAGGTTTCATACACTTGCAGTTATACAAAATATAAAATATATTTGGATTGCTGCTGGTTTCTGTGGCATTTATTGAACAATTATATCAGTACATCGATTATATCAAACTCTTATAATTTCACATACTCAGCCTTCATTAGGTCGATCGTTGATCGTTAAAAGTTATAAAAGTTCGATTTTGATGAAACTTTATTCTTGTTGGGGTAGGGCGCTGATGGCTTAGTAGAAGCAGGTCTCCCGTGGGAATATTAGTTTTATCACAAAAGCACTCGAATTTAAAATACTGCGTGTGGTTTATTTCACTTGTTGATTTTCTTTTAAAAACAAAATGACTTGCAGAGTTAGGGATGACAATTCTTTTTCTTAGCGATGGTAATTCTTCGATTTCGATTACTTAAAAATAAATACTAACAACTAATTAAATACTAGAATATTTGACGTGAACATTCCGCCCCCCTTGCAATATAATTGCAATATTGCAGAGACGGAAGGGGGCGCCTAGTTGGTTAGCAACTGCTGGAGCCGGAGAGAACCCACCTGAAGATGGTGTTTTGTGCTAGTGGGGCCTTCGAGGTCCCGGGTATGGTTCCGGGCAGTATGATACGCCCGTAGACGTCCGCGCCGAGCACCAAGGAGATGGTGTTGGGCTTGAAAAAACGGTCATTAGCCAGGGTGATGCTGGCAAAGGAGTCCTTTAATCCCTCTGGTAACTCCCTAGACGGAGTGCGGAGTTGGAGCTGGTTCTCCGTCTTGAGGACCACTTCCAGCCTGGTGGATTCAGCCACCGGAGAACGGATGACCGCGGAGCACGCCCATTCCCGGCCAACACGCGCTACTGCCAGCCCCAACGCCGTTGCCATTGAGGCATTGATGCGGCTGAGCGGCGAGCATGGATCGAGCATTACCAACACTGTAAAGGTCTTGGTCCCAGTGTCCACCAAGACGGTCGCTGTTGGTAGGATGCTCACGCTCCTCATTTGGATGAGAGATGAGAGGGTGACCCCAGGAGCGGCAGGAGTGGCGGCCCTTGGCTGTCGAGCCGTTGACCGTTGCCGTGGGGTCCTCTCACCTCTAGTTCGTGTTGGTCGGCGAGGTCCATCAGCAGCATCCAGGTGTAGGAGCGTGTGGTGCTCTCCCTGGCACTCACGACACGTATCGGTTGACCGACAGGACCTTCCGGAATGTTGGTGGGCCAGGCAGTTTGGGCAGTACCGGTTGGCCAGTACCGCTCGGAGCCGCTTCTCTGCGCTTAATTGTAGGAAGCGATTGCATTTTCGCAGTGCATGCACTCCTCTGCAGATACGGCACCGGAATACCCTCGCGACTTCCGGATGGGTGTTGTTGATGTTGTTACGTGGCCGTGGCGTCATCATGTGATCTACTTGTAAGGAAGATAGAAAATTGGATTTTGACATTATTTTGGATGCTGGAGGGATGCCACATGACAAACACGTAAGGGGGGAGATCAGGAGTCACAACTGGGTCGGAAGGAGCACTAGTTTCGCTACTGGTCTCCTGACTGTTCCTCTGCAAGTGAGAAGGTCGACAACACGGACGAGGCCGTCTGCGCCTGGGTGAGCGCCGATCACTCTGCCAAGGCGCCACTCATTGGGTGGAAGGTTGTCATCCTTTATGACAACCATATCATCGGTCTGCATATTCCTTTCAGGATACTGCCATTTGTTACGTTTGTGCAGTTCCTGAAGGTATTCGTGCTTCCATCGCAAGCAGAACTGCTGGCTTTGAGCCTTAAGCCGTTGCCATCGATTGATGATGCACGCCGCATCAGACTGGATTTCGGGCTCAGTTGCTGCGAGGAGGGGACCACCCGTGAGAAAATGGCCTGGAGTAAGGGCCAACAGGTCAGTCGGATCCTCGGATAAAGGAGACAGTGGTCTGGAGTTCAGACAGGCTTCTATTTTACACAGGAGAGTCGAAAGCTCCTCGAAAGTGTACTTATAGGAGGACGTTGCCTTGTAGAAAAGAGTTTTGAAACTCTTAACCCCCGCTTCCCAGAGACCTCCCATATGTGGAGCTCCGGGGGGTTGAACCGCCACGTTATCTGCTGGTGACTATAATAATTGACAACTGTCGATCTTGTTGCCTCCAAGAAATCTTGTGTCAGCACGTTGGAGGCTCCGACAAAAGTCTTTCCGTTATCAGAAAAGACCTGGGCGGGGCAGCCACGCCTCGATACAAAACGCGCGAAGGCGGACAGAAATTTCTCAGTGGTGAGATCAGAAGCAGCTTCTAGATGGATTGCTCTAGTGCTGAAACACACAAATACACACACATACCCTTTTGTAATCAAACATGCTCTGCCCGTATAATTTTTGATTTCAAAAGGCCCGGCATAATCAACACCAGTGTGTGTAAACGGACGTGAGAACGTGGATCGCTCTGCGGGGAGGACTCCCATGAGTTGCGATTGGAGCTTTTTCTTGTGGATTGTGCAAACCCGACAGGAGCTCGTTATGGATTTCAACAAGTTTTTTAACTTTGGTATCCAAAACTTGGATCGGATGAGCCGTGTCATAAGCTGGTTCCCGCCATGCAGCGTAATCTTGTGAGTGAATTGAGCTATGAGCCGTGTGAAGTTACTGGAATACGGAAGGAGAATCGGATGCTTCTCATCGTAACTTAAGGACTCGGATGCCCTCACACGCCCACATGCTCTCAGAATTCCCTTTGGATCTAGGAATGGGTTAAGATTAGCTACCGTGCTAGACCTTGGGATCGCCTTCTTGGAGCACAAGCAGTGGTACTCTGTCGCAAATCCTGCTCTTTGAGAGCACTGTATAAGCCTTTCTTCTGCTTGGGCTAATTCGTCTACGCTGAATTCAGACGGAAAAAATTATATCGGACTTCTTGCACCGATTGATGAAACGCTGGATAATCGCGGTTACTCGGACTGCTCTATTGAAGCTGGAAAAACGTGTGGAGAAATCAGTCGTGTTCGGAACGGCCAGGAAACAATTTTTGACTGGACGTTTCTCCAAGTCCGTTTCCGATATACTATCAGCGCTGAGTGGCCATAGCTCTCGTGCGCTGCTCAGTCATTGGGGCCCTTGCCACCACAGCTGGCTATCCCGCAGGTCCCGAGCCGACACCCCTCGGCTTGCTAGATCGGCAGGATTCTGTTCGGACCTAACATGGTGCCACGTCCCTTCAATTGAGCTCTGGGCAATTTTCGCTACTCGATTTGCCACGAAAGTTGTCCATGAACACGGAGGCTTTTGTAGCCATGCCAAAACAATGGTAGAATCAGTCCAGAATGAAAAATTGGAGCCTTCTGGAAGAGAAGGAAGGAGCGCCGCGCATAGATCCACAAGCAGCACGGCACCGCACAACTCTAAACGTGGTAAAGATACTGTCTTGATGGGTGCAACTCGTGTCTTTGCAGCGAGAAGATGAGTGGAAACAGTGTCGTTTTGTTCGACACGAATATATATTGCCGCTCCATATGCGCTCTGGGAAGCATCACAGAATCCGTGATACTGAATACGCGCCTTAGGATGGAAGTGTATCCATCTAGGGATACGAATGTCGCGGAGAAGATCACGATCTTCTTGGAATTCGCGCCATTTCTTTTCGAGACTATTAGGTAGAGGCTGGTCCCAGCCAAGCTCTTGAAGCCAGATCTCCTGCATGAAAATCTTAGCGCGCACGACATACGGAGCGAGCCATCCTGCTGGATCAAACAGTTTGGCAATTTGCGATAGAACCTCGCGTTTAGAGAGGGAAGGAGTCTTGGAGTCTAGCTCGTATGGTACGAAGAAAAACTCTTCAGTGTCGGCTTGCCACCTGACACCAAGAGTTTTGGCAACGCTGGCTTCTTCTAAGTCGAGAAAGTCAGTGTGGAGCCTGTGATCCTTTGGAATGTCACTAAGGACCTCTTTATGGTTGGAGGCCCACTTCCTCAGAGGAAACCCTGCTGAAGCTAGACCTTCCCGAAGTTCACGTATTGCCCCAATGGCCTCCTTTATAGTGTGTGCGCCAGCCAGGACATCGTCAACATACATATGTCCCTTCAGGATCTGACTCGCGATGGGATATTGCGAACGAATATCTTCGGAAAGAAGTTGCAAAACCCTGATAGCTAGAAAAGGGGCACAGTTAATGCCAAACGTTACTGTTTGCAGCTCATAGTCGCAGATCTTTTCCTCCCTGTTACGAAATAAAATCCGCTGGAACCGAGTGTGGAGCGGATGAACAAGAATTTGCCGATACATTTTAGTTATATCGGCATTGAATACGTAGCGGAAGAAACGCCACTTAATAATCTGAATCGTGAGGTCAGATTGGAGAACTGGTCCTGGATGCAGGACGTCGTTAAGACTCTGTCCATTGGATGATGGACTGGAGGCGTTAAATACAACGCGTAGCTTTGTGGTTGTGCTGTCAGGCTTCAACACTGCGTGATGCGGTAAGTAAAAGTTGTCGCTATCATTACTTGGAGGGACCTCTCGCATGTGGCCTAAGTCCAAATACTCCTGTACTACGGAATCGTATTGGAGTTTCAGTTCAGGGTTTTTTTTAAACCTATTCTCGCTCCGGAGAAATTGAGACAGCGCTATGGACCTGGAATGTCCCAAACTTATGTTGTCAGGAGTCTTGAATGGGAGAGTCACGACATACCTCCCCTCACTATTCCTGGTTGTGGTGCGAACAAAAATGCACTCGCAGTCGGAGTCTGACTTCTTTACCATCTTCGATGGTAGATCTTCCACCTCCCAAAACCTTGTTAAAAGGTTTTCGAGTTCTTGGTTCTGGCTGACCGAGATGCGTGTAGTATACGCCGAAATAACTTTGGAATTGGATGGACTCCTCACAGGACCTGAAAGGATCCATCCGAAAATGGTCTCTTGACCAAGAAGTGATCCACAAATATTGGATCTGGAGCCGCCTAAGAGAATAGCTGAAAGGATGTCTGCGCCAATAAGCACGTCGATCTGCGAACTTCGGTAAAAGGAGGGATCAGCCAAAGGTAAATCAGGAAGTTGATTTACGAAATTGGACGGAATCGGATACGATGGAAGATTGCCCGCCAGATGAGGCAAGACGAAGGCTGAAGCTTCGATCTTGATGCGGGGTTTCGATGGAGAGCCAATATCGAAGTGACATAACTTCTCAGGCTTTGCAGCTACGGCTTGATTTAGGCCGGCTACTTGTGCATGGACATTTTGGAAAAATGGTTTCACAATATTGAACATGCGTTCGGAAATAAAGGTCGCCTCAGATCCTGAATCGATCAAAGCACGAGCCTTAAAGCACGTACCACGATGGCAGATATTTATTACTGCGGTTCCTAATAGAACGTTCTGCGAATTGGATGCGAAATAATTTTGAACATTTGAGGAACTAGTGGACTGTATATTTTGATGTGAATTTGCTGGAGTGGCAGGATTTGCCGAACTTGAAGAAGCCGCAGGAATTTGCGGATTGACGTCACGGTGAAGCAGAGTGTTGTGACGCCCTTTGCAAGTGAAACAATTATGGATACTTGTGCATTGAGCAACCTGATGTTGGCGTGCAAAACAATTAAGGCAGAGTTTTTGCTGTTTGATGTATGTACAGCGATCTTGGATGGACATTTGTAAAAATTGCGGACATAGACGGATCGGATGATTTTCCTTGGAACATAGTTTGCAGGACTGTGGTTTGATATTCACCTTGTTCTCGAAGGATTGGATTCTTTTTGGAGGCACCGTGTCCTTTTTGGACTTCTGGAAGGTCTGTGCTGTAGAACTTGGTTTCATATCCTCTATCGCTTCGAGAGTACGATACCTCTCTTGAAGGAAGGAGTTCAGCTCCGCCCAGGAAACGATGTCTGTTTTCCCGTGAAGAGATTGCTCCCATAAGGATAGAGTAAGTTTTGGGAGTTTAGAGGAGCACAAAAACACCAAAAGGCAATCCCAATTCTCCGTTTTGACCTTGGAAATTTCCTGCGCAGTTAAGCAACTCTGGACAGTGCTCTGCAGGTTCTTGATCGCTGCACCCGACTCATGAGGAATATTTGGAAGGTCGAAAAGGACTTTCAGTTGGCTATTGACAAGTAAACGTTTATTTTCAAACCGTTGTGTCAAATTTGACCAAGCTGAAACGAAGCCATCATTCGTGAGTGGGGACTTGGAGACGATATCGTGAGCCTCGCCACTCGTTTTGGAGTTGAGATGGAACAGTTTCTCAACATCCGTCAGCCTTGAATTATTTATATAAATGGCTGTGAAAAGGTCCCGGAAGGTGGGCCAGCGCAAGTAGTCGCCACTGAAAATCTCCGTGTCGCAAGGGGGCAATCGGCACCCGGAAGAAACGACAGTTGGAGCCGCCTGCTGTGCTCTGGGAGCTGTAGCCTCGATCTGCTCACTCAGCTGAGCAGCACAGTTTTCGTAGACTGAGTAACAATAGTCATACTTGGACTGCATGACTGACATTGTCTCCTCTATCCCCTCTCCAGTAAGGATAGAAGAACAGGTTTCGTATTCCTGCTCAACCTTTTCCCACAGCGCCCGTACTTGATCAAGACGAATTTTGCACGTCTGCCGAGAAGGGGGACAGCGCCAGTGCTTCCGCTCGGCGTGTTAAACCGCGCCTCAAATTGGCTGACACGATCGGTGACAGCAATGAATTTCATGAGGGCTGCACTGGCTCTGGATTGGGCCATGTTGGTGACGGATCTGGTAGTGACTGGAGTAAAGACGGACGATGCTGAGACAACGGACTTGGTGGAATTTACCGAGAGCGTGGAGTCGCTTTGCGCTTTGGATGGCGGACGACTGACGGTAATTCATGGACTGGATCGCTGAATCAATCTGCTCGACGGAGATGCAGATGATTCACTTTTCGGCCTGACTCTTGTGAGGGCCTTCGCTGATGGGACGGACAAACTTTGAGTCTTATCGCTTTTCCCAATAGGCATAATAAAAACTCCCTTAGGAGCTAAGCGACAACTTAAAACTGAAAAACTTGGATATGTAACTTGTATTTATTGTGTATGGATATTTGCCTTTATTTATTTGGAAAAAAAAAAGAAAACTTTTAAATTGTGTAAATGGATGTATGTATGAATTTGGATGTATGTACATTCAAATGTATGTATATTTGCTTTTATTTAATTCGACAAAAAAATACTTTTAAATTGTGTATATGGATGTATGTGTGTAAATGGATGTATATGTGTGTGTGGATGTATGTACATTCAAATGTATGTATATTTGCTTGTATTTAATTCGACGAAAAATACTTTTAAATTGTGTATATGGGTGTATATGTTTTAATGGATGGATATGTGTGTGTGGATGTATGTACATTCATATGTAGTGTATATTTAGCGGTGGTTGCCGGGTTCTAACGAAAAGGAGCCCTTCTTGCGGGAGAACGAAACGGAGCCGGCAAACACGCAAATATCCACACCATAGACCTGATACTTATCTGGGTTATAGCGCCGATGCAACTATAATATATATAAAATATCCGGCTCGAAGGACCAAATGTTGAGGTAGGGCGCTGATGGCTTAGTAGAAGCAGCTCTCCCGTGGGAATATTAGTTTTATCACAAAAGCACTCGAATTTAAAATACTGCGTGTGGTTTATTTCACTTGTTGATTTTCTTTTAAAAACAAAATGACTTGCAGAGTTAGGGATGACAATTCTTTTTCTTAGCGATGGTAATTCTTCGATTTCGATTACTTAAAAATAAATACTAACAACTAATTAAATACTAGAATATTTGACGTGAACAATTCTTAAGGACACACTTAGATTTGGATGTGGTAAGCCTGATAGCTATATAATGAAATATAACGAAAATCGGCCGATAGGCTCCATGACAGCTATACGATATCAGTCCGATCTGGCCCGTTCCGACTAATTTAAAGAGGGCAGAAATAAGAAGCTTGTGAGCTGTGAAGATAGCTCAACAACTAATTTGCGTTGCAACAGACAGATGGACCGACTGATTGTTCCTATTACAGCTATAGAATATAAACGTCTGAGTTATTTAAATGGAAAAACTAAGGGCGGATTACTGTATAACATTAAAAAGTATTGATAATGTGCGGTATTTCCAAAAACAAAACAGGTTTGCATACAAAAACCCTGATTTCAGCCGATTGTTCCTATGGCAGCTATGTGTTATAGTGGTCCGATTTTGATACAATTTTGACAGCACATTAAGAACGTAATAAGAATATGATTTGCCAAATCTTGTTGGAATATCTTGAAAAACAACAAAAATCGGCCGATAGCTTCTATGACAGCTATACGATATATCGGTCCGATCTGGCTCGTTCCGACTTATTTACAGCGTACAGCAATAAGAAGCTAGTGTGCCAAGTTTCATGAAGATAGCTCAAAAACTGAGAGACTAGTTTGCGTTGCAACAGACGCACGGACGGACATCCATTTTTCGACTCCTCTGGTGATGCTGATTCAGAATATATATACTTTATAGGGTCCGAGATGTCTCCTAAGGTGCGTTGCAAACTTCTGGCTAAAAATCATATACCCTCTGCAAGGGTATAATGATTAATTATTGTCATTTTCATTAATTAAAGCAAAAAAAATATAAAAATTAAAAAAAAAAAAAAAAATTATAAATTAAAAATTTTTTCGTTTTAATTAAATAAAAGGTTGTTAAAAAAAATGTTTAATATTGTACCTTTTATTGCTTGTTTACCATAAAAAATTTAATTTTGGTTAAGTTCCTGTTCAAAGTAATTAATTTCGTTACGCTAAATTCATCAAATCGCTCACTGTGCGAGGGTGGTGTTGAGCCAAAATTTTTAATTTTGTTTTTTTTCTGTATAATTTTATCTTCGTTTAAAATTGATGTTAACTAACTTTTATCTTATTTAAAGCCAGTTAAAATCTTAAGTGATATTTTGCATCAATTTACAACAAAAACGACAAATCTTGTTGGATGTATTGAATTTCTTAATAAATATGTTCAGGCACCAGCATGAACATGTGACAATACTGCACTGAACTGCACGGCACTGCACCGCTGTATAGTTCAAGTGATAGCAGGCACATGACCCCATGCAGCGATCCCTTATCTGTGTTTACGACCGTCTACAATATTTTATGACCCAGCGTTCACACATGTTTACGATAAGTAAGAAGGGAACGCAACTATCCTATTTGTATTGAATAATAATTATCACACGCTGCGTCTTTCAAGTGCGGCATACAAGTATATAAATAGAGATAAGAAAAACAACCACCACCGCGGTTCTTACAACACCGCATTAGATTTTAAGAAACAGTTCCAAATAAACTCACAAAGTGTAGAGACGTACATTCTACATTGACAGTTCGAAATAAATTCGTACAAGTGTTGTAAGGTGTATTTTCTTTACATTTTTTGGTCCTTCGAGCCGTCCGCGGGTGTACCAAGTAAAAATCTATTGAAAATTCTGTTTTGCATTCTTTTGTATTCTTGGCTAACATCAACAAGTTGTGAGTCGAGGCACAGCTAGATCAACCAGGCGATCAAACAAAAAATACCTCCAACGATTAGCCAAGTTAATTCAAAAGTTTAAAATAAAAAGCAAATCAGAATGATGTCCGAACAAACGTTGGCACTGCTAAAAATGCAAAATGAAGTGCTACAACAAATCCAGGAGCTACTAGCGGAGAGAGGAAACTCATCGAGCGTGAGGGAATTAAGCGCCAAATTCAGGAGCAACCACACGTCGCTGGTAAGGATTGGGCCTGTCGATCATCAATACTTCAACGAGAAGGTTTATGAATCCAAAATGGCTGAAGTCCGTAGTTACTTGGAGTCGGAAATGAAGGTCGAAGAAGCCACGATTGGCGAAGAACCGTTTCAGCTAGAGGAAACTGGACAAAGGGAAGTGCTGGATACCAGGCCAAGTACCTCTAAAGGATTAGGGGCAAGAGCAAGTGTAATTCGAAGCACGCCTACCCCGGTTCCCTTGGGAGATACCTCGGACACACTAACGAAGCTGTTAACGCAGCATATAGCCGAAGTCAAAGCCGACATGAAAAAAAGCGATGTGACTATCTTGGAAAGCCATAAGTGCAAATTAAACTATCGGTGGTCAAAATTGCAAGAGTCACTAAACGCAGATTATGAAAATAATGCCGTTGATATGTCAAGGCTTGTAGAAATGGATGTAGATGTCTATGTGTTATCTGACCAACTCGAAAGGAAGATACACAACGTACGCAATAGAGAGGACGACAGACCGGAACTTCCGAAAACGACTGTGCCTACATTTAGCGGAGATCCGAAGGAATGGCAATCGTTCTACGAGATTTTCTCACTAACTATTGATTCGAGGGAAGATATCAGCGATACTAGGAAGCTGAACTACCTACGGACTCACCTCACGGGAGACGCGAGATTAGTCGTTGGACACCTATTAAATGGGTCCTCGGCCAATTACAATTTGGCATGGGAGCTGGTATGCAAGCGCTATGCAAATAAGCGCAAAATATTTGTTGATCGCTTCAACCAGCTGATGGACTTGGAACTGCTGAAGAATCATAATGAAGGCAGTATCCGCAAGTTCCTGGATACAGCGAGGGAAAACATATGCATCATAAAAGAGCAAATCGGCCAAGATTTTGATGTATTATATTGATTCGACGTTTCTCTACAGAGGTCTTACAACTATACGAACAACACGTAAGGAAGGCCAGAGAGATTCAGTCTCTGCAAGATGTGCTGGGTTTTATTGAACAGTTACATATTTCAATAGACTCAATGCAGAATAATGCCCTCTATAAAGAAGCCAAAAGGACAAGCAATAAGAAATGTCGATTTTGCCAAAAAGAGGGGCATGAAATAGGTAAATGCTTGAAATTCAAAGCGGAGCCTATTGGAAAGCGTAGAGAGTTTGTAAACAAAAACTCGCTTTGCTACAAATGCTTAGGAGCACACAACATGAAGGATTGTAAAAAGACCTGGACATGTGAGCGGTGCCCTAAAGCACATCATAACTGGCTTCACGACGATGGAGCCAAAAATCAGGTCGTAACGAGCAATTGCCTTAAACAGAATAAAGGGCAAGATACGTTACTGGCCACAGCTCTTGTTCTAGTAAAAAACAAAACTGTAAAATATGAGCAGTTGAGAGCCCTTATTGATGGAGGCTCACAAAAAACTCTAATATCAGAGGAAGCAGTGCAACTTCTGAAACTTCAGAGGACGAAAAGCAATATAGAAGTCCAGGGGATTTCAGAAGGCGTCGACGTGGTGAAAAGTAGTGTGCGACTGGAAATAAAACCAAGGTTTGCAAGTAGTTTTCAAGCGACAACGCAAGCCTTGGTTCACCCAAAGCTGCGAAGAGCTCTACCAAGCAAACAAATAAATACAAACGTTGCCAAGGACTGGAAGGGCTGCGAGCTAGCCGACCCACACTTCAACGAGCCTAGCAGGATCGACCTTAAAATAGGAGTTGACCTGCTGCCGTCGATCATGACAGGAAAAATTAAAAGAGTCAAACAGATCTTGGGACAGAAAACCAGCCTTGGATGGATAGTCTCTGGGCAATTATCCACAGAGTGCAATAAGAAGGTGATCAGCGCAGCTACAACAATACGGTTGGACGATCTCGAGCGCTTCTGGGAATTGGAAAGCGAAACTAACGAACGAGAAGAAGACCTAGAGTGTGAAGAACACTTCCAGAAAACCACGACGTGGGATAATGAAGGTCGGCTTGTGGTTTCCATACCTTTCCGCAAAGAGTTTGAACTCGGAGACTCTAGGAAACAAGCCATGGCTAGACTCCTTCAAATGGAGAAACGGTTCAAGAGAAGTCCACAGATCTTCAGCGATTATTGTGCCTTTATGGAAGAATACGTAAGACTGGGGCACATGGAACCGGTCAACACAAGTGGAAAAGGAAAATACTACTTGCCACATCAGGCAGTCATTCGACCGAACAGTCTAACTACCAAACTTAGGGTAGTGTTTGACGCCTCTGCAAAAACCTCCAATGGATTGAGCCTCAACGATGTGATGCTCGTCGGTCCAAGAATACAAAAAGGACATTTTTGATATCTTGCTAAAATGGCGACAATGGCAATACGTGATGACAGCTGACATCGAGAAAATGTATCGCCAAATTAAAATAGCCAAAGAAGACCAAGAATATAAGTATATTCTATGGAGAGATAATCCCAAAGCAGAAGTCAAGGAATTTAAACTGACTACAGTAACATATGGAACTTCAGCAGCACCATTTTTAACCGTCAGATGTCTTCAAGAGTTGGCAAACCGATACTGCAAAGACAATCCACGATTGCTGTCAACCCTAAGAGAAGACTTCTACATGGATGATCTTATTACTGGTGGGGACTCCATCGATGACTGCGTCAAAATACAAGTCGAACTCTGAAGCATTATGGAGAAGGCTGGCTTGCACCTGCGCAAATGGGTCTCCAACGACGATCGAATCATCGCTGGAATTCAAGGTGGCGACTCGACTGAGAAGATTACCATCCAGGAGGACGAGTCAATTAAGACTCTTGGCTTGCAATGGGACCCTAAAAAGGATGTCTTTTCTTTTTATGGTCGATTGCCCTAAACTAACACGAATTACAAAACGGTTAGTTCTTTCGCAATTAGCAAGGATCTTCGACCCACTCGGATGGCTTACACCAGTGACTCTGCAAGGAAAATGTTATATTCAGGAGCTCTGGAAATTGCCGCTTGCATGGGATACTGAGTTGGACCCCAATCTTGCACGGATCTGGCAAGAATATGCTAGCGAGCTACCAAGTCTGGGATATATAAGCATACCTCGCTGGTCTGGAAGCTCAGCTGCGGACGACATAGAAATTCATGGGTTTTGCGATGCCTCTGAAAAAGCGTATGCAGCAGTGGTGTATGCCAAAATTGGAGCTAAGATAACCTTGCTGGCTGCAAAAAGCAAGGTAAATCCAATAAAAAAATAAAAAAACGATTCCTAAATTGGAACTTTGTGCCGCTCATCTCCTAAGCAAGCTACTATGTAGAATACAAGACATAGTGGGAGATCGGATCAAATCGCAAGCATGGAGTGACTCTCAGATTACTCTGGCTTGGATTCAAAATAAACGCAGCAAGGACAAATTCGTCAAAACCCGAGTTGACGATATAAATAAAAAACTGCCAAACGTTCAATGGAACTACGTGCAATCTGAGGAGAACCCAGCAGACGTGGCTTCAAGGGGAATATCTCCAACGCAATTGGCAGCATGTGACATCTGGTGGAAAGGACCACACTGGTTGGCAAAACCACCGAGTCAATGGATTAAGCCCGAACTACCGGAAATTGTTGCTGTTACAACAATAACAGAAGAGGAAAACAGCCTTACTCCGCTATTATAGAAGTATTCTTCGGTAGACAAGCTTAATAGCGTAATGGCGTATGTATTACGCTTTATAGCTAAACTACGAAGAAAAGCACCTCAGTCAACCTACCTTTCCGTGGAAGAATTCAAGAATGCCAAAACAGCCGTTGTAAAGTTACAGCAACAGCTAGATTTTGGTCAAGAAATTCTGTTGCTTCAAAAGAAAAGACCTCTTGAAGCAAAAAGTAAACTGCAGGCGCTCAACCCTTTTTTGGACGGAGATGGCATCCTAAGAGTAGGTGGTCGGCTTCAAAACTCATTGCTGCCATACGACGCAAAACATCCAGTGATACTTGGAAAGTCACACTTCTCATGGCTTTTAATAAGTAAAGCACATAAAGAAACCCTACATGGCGGACTGAAGCTAATGCGGAGCCACGTTCAAGGAGAATTCTGGATTGTCGGACTGCGGAACCAATTAAAAAAGTTTCTTCAAGAATGTGTTACTTGTATAAGATACAAAAAAGATGTGGCAAATCAACTAATGGGGAATTTGCCAGTACATCGAGTAACAGGAGAACATCCATTCCAAAATACTGGGATCGACTACGCTGGACCCTTTCAAATCCGATGTTCGAATGGAAGAGGTCAAAAGACTTTCAAAGGATATATATGCCTTTTTGTTTGTATGGCAACGAAGGCAATTCATTTGGAAGCAGTCGGCGATCTTTCAACAGATCTTTTTTTGGAAGCGTTACGGCGATTTTTTGCTAGACGAGGGAAAAGCGAACACCTGTACTCGGACAACGGCACTAACTTCGTAGGAGCAGCCAGAATATTGGACAAGGAGCTTGTAACCGCGCTTAGAAACAATAATCATCTGGCGCCAATTCTCGTTAAGGAAGGCATCCACTGGCACTTTATCCCGCCGGCAAGCCCCCATATGGGAGGATTGTGGGAAGCTGGTGTTAAGTCGGTGAAACACCATCTCAGGCGTGTCATCGGCGAAAACAGCTTCACCTTTGAGGAGTTCACAACACTCCTTTGTCAAATCGAAGCAGTGTTAAACTCCCGGCCGTTGTTAAGTCTTAATAATGACAACCAAGGAGAGGAGATATTGACGCCAGGACACTTCATCGTGGGAAGATCACTTATTGGAGCTCCAGAACACTTTGATGAAAATCAAAGAGTGGGATCCCTGGATAGATGGCGACATCTGCAGCGCATCAGAGGAGAATTCTGGAGAAAGTGGAAGGAGGATTACCTGGTGTCTCTTCAACAGAGGACAAAATGGCGCCAGGATAGGCCAAACCCGGAAGAAGGCCAATTAGCCTTCATTAAAAATGAAAACACGCCTCCAGCCAGATGGCCAATGGGGCGAATCGTGAAGACTACCAAGGGACAGGATAATAAAGTCCGAGTAGTCACCATGAAGACCAACAATGGCGAAGTTAAAAGGCCATTGAATAAGATCTGTCTGCTGCCGTCGAATGGAGGGGAACAAAACAGCGAGAAAACGCAAGATCCTGTCCACCAGCCAACCGATAAAAAGAGGCAGCTCAGGAATAAAGCAAAATTCACGCCAAAAAATGCGATCGTGAGCCTTCTGATGATACTTCAAGTAGCGAGCACCGCTGCAACGCCTGCAACCAATGTTAGCAGGCTAAATATCCAAAATTTGGAGGAGAAATCGACGATAATAATGGATAAAATTAAGAAAATTGAAGTCGTATCGTCAAGTTGGCAGCTTTTATTCTACTACGATATGCAAGCTCACTTCACTTTCCTTCAACAAGCCGATGATTTCCTGGACACAACTACCTCAATTTGTGGAAAATTGGGAGGATTCACCGATTATTGCTCATCAGTCTGCAGTACCATGAAGGCCAAAGTAGACAGCATACAGGACAGAAATAAGATAATAACTCAATCATCAAAAAGGAAAAGAAGGTTCATTATGTTTTTCGACATCGGCACAGCAGAAAGACTCAAGGAGAATATGGAGAAAATTAACAAAAATGAGAAGCAACTGACTGAATATATGGACAGCCAGGCCTCCATTATAAATGCAACTTCCGATCTAGTGCGAATAACCACAGAGGAAGTAAACAAAAACTTCGAACGCGTTACAAGCGAAATGAACAAAATACAAAACACGCTTAAGGATCATTTTTATGTGTACTCCGAAGCGACTAAGTTCCTTATGCTGCTAAACCAAGTGAGGAACTGGGTTGACGACGCGGAAAAACTACAATCCGCGGCCATCGCCCTTGTAACGGACGTTAACCTTGGAAAGGTACATCCCGCCTTGATTGACCCAAAAAAGATGGTAGCCGAGCTGGATAAAATTCAAAATTAAAAAGGGATCAGCTCTTACCCGGCGGAAGGTCCCCTAGCAGGCTACAGTTAGCATACAAGCTAATGAAAGCTCAGGCAATATTTAAGGACAACGTACTTCTGGTCGATGCACGGCTACCTATTTACGTCAATCAACATGCTAGTCTGTTCAATGTCGTCCCAATACCACTTCAAATCAAGGACAGGAAGTGGATTCCGAAGATAAAAACGGAATCCCTTATCTACAGCACCGAACTTAACGCATATCACCCCATGACTGAGGGAGAAGTTAATCGCTGTCAACAGGAAAACGAGGATACCTGGTTATGCGAAGCAAGCTGGGCCTGGAAGGATGCAGACGATCATAGCTGTGAGATATCTCCGATCAAACCGAACAATAAACAGTCCTGCGAATTGGATGAGTTTACCGAGGACTTGTACTACAAAAGGCTTAATGGAAGAAACCGCTGGCTGATTAAAACCTTCAAGAACATATCAGCCCATATGGCTTGCGGAGACAACCATGAAGTAGTCAAATTGCCAAGCCTGGCAATAATCAATGTACCTGCCGGATGTACTGCTCGGATAGCTGACATCACAATTATCTCTCCAGAAATAATCTCGTCGACTGACACTGTAACCTTCTCACCCCATATTCTAAAGATCCTAGATGATGGCGAAACTTGGGTACCAACACCCATTCACCACGTCGTGGTTAATAATTCAATTGAGTTGTATCACGTACGAAAGAGCCTGAAAGAGCTGGAAGGCAAGAGGGTACGCATCGAGGATCTGGTCTTCCACACCGTGAACGGACACATATCACTTGGCCTGGTGACTATTGTGATAGCTGGAATATTGATATATTACAAGAAAACAAGAAAGCAAGGCTACCTTCGGCTTGCCGAAGGTTTCATACCCTTGCAGTTATACAAAAAATATTAAATATCTTTGGATTGCTGCTGGTTTCTGTGTCATTTACTGAACAATTACAACAGTACATCGATTATATCAACCTCTTATAATTTCGAATACTCAGCCTCCTCACCACGGCAAGGTCGCAATCCTCGAGGAGGAATATTTACAATACCTTAAACAACATTGCACATATATTCTTTAGTTACAATAATAAAATAATCTAATTAACTTAATATTTAAAAATAAATTATTAAATAAGTGATTATAGCTAAAAAATCTCCCAATTTTGTATTATTTTCAGCTGACGTTAGCCTTTCAACATCATTTCTGATTTTATTTCGAAACCTTGTAATAGGAAAAGCTGGATTCCTATAAACAACTATGACTATTGTATGCAAGTATTTAAATGTTATGGACTGGTATATATTTCTTACATTATCAACTGTAACTGTTTCATATGAGAATGTTATGTTTTCCGATATATTTTGTTTTTCATATATCAGTATACAATTCTTAGAAACAGCATTTGGTCGAATGTCTTTGTGTTGTAAAGGATCTGTTGGTCATAAAATCTAAATTTGGAAAGTTCTCTTTCAAAAATGCATTTGAATAACAGCTATATGATTTTTTGTTTAACAGCTACATGTAATAGTACTCAGATTTCCATAAAATTGCAACAAGAACCTTCATTAGGCCGATCGTTGATCGTTATAAGTTATAAAAGTTCGATTTGGATGTGGTAAGCCTGATAGCTATATCTTGAAATATAACGAAAATCGGCCGATAGGCTCCATAACAGCTATACGATATATCAGTCCGATCTGGCCCGTTCCGACTTATTTAAAGAGGGCAGAAATAAGAAGCTTGTGAGCAAAGTTTCATGATGAGAGCTCAATAACTGGGGGACTAATTTGCGTTGCAACAGACAGACGGACTGACTGATTGTTCCTATAACAGCTATAGAATATAAACCTCTGAGATATTTATATGGAAAAACAAAGGGCGGGTTACTGTATAACATTAAAAGGTATTGATAATGTGCGGTATTTCCAAAAACAAAACAGGTTTGCATACAAAAACTCTGATTTCAGCCGATTGTTCCTATGGCAGCTATATGTTATAGTGGTCCGATTTTGATACAATTTTGACAGCACATGAGGAACGTAATAAGAATAAGATTTGCCAAATCTTGTTGCAATATCTTGAAAAACAACAAAAATCGGCCGATAGCTTCTATGACAGCTATACGATATATCGGTCCGATCTGGCTCGTTCCGACTTATTTACAGCCTACAGCAATAAGAAGCTTGTGTGCCAAGTTTCATGAAGATAGCTCAAAAACTGAGAGACTAGTTTGCGTTGCAACAGACGGACGGACGGACGGACGGACGGACGGACGGACGGACGGACAGACGGACATCCATTTTTCGACTCCTCTGGTGATGCTGATTCAGAATATATATACTTTATAGGGTCGGAGATGTCTCCTAAGGTGCGTTGCAAACTTCTGGCTAAAATTAATATACCCTCTGCAAGGGTATAAAAAGGGACCAAAGGCGTGAACTAATGGCTGTCGTGTTTCCTGGCCCCCCGCAGAATGTTCAGGCACCAGCATGAACATGTGACAATACTGCACTGAACTGCACGGCACTGTACCGCTGTATAGTTCAAGTGATAGCAGGCACATGACCCCATGCAGCGATCCCTTATCTGTGTTTACGACCGTCTACAATATTTTATGACCCAGCGTTCACACATGTTTACGATAAGTAAGAAGGGAACGCAACTATCCTATTTGTATTGAATAATAATTATCACACGCTGCGTCTTTCAAGTGCAGCATACAAGTATATAACAAGAAAGCAAGGCTACAGTCGGGCGCCCGACAGTAAGATACCCTTCTCCCAATTTTCCAAATCCGTTACAAACGTGTAACCACACTCATAATTTCAAACAGAGAATTCTGCACAAATACTTCTAGTACATATAGCTTACTCGCTCGCACTCACACAGCGACGCGCGTAAAGAGTAAAGCGACACGACGCGACGTCGACGTCGGCGTCAACTGCTCAAAGCAGCGCGTCGGCTGCTGCCCGTACCGAACATTTGTACTGAAAATGTTGACTTGAATAACTTCTGTGTTATTAGTCCGATCGGATTGTAATTTGGAGGATATGTTCATATTGCATTAAGCTTTATACATACCAAAGTAGAACGTTATGGATTTAATACTTTGCTTAATAATCGCAAATAACCGATTTGCGGGGGCGGTGGGCGTGGCATCAAAAATTTGAGATAAACTTTATCTGCCTATGATTTACAGGAACCTTCATGCCAAATTTGGTATCTCTAGCTTTTTAATAGCTGAGATCTGTTGTCTCATACAGACGGACAGACGGACAGACAGACGGACATGTCTCAATCGACTCGGCTAGTGATCCTGAGCAAGAATATATATACTTTATGGGGTCTGCCACGCCTCCTTATGCCTGTTACATACATTTTGCACAAAGTTAGTATACCCTTTTTTGACCATTTTCAATGGTCGAAGGGTATAAATAGAGATAAGAAAAACAACCACCACCGCGGTTCTTACAACACCGCATTAGATTTTAAGAAACAGTTCCAAATAAACTCACAAAGTGTAGAGACGTACATTCTACATTGACAGTTCGAAATAAATTCGTACAAGTGTTGTAAGGTGTATTTTCTTTACAAAATATGTGACGCATTATATGGGCGTCTCTTTTACACATTCATCATTAAAAGTCCTCTGATAAGTTCTAACTGGAAGACACTGACAGCAAATTGACAATATCCAATTAATAATAGTTCGCAATTTTAATGTTCTTTTTCTCTTTTTATGTCTTATACACTTTTTCCTTTTGTCGCTTCACTTGAACAGCATTTATTTTTATAAAACTTGGATTTAGTTATGCACCTTGGATTATTAGGCCATGGATTTTAAAAAAATACATGGTCTATTAGGTTTGTCGGAATGTGCGTAACAGGCAGAAGGAGACATCTGCGACCCCATAAAGTATATATATTCTTGCTCAGGATCACTAGCCGAGTCGATCTAGCCATGTCTGTCTGTCCGTCTGTATGAGCGTCTGATTCTCAGCTATTAAGAAAGCTAGACCCTTCAAATTTGGCATGAAGATTCCTGTATATCCTAGGCAGTAAACGTCGTTTTCAAATTTCGGGTACCACGCCCACCGCCCCCGTAAATCAGTAATTTGTGATTATTAAGCAAAGTATTGAAGTCTTAACTTTCTGCTTTGGCATACATATAGATAAATGCGATGTGAACTTATTTTATAAATTGCAACCCGATCGGATAATAAACATAGAAGTTACGCGAGTTAACATTTTCTATAGATTTGTGATGCCTTGCCTGCAAGCTGCTGCCAGCCACGTGCTTTTTCGATCTTTTTTAATGCGAAAATGGTTATGGTAACTTAGCCAAGTGGCAAATAGTTGCAGCGATAGTCAAATATGTAGAGCAGCCGGCAACCATGCAATGGGATGGAGGTTCGACCCCTCGGGAAGGGCGGTTTGATTTTATTTTTTACTTTTTCACTATTTAGAAGTTAATATTTTATTTTTTTTTTCATCATTATAAAATTTGATTTCATTTATCAAATTTTAACAAATAATCTTATTAAATATAAATAAAGAACACTCGGCTTTCTTGTGGTCATTCAATTCAGTATTAGTGTTCTTGTTGTAGAAGACAAATAAGACATTTTTGAGCAAATTGTCTAAAAATGCAATTTTAACATGCGCGCGGAGCGCAGCGACGGTGGTCTAGTTGTTAGGATGACGAACTCCTATGCAAACGGTCAGGGTTCGATTCCCCACGGCGAAAAGAGAATTTGGCTATTTAAATTTTTTATGTGTTGTATTTCATACTTGTTTACATTTATATTTATAAAGCATATGCATTTTTTAAATATTTGCCATTTATTTATATTTATCTAATAATTTATATATTAAGTGTTACATTTTGCCTTTTAAGATGTTTTGCATGCTGTACTTATGCGTGCATGCATACAATACATGCACGCATGAAGCTCACACATGCATACATACATATGTATATGCGTGTGAGGCAAACACAAAACATGAGGCAGGTCTGTGTAATTTTTAACGGACGTCTAAATTAAAGAAGAAGCAGTTGACGCTGGAGTGTGTGTATGTAAAAATTCACATATCTCTCTCTCGTTCTAACTTATGCTATCGACTCTTGATTTTTCGTTATTTTAATTTTTGTTTTTATTATTTTAAACATTTTATTTTAATATATATTTTTTATGGTATATAAAAATAATCTGAAAATCCATGGCCTCTTACAGTCACCGCCTGACTGTAGCCTTTCCGACTTGTTTTTTTTTTCGAACCTTTGATTAATTTTTTCTAACCTTGCTCTGCTACCATGTTGATAATAAAGTGGATTACTTTATTTTAGTTTAATTATTTATTGAGAGCTTTCGCTTCGTGCATTTCCATTCAATTTGACATTCTTAGAGCAATTATTACAATCATTACATTATTCGCGATCAGCTGATTCATTCTTATGCTAACTAACATTTCATATCAAGGCATACACATTTATTCCAACACTTCTTATAGAGCTCACTGTCTACTAAAAATCGAATTGCATCTGCAATTTTCATAGGCCTGATGGTTTCTGCCATGAAATCATGGTAATATTCCATCCTACGTCTGAGGTGGAGCTTTATAATCTCTGCTTCGTGAAAAGCTCGTGGTAACGATGTTATATTGCTAACTGGAATAGGGACGTTAACAACAGCTCCTTTAATTGAGTTTTGTCGGCCAATACCTAAGGTTTTGATAACCATAAATGGAAGGCGAGGAGAAATTAATCGTTCCTCTAATGGAGTAAGCCCTTTGAGACATTCGGGCAAATTTGGGGAGTCTAAGCCATTTGAAATTGAACATTTTTGCTTCCTACCAGCTTTTATATTGCGGCTACAAGTATTACAAAACTGGAAAGTTTCGTCAGAAGATGGGAACTATGCTCATTTCTACTTTCAACAAAAGCCCGCTCATTTTGGTAACCTGAAAGGGAAACCAAAGGCCTTTGCAACAAAGGCAAACTTGATCAGGTCCCAGCTTAACCATCCTATTAAATGAGATCTAATAAGGTTATGCTGGGGGAGAAATCTTCCAAGTTATTCAAACGCTCTTCTCTCATGCGGTCAGCATTTCGTCGGTTTTCTGCTACCCTACTCTGACTAATGCTCCTAAATTGACTGACTCTTTGGCTAAGTCGCCATAGAGAGTCTGTTATTGCTTGACGCTGCAACAGTCGAGCACTTCGACGTCGTGCAGTGTCAAGAGCCTGATCGACAATCCTCCTTGCAAGATTGTCCCTAGCTTGAGACCTACTTATTGTGTCTCTCTCTGTCTCTCTGTATCTCTCTCTGTCTCTCTGTATCTCTCTCTGTATCTCTCTCTCTCTCTCTAAAATTATTTCCTGTTCAGTTGTCCGTATGTCATTGTCCTGTCTACGGGTGGATGGGCCCCCTCTCCCCTTGCCGATAGTCCCTTTCCGTCCGTCTCTGCATTCTTTGTGTGTCTACCTGTTGTTCACTTATCCATATGTCATTAACCTGCCTACGGGTGGATCTTTGCAATCTATCGGAACCCCTTTCACTTTGCCGATAGTCCCCTTCCGTCCGTCTCTGCCTTCTTCGTTGTGTATCAACGTGCTGCTCAGTTGTCCGTATAGTAACGTCCTGTCTACGGGTGGATATACGAAGTCTGCCGTGCCCTCTCTCTCTGCCTGCCGAATTTTCTCTGCCGTCCGTCTCTGTCTTCTTCTTTCTTTGTCAACCTGCTGATCAGTTGCTCGTATGACACTATTCTGCCTACGACTTAATCTGCGTGATATATATTGGCTCACCTCCGCTCTCGTTTCAACCAGTCTCCTACTCAATCACCTGTTGCTCAGTCGGTCGTACGCGCGTTGACCTACGTAAGGTGTTGTCCGTCCTTTCTAACTTCTGCTCTACATTTCCCCCTATGTTAGGATCCCGTGCTCTAGATGAGCTACGGCTTCTAACAACACTCTCTTCACTTTCTCTATCTACTAAATTTGCTCTGCGATCTCTCTGGGCCCTAGCATTCCTATCGTTTTCTACCTGCGTATAGTCAGCTTGACTCCTATTCAACCTATTTCTTATCCTTCGGCTAGCTGCTTGTTGAGCTGCAGATTGGCGATGGCGAATCATAGTTAAAAAATTTTAATGTGAATATTGAATGTTATAAAAAATAAACTAAAATTTATGAAGCCACTTATTGTTAATTAAATTTATTTAAAATTTAAAACACAAAACAAAAATCAATTAAATATACTCGAATTAATATTAACGATAATTCAAATATTAAGTTTACAGCCGCTGCCGCCTTTGCCGTTGCCGCCCGCACAGCGCTACACACGCGACGCGTCACGAAAGACGTTACGCGGAGAATATTTGCGAAGGCGAGCGACTGTGTATGTCGATATGTACATACACACATACATATGTAAAATTGCATGTACATCTAACACTCATTGGCGCAGGTCAGCCCAACAACAACAATACACACTTGCACGCTTATAACTTATGCGTACATGCAGTATACAATACATGCGGTCGCTGCCTGTGTTCGGCCGATCATGGTTCGGCTCGTGTCGTGTGGCTCGCCTGGCTATGCTCTTTCAAAGATCGGCGCGCGGCATGTAGCTTGCCTGGTTCGGTGCGCGACTTGTCGCCTGCATCGATCCGTTCGTGTTTATACCCGCTACTCATCACTACATAGTATAAAACATAGTCGCTTTATCTGTCCCTATGTCCCTTTGTATTCTTAAATCTTTGAAACTACGCAACGGATTTTGATGCGGTTTTTTATACCCGCTACTCATAGAGTAGAAGGGTATTATAACTTTGTTCGAACCGAAAATGTATGTAACAGGCAGAAGGAGACATCTCCGACCCCATAAAGTATATATATTCTGCATCAGTATCAACAGCCGAGTCGATATAGCCATGTCCGTCTGTCTGTCTGTCCGTCCGTGTGAACACCTGGATCTCAGCTATTAGAAGAGCTAGAGTTTCCAAATTTGGTGACAATATGTGTTATTACTGCAGGCTGATCAAGTTTATTTTTTATTTTTGCCACGCCCCCGCCCGCCACCATAAATTGAAAAAAATTGATTACAGCCGCAATATTAGCCTTTAGCTTTACAAATTTCAGTAAGATTGGACTATAAATGTGGAAGATATTAAGGAAATAGTAGTGCCAAGTGACCACGTGTTTTTGTCTGTTTTGATATGTTAGATATGCAGATCCAGGTTCAACTCCGGCGACAAGCTTTTTTTTTTCAAATTGATGTACCAAAATTATTTGCACTGATCATCATTACAGTTTTTTGGTAATTGCAAAACAGACTTGGTGGCTAAGTGGATGTGGTCGCCGACTGTCGTGCAGAAGGGTACGGGTTCTAATCCAGCAGAGCCCGGTCCTAGTTCGGTTTTTTATAGATGGTTTTTTATACCCTTGCAGAGGGTATATTATTTTTAGCCAGAAGTTTGCAACGCACCTTAGGAGACATCTCCGACCCTATAAAGTATATATATTCTGAATCAGCATCACCAGAGGAGTCGAAAAATGGATGTCCGTCTGTTGCAACGCAAACTAGTCTCAGTTTTTGAGCTATCTTCATGAAACTTGGCACCCAAGCTTCTTTTTGCTGTACGCTGTAAATAAGTCGGAACGAGCCAGATCGGACCGATATATCGTATAGCTGTCATAGAAGCTATCGGCCGATTTTTGTTGTTTTTCAAGATATAGCTATCAGGCCTACCACATCCAAATCTAAGTGTAGTAAAGTTTCATCAAAATCTAACTTTTATAACTATTTTGTATAACTGCAAGGGTATAAAACCTTCGGCAAGCCGAAGGTAGCCTTGCTTTCTTGTTTTTTAAGCATTTAAAATATTTTAAGTTTAGTATGCATTTGATTAAACAAAGTTTTAAATGGAGTGAGTTGGCGAGTGAGTTGGCACACACACACGACAAAATAATAATTTGTTTTGTCCTGTACGACAAGCTGAATGGTCTTATAATGCAACTTTACCGATCAAATTCGCAATGCGCTAATGGTAGAGCTGTTTTAGTTGTAGACTGCATAGGCCGAGTTTTTTGGAGGTTTAGGTTCAAGACCTCCTCTCACGTCGGTGAAAAATTTTTTGTTTTTTTCTCTTGTTTTTTTTTTTGCATATGCGTTATCTTTATTTAAAATCAATGTTAACGAAGTTTTTACTATATTTAAGGAAATTTTAGTCATATTTCGCAGCATACAGCAATGTGTGTACAACATAAACGATAAATCTAAGCATTATATAGGCATCAGAGAACTGCAACATGCATGCATGCACAACAAGCCACTCAAAAATGAATGAGATTTTTGCCACTCGATGTTCATTTTGCACAGGCCGCACATAGCACACGCCTCAAGCCGCGTAAGCCTCTAAAAGCAAGAGCCTCAAATAGCGGGAGACTCTAAAAGCAAGAGTCGCAAAAGGCAGGAGCCGCAAAATGCAGGTACGTTTTGGCAAAAAACACTAGTAAGGCAGGTACGTTTTGGCAAAAAACACTAGTAGTGCAGGAACATTTTGGCAAAAAAGACAAGAGACGCTTGCCCAAAGACTCGGTAGGTAGAGACAGCAGCATAAGGGTCGGGGCATACAAATTTGTTCGAGAACGTTCGGTTTTCCCTTTCTGCTAGTGCGTTTTTGGGTTACCCCTTCTACTTCTGTTCTATTAATAGACACATAGGTAGGTATAAAAAAAAACCCGAGGCCGATGCATTTCAATTTCTACTTGTTCCTTTACCCCTTCCACAAAATAAGCGAGGCATTCATTTTTGAGTGTTGTGTATGCATGCATGTTGCAGTTCTCTGATAGGCATCTCTTTTACACATTCATAATTAAAAGCACTTTGATGAGTTCTAATTGGAAAGCACTGAAAGCAATGCGGCAACATCTAATAGGAACCACGTGCAACTTTCATAGTCAGAACAAATTTGAGACTGTGAGACGTGTTTTTTTTTCGCATGGTGGTAGCGGGTATACCACAGTCGGGCGCGCTCGACTGTAGCTTTTCCGACTTGTTATGTTAGATATGCAAGATCCAGGTTCAACTCCGGAAGCAAGTTTTTTTTTATACCCTTCGACCATTGAAAATGGTCAAAAAAGGGTATACTAACTTTGTGCAAAATGTATGTGTTGATAATAAAGTGGATTGCTTTATTTTAGTTAGAATATATTTATTAATACTTTTAACTTTTGCTTCGTGCACTTCCATTCCATTTCACATTCTTTGAGCAAGTGACATAATTATGTTATTTGACATTACATTACATTTCATTACATTATCGGCGATCAGCTGATTCATTCTTATGCTAATTAACATTTCATATCAAGGCATACACATTTATTCCAACACGCCTCTTAAATTTGTTGTCTTGATTTTCTTTCATTACTTTAACTTTACAGCATCTCTATTTCGTATAAATTTCTGTTTGTCTAACGCTTTGGTTAACATGTCTGCTATATTAAGTCTTGATTCTATCTTCACAATGTCTATAATACCTTTTTCATAATTTTCGTTAACATAATGATACTGCACTTCAATGTGCTTCGAATTTTTGTAAAGTTACCAAATTTAGCAATGGCTACTGCGCCTGAATTATCTTCGTAAATCTTTATCGCTTTTTCGTTATCAATATTAAATATTTCACATAACATGTTTTTGACAAATAATATTTCTGTGACTGCTTCTGACATGGCAATGTACTCTGCAAACGTTGAACATTTTGTTACTGCGTGTTTGTCCAATATACTATATTTCCATACATTCTAATTATAAATCCCGTCGTGGATTTTCTATCAACATTATCTCCTGCATAATCGGAGTCTACCATACAATCTAATAATTCATTATTCTTATTCTCTTCAAAAGTTAAATTCAGATCTCTTGTCTGATATAAATATTTTAATACTCTTAGCGCATATTTATAGAGTGTTGAATTGTAACAACTTTGATATCTGCTTAAGTAATTTACGGAATATGATATATCTGGTCTTGTACCTGCGCTTATATATAATAATTCACCTATCAAATTTCTGTATTTAATTTTCTCATCACATTCAGTTGCTTGATCTAATTTTAAGTTTGTTTCCATTGGAGTTTCGTATAGCTTAGCATTTTCGAGATCATACTTAATTGCCAGTGATTCAATATATCGTTTTTGATTTAACGTCATTTTCTGTTTTCAGTACTATAATTAATTTCTATTCCAATATAACTTCCGATTTTTCCTAAATCTTTCATTGTAAATTTGTTCATTAAACAGTCTTTAATTTCAGTTATTTTCGTTTTGTTCTTACTGCATATCAATATGTCATCTACAAATACTAAAATATATATTTCATCTTTATCCTTTCTTTTTTACATATAAACAATAATCGTAATTGCTTCTTATAAAATTTAATTTGTCGAGATATTTATGCAAACATTCGTACCATGCTCTTGGGCTTTCTCTTAATCCATATAATGCCTTTATTAATTTATAAACTTTGTTTTCTCCTGTTTCGTAACCTTTTGGTTCATTTACATAAACTTCTGATTTTACATAGCCATTCAAAAAGGCTGTTTCGACATCCATCTGATTTATAAACAGACCATTTTTACAACAATATGATAGTAATATTTTTAATGTTTGCATTTTTCCTACTGGTGAATATACATTTTCTAGTCGTTCTCTTTGTTGGAAACCTCTTACTACTAGTCTAGCTTTGTATGTCCCATCACTTTTCTTTTTGTACACCCATTTTACATCTATAATCTTTTTGTTTATCGGTTTTTCTACAATTTGCCATGTATTATTTTTTATTTAAGCATTGCATTTCTGTATTCATTGCTTTGAGCCATTCTTTCTTTTTATTACTATTCATCGCCTCTTCGTACGTGTTTGGTACAATGGCATTTACATAATTGATATAAATAAAATGTGTTACTGGGTTACCGTATAGATTTACTGGTCTTTTATTTCTATTTGATGTTCTCTGCACTGTTAAATGTTCTTTGTTTTCCTCACCCTCGCTTACATCGCTAGTTTTTGAATTAACTTCTTCCGTGTCATTTAGTTCGTCTGTCTTAGCGTTATCTTCATCATCTTATTCATTTTCATCTGTTTCACTTTCATTATCATTCTGCTTGTTTTTCTCTAGGCAAATTAATTTTGTTTTCTCTTCCACAACTTGAACATGTCTTGCGTTTATTACTCTATTGTTTAGTAAAACTCTATATCCGTTTGTATTATAACCAACTAATACTCCTAATTCTGATTTGTTATCCCATTTACTTTTTCTGCGTACTTCTGGAACTCTGACAAAAACTCTACTTCCGTATATTTTTAAATTTTCTACATTTGGTTTTATACCAAAAAATATTTCGTATGGGCTTTTATTTACTGCTGTATTTGCGATTGTTCGATTTTTTAAATAAGCTACTGTGTTCATCACTTCTGGCCAATATCGCCTATGTATGTTTGCTTCTCTCATCAAGCACCTTCCAATATCCATTGCCGATCTGTTATATCTTTCTGCTACGCCGTTTAATTCGTGTACATTCGGTGGACATGTAGTTAACTGAATTCCCTTATACTTTACAAAGTTTAATATTTCTCTATTCAAATATTCTTTACCGTTATCGCATTGGATTTGTTTTACTTTTTTACTGAACTGATTTTCAACATAATTAACATACTCTTTTAAGCAGCTCGCAGTTTCGGATTTATTTTTAATACAATATATTCTCGCGCATTTACTAAAATCGTCAACGAATGTCAAAAAATATTTTTCCCCACAATAACCTGTTGTACTGTGTGGTCCGTTTAAGTCTGTATGTATTAACTCTAATGTTTCTTTAGTTTTCTTTCTATTGTTCTCGAATGGTTCGTTTGACATTTTACTTTGTATACAATTCGCACATTTCATTTCGGTATTCTCGATTTTATCTGGTAGACCATCTAACATTTTATTCTTAATAATTCTATTCAAATATTGAAAATTTACGTGGCCTAATGCCCTGTGCCATTTTCTTTTTCAGTTAATTTAGTTACATTTGTATATATTTCATTTCTTTTATTTTTTGGCATGAAGCTTTTTACATTATATAAACTATCAATTTTACTCGCAACTGTCAGCAATTCTCTCTTTTCGTTATAGATTTTTGTATCATTATTTCTGGCTACGACTGTACATTTATTTTCAGTTATCATTGATATGCTTAGCAAATTTTGTTTTATGCCTTTTACAAAGTATACATTTTTAATATCGATCAAATTTTCATTGTTGTATGTTCTAAAATATGTTTCTACATTTCCAATCTTGGTCGCTTGCAATTGTTTGCCATCGGCTACTTTAACATTAATAGGATTTTTTCAAATTAATACAGTTTTTAAAAAGTTTACAATCGTTTATAATGTGATCAGTGCATCCACTATCTAATAACCAATTTACTGTAGTTTCGTTGCTACTTTCGCTGTTATTACAATTTATTAATTTTTTCGTTTCTTATCATTCTTGTTGTCCATGACTGTACGCTGTCGCTGTTTTCTTGTTGTCTTCCTTGATTCCTGTCTCCTGAGTAATTTCCACGTCCTCGACCATTTCCATGATGTTGGCCTCTGCCTCGGCCGCCTCTTTGATTCGTATTCTGATATCGCCTGTTGTATTGTTGTTGTTGTTTATTTTCGCCTCTCGCATTTTGCTCAGCATGCCAGCAGTCCCTCTGAATATGACCTGTTTTGCCACACACATAGCATTCTTTTTTAGTTTTGGTGTTAAATGTGCTTACGTTATTTTGTCTGTCCACTGGACCTCTGTTTAAACTTTTTTCTTTAATTTTTGATTTTACGTACTCTACCGTTCGTTGTGCTTCCGGAATTACATCTAAGAAGTCTCCAATATAACTGTAGCTTGTTGGTAGCGCTTTTAAAAAGATACCTCATTTTTTCGTTTTCGTCTATGGTGCCTCCAGCGTTTTTTAATTTATTCACTGCTTTCTCGAATTCTATAAAAAAATTCTTCCACTGTTTCATAGTCTTTTAGTTTAATTTCGTCGATTTTTCCTCTGCACAGTATTTGCAGGGCTGTTGATTTTGTCGAATACATTTCATTTAACTTGTTCATAATTTCTAATGTCGTTTGGCACTCACTAATATATTCTAACTGTTTGTCTGATATTGTACTGATTAAAATTGTTTTCGCTTTTAATTCTGTTTTCATCCATGTTGTTTCATTATCTTCCGTTGTTCTTGTTCGCACTGCACTCTTTGTATTCCAATATTGTCATTAATCTGAATTTCCAGCTTCCAAAATTAGCTCCATCGAATATGGGCATAACAATGTCTTCGATTTTTGCGTTTGCACTCATTTTTTCCGTTTCACTTTTAATCTGTTTGCACACTTCTTTTATGTCTCTTTCTATGTCATTCATTTCTTGCACATTTTCATATAGGGTCACACTTTTCTACTTCCATGTAATAAAAAGCTTGCACGTGAACTTTTAAATTTTTAATCTGCTTCAATCAATCCTTTTAGTTTATGTTTTCAATCTTTTTCCGTTTAATTGTTTAGCATTAGTCAATAGTCTTGTTTACGTATTCGTATTTTTTAATATTTCGCACTTTTAATATTGTTTTTCTCTTTTTATTTCTTATACACGTTTTTCTTTTTTTTTTTTTTTCGCTTCACTCGAACAGCATTTATTTTTATAACTTGGATTTAGTTATACACTTTGGATTATTTTCTTTTCTCGAACCTTGGATTAATTTTTTTCTAACCTTGCTCTGCTACCATGTTGATAATAAAGTGGATTGCTTTATTTTAGTTAGAATATATTTATTAATACTTTTAACTTTTGCTTCGTGCACTTCCATTCCATTTCACATTCTTTGAGCAAGTGACATAATTATGTTATTTGACATTACATTACATTTCATTACATTATCCGCGATCAGCTGATTCATTCTTATGCTAATTAACATTTCATATCAAGGCATACACATTTATTCCAACAGTATGTAACAGGCATAAGGAGGCAAGGCAGACCCCATAAAGTATATATAGTGACAAATTCATTTTCCGTATGAAAAACTTAAGCCGATCTTTTGAAAAGCATCACTATTCAAAAGCTTCACAGTAAAAGTTCAAACCGATCTTTTGAAAAGTTTCACTATTCAAAAGCCTCGCAGTAAAAGTTCTGACAAAGACATTAACCGTCAAATGATAACAAGCTTAAGTTACTGATAAACAAATATGTAAAGCTCTGTAGAACTTAAAGGTTTGCTGGACCGTAAGAATAAATCTGTCAGTCAGTTGTTGAGTGACTCTGGTGTAATAAAGACAAATAAATGTAACAAATAAAAATTATTTATTTTTATTTAAATTAACACCTAAATACTTAATTATATATTCTTGCTCAGGATTATCAGCCGAGTCGATTAAGACATGTCCGTCTGTCTGTCCGTCTGTACGAGACAACAGATCTCAGCTATTACAAAAGCTAGAGACATCAAATTTGGAATGAAGATTCCAGATCAAGTTTATATCAAATGTTAGATGCCACGCCCACCGCCCCCGCAAATTGGTTATTTATTATTTAGCAAAGTATTAAACGCATAACATTCTACTTTGGTACGTATAAAGCTAAATGCAATATGAACATATCCTCCAAATTACAATACGATCGGACTATAAACACAGTTATTCAAGCCAACGTTTTCAGTACAAATGTTTGGTACGTGCAGTAGCTTGCGCGCTGCTTTAAGCAGTTGACGCCGACGTCGACGTTGCGTCGTGTCGCTTTACTCTTTACGCGCGTCGTTGTGTGAGTGCGAGCGAGTAAGCTATATGTATTGGAAGTATTTGTGCAGAACTTTCTGTTTAAAATTATGAGTGTGGTACCACGTTTTTAACGGATTTGGAAAATTGGGAGAAGGGTATCTTACTGTCGGGCGCCCGACTGTAGCCTTATATTCTTGTTTCAATTATATGTACTAAAATTATTGCACTGATCATCATTGCAATTTTATCGTGGTTGGCGAACAGCTGCAGTGGCTGCTTGAATGTGGTCGCTGACTGTCAAGTGGAAGGGCCCGAGCTCTAGTCCTACTTAACCCCGATGCAAGTGGATGATATTTTTTGGAAAAATATATTAAGTTTAGTATTTTAAACGCATTTATTTGATTAAAGAGAATTTTAAGTGGAGTGAGTTGGTATTGTCTTACACACACAACACACACACACGAGACACAATAATAATTTGTTTTTGTCCTGTACGACAAGCTGAATGGTCTCATAATGCAACTTTGCCGATCTAATTAAACATGAGCTAATGGAAGAGCGGTTATAAATGCAGACTGCGTAATCTAAGTTTTTTTGTGGAGGTTCATGGTCCTTACGAGGGTGGTGCTAAGCCAAAATTTGTAATTGATGTTAACGAAGTTTTATCTTATTTAAGGCCAGTTAAAATCTTAAGTGATATTTTGCATCAATTACCCCAAAAACGACAAATCTGGTTGGTTGTATTAAATTTCTTAATAATTATGTAAAGCATTATATAGGCGGCTCTTTTACACATTAATCATTAAAAGCCCTCTGATAAGTTCTAACTGGAAGACACTGAAAGCATATTGACAATATCCAATTAAAACCGCGTGCAACTTTCATAGTGTAAACAAATTTGAGACTGTGAGACGCATAGTTGTAGCGGGTATACCACAGTCGGGCGCGATCGACTGTAGCCTTTCCGACTTGTTATAACTCAAATATCACCGAACCGATTGCCTTGAAATTTTCAAGAGACCTTCGGGTCGGTTTATAGATGGTTTATGAACAAGCATGAAGCATGTCTGCCCACCAGAAACAACATTAACTGCATTCTTCCAATTGTATAAAATTTGACAACAAGTTTTCATGTCTTTTATAACTCAAATATAATTGACACTTGATTTGGAAATCGTATTCCATGTAAGTATTTTGCATCATATATTCATAGTGTTTTCAAATTCAATTTTTTTTGATTTGTAATAAACCGGATTTGCAACACACGTGCTTTATTGAATTCTACGGTATGTGTTGTTTTTAGTGCAGTGTTTTTTTCAGTTTCATTATTGCAAAGTATGTGTACAAGTTTCATAAATAAATCGTGCCTCAAATTTTATCATACAGAAAAAAAACAAGTGGGTAAGGCTACTGTCGGGCGCCCGACAGTAAGATACCCTTCTCCCAATTTTAAAAATCCGTTACAAGCGTGTAACTATACTCATAATTTCAAACAAAAAGTTTGCACAAATTCTTCTACTACATATAGCCCTCTCGCTCGCACTCACATAGCGACGAACGTAAAGAGTAAAGCGACACGACGCAACGTCGACGACGGCGTCAACTACTCAAAGCAGCGCGTCGGCTGCTGCCCGTACCGAACATTTGTACTGAAAACGTTGACTTGAATAACTTCTGTGTTATTGGTCCGATCGGATTGTAATTTAGAGGACATGTTCATATTGCATTCAGCTTTATACATACCAAAGCAGAACTTTATAAGTTTAATACTTTGCTTAATAATCGTAAATTACCGATTTGCGGGGGCGGTGGGTGTGGCATCAAACATTTGACATAAACTTCACCTGCCCCGGAAATATAGGAACCTTCATGCCAAATTTGGTGTCTCTAGCTTTTTTAATAGCTGAGATCTGTTGTCTCAAACAAACAGACGGACAGACGGACAGACAGACGGACATGTCTCAATCGACTCGGCTAGTGATCCTGAGCAAGAATATATATACTTTATGGGGTCGCAGATGTCTCCTTCTGCCTGTTACGCACATTCCGACAAACCTAATAGACCATGTATTTTTTTAAAATACTGTATATCCTAGGCAGTAAACGTCGTTTTCAAATGTCGGGTACCACGCCCACCGCCCCCGTAAATCAGTAATTTGTGATTATTAAGCAAAGTATTGAAGTCTAAACTTTATGCTTTGGCATATATATAGATAAATGCATTGTGAACCTATTCTATAAATTGCAACCCGATCGGCTAATAAACATAGAAGTTACGTGAGTTAACATTTTCTATTGATTTGTGATGCCTTGCCTGCAAGCTGCTGCCAGCCACGTGCTTTTTCGATCATTTTAATGCGAAAATGGTTATGTTCATGTATGAGATCGAAATAGTAACTTAGCCGCATATCGAATAAGTGCAGCGATAGTCAAATGTGTAGAGCAGCCGGCAATCTAGCAAAAGGGATAGAGGTTCGATCCCTCGGGAAGGCGGTTTGATTTTATTTTTACTATTTCACTATTTAGAAGTTAATATTTTATTTTTTATTTTTTTTTCATAATTCTAAAATTTGATTTCATTTATCAAATTTCAACAAATAATCTTATTGAATATAAATAAATAACATTTGGCTTTATTGCGGTCATTCAATCTTGTGGTAGTGTTATTGTTATACATGACATATTTGACATTTTTGAGCAACTGGTCTAAAAATGCAATTTTAACGGGCGCGGAGCGCAGTGACGGTGATCTAGTTGTTAGGATGACGAACTCCTATGCAAACGGCCAGGGTTCGATTCCCCACGGCGAAAAGAGAATTAAGCTATTTTAATTGTTTTCGTGCTGTATTTCATATTTGTTTACATTTATATTTATAAAGAATATGCATTTTTTAATTATTTGCCATTTATTTATATTTATCTAATAATTTAGATATTAAGTGTTACATTTTGCCTTTTATGCGTGCATGCATACAATACATGCACACGAAGCATGCATATGTATATGCGTGTGAGGCAATACACAAAACTTGAGGCAGGTCTGTGTAATTGTTAACGGACGTCTAAATTAAAGAAGAAGCAGTTGACGCTGCTGTGTGTGTATGTAACCAATATTGGCACGCGCCAAAAATTCACATATCTCTCTCTCGTTTTAACTTATGCTATCGACTCTGGCTTTTTCGTTATTTTAATTTTTGTATTTATTATATTAAACATTTTATTTCAATATATGTATATTTTTTATGGTATATAAAAAAAATTGAAAATCCATGGCCTCTTACAGTCACCGCGTGACTGTAGCCTTTCCGACTTGTTTGAATATAGAATTGTTTGCAGCTATTTTAGAAGTCGACTTGGAATAACTTCGGAATCTGCATAATATTCTTATTGCTATTAACTGCGAATTTGCAATAGATGCTGAAAAATTTCAGAAACTTTCTGATAATACAATTAGATTATACATGTTGCATTATCCATGGTATGCAATGTCGCCAACGCTACATAAGATTCTGGTACATGGATCACAGATTATAGCTGCATCAGTGGTGCCAGTGGGTTGTCTGGGCGAAAATGCGTCAGAAGCGCGAAACAAATTTTATAAGCGCGACAGACGCATACACGCTAGACACAATTTTCGGGCAAACAATATGCTAGATGTGTTCCAAAGATCTATAGACTCATCAGATCCACTTATATCAAGTATACATATAAAGAAAAGGGTTGACAGACAAAAAAAAAACGAATGCTTCCACGTGAAGTAATTGACCTTTTCGAAGCACCCCATAATGTTACTTCAAATAATGTGCAATCGTCATCTAATGACTACAGTTCTGATGATGACTCGGAATCAGACGACGTAAATCCATTTTCATTTGAATTGCCTACAGAAGAAAATTAAATAAAAATATGTCTTTGTATATTTTCAAGAAAACATCATAATAATGAATTAATCTAACCTTATTATTAGGAATGAATTTAATTATAATAAACCTTTTTACACATTATTAAAAAAATACGTATAAGCAATATCGGCATATATGGGCGGTCAGGGAAGGCGTGGTCCAATTAACTTAAAATTTTGTTTACATATTTTGAGTGGTATATTTATCATATATACCAAATTTCAGCTCGATATCTTTAATATTAGACTTTATGCCACTTTTTTTGGAATTTAGCCCAATGTGCACTGGTGGGTTTTGTCGAACTACGTAGGATGACTCATATTGGTCATATTCACACACTCGTCAATTATATATTTCTCAATTCTTGGGAAGTGCATCAGGCCTTCAAAAAGGCTGCTAAAGACATCATAATCTGAGGGATTTTTAAGGAGGAGCTGATCTTCTCCAAAGTTCTTAGCGAAAATAAAATCTTCGGTGCAGCTGGTATGGAAATTATTCATCTTTGTTAATGCCTCATCGCATGCCTCGCAGTTGAATTTCTTCTTCGATATTAAATATCCGTCGAAGTAAGCCTTGCAGTGATATACTGCAGCTCATGGGCAGAGGGATTTGTATTATTTCCTAGCCGCGAGCGGATGACGCCAAAGAAGTTTTCCAAGCTGTCCTGGTTTAGGCGAGTTGGAAACAGCATTGGAATTCCTTCTCGGACGAGGGTGTCGAACAGAGAGATAATGTTCTCTACTGTTCTGATGAGGCCGTTGTGACAAGCATTCCTATTGTCGATAGTGATTTTGTTCAGGTAATCCAGAAAATCCACAAGTTCCTGGCGTCTGTTGTTCTCGCTGCTCAGAGGCGTTTTGCAGCCTTTCCTGGCTGACCGACAGTTGAGGATGTCGAAACCATGGTTGAGCCTGCGGAGAAAGTCGGCAGTGGGCTTGGCATACGGCATAACTGAAGGCGAGAATAATTTGTTCGTTTCGCAAATGGCGATGCCCTCGGAAACTGTTTTAGATAGCACTTGAACAGCCAGTTTAACGCTCATTTTTTCACAAAACGTTGGAGTGACATGTTTATCCGTCAATTTCGGAGCCAAGCGAGTTGTAGGGCTCTTTTTGTCTATGTTGTATAATTCTGCAATTACACTCCAAGACGCAAGGCCGGATGGTGTTTGAATTTTTGTTGATATCAAATTATTCCTGAATGATTTAAACAGATGTACATAGTCGTACATCAGATAAATTGTGCTGCCGTTTAAGCTATAGGTAAATTTATCGGTTTCGCCCGAAAGCAAACGATATACAGCCAAATTACCTTGGTCTGATACCAAAGCTCTTACGCGCAGCCCAATCTCCGTCAGTACTTCTATGCACTCTGTTAATATTCGCACCATCGCTTCACTCTTGCAGCTGTGCTTAATGCAGTAGTACGAAAAATTGTACTTCCATGGCTGCACTAAGCCCTTGACTTGGACAAATAGGAAGTTGTTGGCTATGTTCGATTCACGGCATTCGAGACCAAAGTCAACAAAACCGTCAATTCTGTCGGTCGCCAAGTTGTATTCTAGATCTGATCTCCCATGGATCTCATCAAAGACTACAACAGCATTTTTTTCTGACTCCGTCATTTTCAGAACATGCTTCCGTATGTTTGTGCAAACGAAGTCATCAATTCCTGGGCCGATTCTTTTTACGGGCCCCCATCTCCAAAGGGTCGTAGGGTGGGGCAGTGGAAATGCTAGACTTGCCCGCATAAATCTGTAGCAATGCGAAGAGCGGTAATTTATATTTAATAAAACCCGCTTCTCGACATCGCTGTAGATTTTTTTTGCCACCAGTCAAGATCATAGCTCCAAAGCCTTAGCCTCCTCGCCAATGTTCTTCGCGATCGCGATGGAGCCCGAATCGGTTACGTTCTTACGTTCGTTCAACAGCTCCGAATAGGCATTTTGCAAAGAGAGCAATTGCTTCTCTATATCGGCCATTTTCGCCTCCAGTTCGAAACATTTTTTTCTCCAGTGTGTTTCGCTGCGGCAGTATATCTTGCACCTGGCACAGGCGGACTCTGGTACCGGCGAATTGATTCTCGATATTATCCTGTTTTGTTTTTGGAAATACCGCACATTATCAATACCTTTTAATGTTATACAGTAACCCGCCTTTAGTTTTTCCATTTAAATATCTCAGACGTTTATATTATATAGCTGTTATAGGAACAATCAGTCAGTCCGTCTGTCTGTTGCAACGCAAATTAGTCTCCCAGTTATTGAGCTATCTTCATGAAACTTTGCTCACAAGCTTCTTATTTCTGGCCTCTTTAAATAAGTCGGAACGGGCCAGATCGGACTGATATATCGTATAGATGTTATGGAGCCTATCGGCCGATTTTCGTTATATTTCAAGATATAGCTATCAGGCTTACCACATCCAAATCGAACTTTTATAACTTATAACGATCAACGATCGGCCTAATGAAGGTTCTTGTTGCAATTTTATGGAAATCTGAGTACTATTACATGTAGCTGATAAACAAAAAATCATATAGCTGTTATTCAAACGCATTTGTGAATGAGAACTTTCCAAATTTAAATTTTATGACCAACAGATCCTTTACAACACAAAGACATTCGACCAAATGCTGTTTCTAAGAATTGTATACTGATATATGCAAAACAAAATATATCGGAAAACATAACATTATTATATGAAACAGTTACAGTTGATAATGTAAGAAATATATACCAGTCCATAACATTTAAATACTTGCATACAATATTCATAGTTGTTTATAGGAATCCAGCTTTTCATATTAGAAGGTTTCGAAATGAAATCAGAAATGATGTTGAAAGGCTAACGTCAGCTGAAAACAAGAAAGCAAGGCTACCTTCGGCTTGCCGAAGGTTTCATACCCTTGCAGTTATACAAAATATAAAATATCTTTGGATTGCTGCTGGTTTCTGTGGTATCTATTGAAGAACTATAACAGTACATCGATTATATCAACCTCTTATAATTTCGAATACTCAGCCTCCTCACCACGGCAAGGTCGCAATCCTCGAGGAGGAATATTTACAATATCTTAAACAACATTGCACATACATTCTTTATTTACAATAATAAAATAAATTAATTAACTAAATATTTAAAAATAAATTATTAAATTAGTGATTATAGCTATGGAACACGCCGTCATGGTGACTATATGGAGTTTGATAAGTGATTGCGGCAGCACCGCTTACCGTGTTATCACAAAATATCCAATCAATTTGAGTTAAATGTTTTGTTGTTGGCACATTTTGTTGTTATTATTTAAAGTAGACTCGAGCTGATCAGTGGTTGTTGATCGGCAAATGTTAAAATCTCCTAATATTACCAATTTTGTATTATTTTCAGCTGACGTTAGCATTTCAACATCATTTGTATGGTATATGTTTCTTAAATTATTAACTGTAACTTTTTCATCAAACAGCATTTGGTCGAATGTCTTTGTGTTGTAAAGGATCTGTTGGTCATAAAATCTAAATTTGGAAAGTTCTCTTTCAAAAATGCATTTGAATAACAGCTATATGATTTTTTGTTTAACAGCTACATGTAATAGTACTCAGATTTCCATAAAATTGCAACAAGAACCTTCATTAGGCCGATCGTTGATCGTTATAAGTTATAAAAGTTCGATTTGGATGTGGTAAGCCTGATAGCTATATCTTGAAATATAACGAAAATCGGCCGATAGGCTCCATAACAGCTATACGATATATCAGTCCGATCTGGCCCGTTCCGACTTATTTAAAGAGGGCAGAAATAAAAAGCTTGTGAGCAAAGTTTCATGATGATAGCTCAATAACTGGGGGACTAATTTGCGTTGCAACAGACAGACGGACTGACTGATTGTTCCTATAACAGCTATAGAATATAAACGTCTGAGATATTTAAATGGAAAAACTAAGGACGGGTTACTGTATAACATTAAAAAGTATTGATAATGTGCGGTATTTCCAAAAACAAAACAGGTTTGCATACAAAAACCCTGATTTCAGCCGATTGTTCCTATGGCAGCTATATGTTATAGTAGTCCGATTTTGATACAATTTCGACAGCACATTAAGAACGTAATAAGAATATGATTTGCCAAATCTTGTTGCAATATCTTGAAAAACAACAAAAATCGGCCGATAGCTTCAATGACAGCTATACGATATATCGGTCCGATCTGGCTCGTTCCGACTTATTTACAGCCTACAGCAATAAGAAGCTTGTGTGCCAAGTTTCATGAGGATAGCTCAAAAACTGAGAGACTAGTTTGCGTTGCAACAGACGGACGGACGGACGGACGGACGGACGGACGGATGGACGGACAGACGGACATCCATTTTTCGACTACTCTGGTGATGCTGATTCAGAATATATATACTTTATAGGGTCGGAGATGTCTCCTAAGGTGCGTTGCAAACTTCTGGCTAAAATTAATATACCCTCTGCAAGGGTATAAAAAAACACTCGAACCGACGCGGAAAACAATTTCGGAAAAAGAGACAATTTGGGGCGCGTCTGTTCAATTCACTTATATTTTTGGTACTGGTTTTCATGTTAATTTACAATGTAATCTTAAGTCTAACTTAGCATTACTTCGGATAAAAGAGCGCGAGAGCTTTTGGTGACTCTCGCACTGTTTACGCCGCAACGCTGCCTACTTTTAGGCGGCTACGTTTCGACGTAAACAATATCCATTGTTAAATGTGCCAACAACAAAACATTTAACTCAAATTGATTGGATATTTTGTGATAACACAGTAAGCGGTGCTGCCGCAATCACTTATCAAACTCCATATAGTCACCATGACGGCGTGTTCCTTAGCTATAATCACTAATTAACTAATTTATTTTTAAATATTTAGTTAATTAATTTATTTAATTATTGAAAATAAAGAATATATGTGCAATGTTGTTTAAGGTATTGTAAATATTCCTCCTCGAGGATTGCGACCTTGTCGTGGTGAGGAGGCTGAGTATTCGAATTTATAAGAGGATGATATAATCGATGTACTGTTATAATTGTTCAATAAATACCACAGAAACCAGCAGCAATCCAAATATATTTTTTATTTTGTATAACTGCAAGGGTATGAAACCTTCGGCAAGCCGAAGGTAGCCTTGCTTTCTTGTTTTAAGTTAATATAAGTAGTTACCATTAAAGCAATGTTACTCATAAGTTTATCTTCTCTAATCAATGTCGCAAGCATCGTTTTCGCCCACGCAGTGGGAGCCGCGGAGATCTTCAAATATGAGGCTCCACTTGTGCCATTACAGGAGGGCACAGCCTGGCGTGTCAATGGCAAATTCAAGCTGGCACACGTTATTGACTTGAGTAGGCTCGGATCACTGATTCAGGAGGTTCAACGCGGCGCTATTAACAGATCCCAGGATTAGAGCACTAGTCACGCACTACATAGAATAGTCACAGGAGGGCCTGCGAAGACTAACGGGTACGCCGCACGGACGTCGTTCACAGGACTGGATCGAGTCCGCTTGGAAGTGGATTGCGAGCTCATCCAGACGTGTCAGTTGGCGAAATCAGGAATCGTCAACTCTCGTTTGCTGGACCACGAGGAGGTGCAGGCAATTTCGACTGAGGCCGGGAACTTGCCATACCAGAATGCGGTCGAGGCACTGAAATTTTCCCGCTCGCCAGTAATAACGGATGGAACGGTGCTGTTGTATATTCTGGCAATACCTAAGGTCGCCCCCAAGGAGTACCGCCTGATTCTTCTTCCGGCAACCTTTGAGGGAAAGCAAATCATGATCAAACATAGCAAGGTCACTGTAAATTCTAGCGGAACGTTTGCCATGGTGGACGAATGCCTTTCCATATGTTACCGTTTGCCCGGAGAAGAGCCGTCGGAAGATGGACGAAATCAGCAGCAAACCTATGTTGTTAAAGGGCGGACAGGCGAAATGCGACTTCCTAAGGATTAACGAAGCTCGCATAGAGCTGGTCGAAGACGGGACAATCTTCTTGACCAACTTCAACGGGACGCTGTTCAGTTCAGCAACGAGACGATCAGTGTAGATGGGAGAGCCAGTTACTCGTCGAGCCACCCCATGCCGGCGATTCTAACTACGGTTACGGCTACCGCTTCGCTCTATTATATGAACGACTTCAATATGGAGAACCTGAGGAGGCTCTCCGGGATATCCGAGAAGGTTTCCTTTTCCTTTCTGGTGGAAGCCTTGGTCGCCTTGATTGTCGGAGTGGCCCTATACACCGTATGGACGAAGCCAACATCGACCAAAGGTATCCTGGTCGTAAAAGACTGTATACCGGACCTAGAAACTCATGTTGCGAGCGGGTCACCAAAAGTCCCATGATCTGCGGGACGCAGATCTTTGAGGGGGGAGGAGTTATGAGTTAGATCCCGATCACATGTAGTGTGCTACCGGCCTAAGCTCAGGACTGCATTTTACCTTTCGCATGGATGCGGAGACGCTGTCAAGTTTGACAGGCGATGGCAAGTTTGACAGAAGGTGACACTAGGTTATTCTTTCTTTTTAGCCTGACGCTCAAGCGAGTCACTTGTCAAGGAGAAGCTTTGTAATAAAATCACTAATAAAATTAGACCGAATCGACGCGACTCTTATTTAATTAAAATATTAAGAACCAAGGTGATCAAGAACCAAGGGAGCAGAACCGGCGTTAGAACCTGGAATGCGACTTTACTTAACTAGGTGAGGCTATGCGGCTGCAAGAGCCGAAATAACTTAGGAAAACAAGGTTTGCTTAACTGGCGCCCGAGCAGTCTGAACTCTGACTACCGGTGGCAATGGTATTTAAACAAATTATAAAATATAAACAAGAAAAAAAAAATAAAAGTTAACCAAAATATGCTGAAGCAGTGACAGTAGTGACAACATGAGAGTGGAACATTAAAATGTAAAGAGAAACGACTACCCGCCGCGGTGAGAATGCCGTTACTGTCTGTAGCGGGGACAACATTCTTCACGGGCGCAAAAAAGTCGTACAAAACAAAATATAAAGACTACCCGCCGCAGCGTTAATACCGTCTCCGTCCAGGAGCCGGGCACATTATACGCGGGCGCAAAAATGTCTTCATGAAAAAATAAATAAAAAAGGCCTATGTAACGACCCACTGCGGCGATTTGCCTACACTCGCTGTAGCCTATTCGCGAGTGCAATGTACATAGTGTCGAACCAATAAAATGGCATAAATAAGAATAAATGAGATAATAACCGAATAAATTCTGATTAGAGTGTGTGGCAATCTGCTGGATAGGCTGAGTGGTGTGGAGATACCCGAGAAAGCTGCCCAGTAGATTATGGCAACCGTACCATTAGTAGGCCAAGGCCAAAAAGGAAAAATACGGACCACCGCGCCCAGTACTAAGTTCAACTGCTCACTAAACTCGCTCGCCACTGTCGCTTCATACCCAAATTATTTAAACCGAAGCCATATAAAGAAAAGATGAAACCTAAACAAATATAAAAGAATGATAAACGAATATCGAAAAAACCATTGCCAACCAATAGTTTTTACTAGATTTTTCTAAAACACCATTCTTTTTCCCTAGATCATAAGGAAAAACAAAACACATACACGGAAAAAAACACTAATTGAAATCATAAGAAAAAACAACACATGTACACGAAAAAACACTAATCGAAGATCAACACAAGTTGTAAGGGTGAGTGAAACCACATTTAAAATAAATCCAGTCAGTGCTTTTAAAGCCAAAGAAATTTCCGTGAATACCAGCAGGACATATGCTCGCATAAACAAAAAGGTCTTGGTTGTCCGTCAGCAGTCCTGTCTGATTCTACAAACACCGCTGCCCGTCTATTAAAGGAAATGGAGGAGATGAAAGACACTCTGAATGTAATCCTGGCCCAGATATCTGGAATCAGGGGCGACTTAAAGGAAATCAATAACAGAGTCAGCGCCCGGTGGTTGCCCCTCAGGTGCCCTTAACGCGCGCGCGCAATGAGTTTGAGCTGAAAGAAACTTTTGCGCTCCCGGATTGAGTTAAAGAGCTTCAAACTTTTGAAGGTCAGCCTGAGAAATATGTCTCTTGGGTGAACCGTGCACAGGCAATTCTGAACGATTTCGAAGTAATCAAAGGGAGGCCTCTGTTCCGCGCAATAGTCTGCCACATTAGTCAAAAAATATGAGGCGGAGCCGAGGAGGCTCTCGATTCTTACGGGGTGCCAGACGATGACTGGCACGAGATCAAGAGAGTTCTAGCGTTGCATTACGCGGATAAGCGCGATGTGCGAACGCTAGAACACCAGCTTAGTTTACTTAGCCAGGGTAATAAAACCTTGGAGGAGTACTTTTTGAGGTGAATAAATACCTTTCACTTATCCTCAACGGATTAAAGGGTATGGGACACTCAATGGAGGTAGCTAGAGCCTTGTCTGAACATTCGAGGGACAAGGCCCTTGACGTTTTTATTCGCGGAGTCGGTAACGATGCCTCTAGGCTACTAGTTATGCGTAGACCAAAGGATTTGCAGGAAGCCTACTTCTTTTGTAAGGAGTTGCAGGCGGTTGCTCCGAGAGGAGGTTCGTTTGCCCAGCCCACGCCACCGGCCAATTTTGCACCGAACACCCGATTTTACCGGCCGGAAGGCGCTCCTCGTTATACTTCTTCTTATCAAGGGAATGTTAGACCTATATCAGGCCCGAGATATGGTGATTCCCAAAATTTTAACCGTTTCCAGAGTCCGGCCATTAAGATGAAATCAAACCGGTCGGGTCAGTCATACAGCTCCGGTTACAGGGCTCTTTCGAACGAAGGTTCCGGTATGAAGAAAATATTGCCCGAGTACCAAAATCCGTTTCAAAACCAAGACCGGCAAAATTTTTCATAAATCTGATATACGGAATTGAGAGGACATTGGATTGTTTGTGTGCGTTTCACAAGCTTTTCATTAATAATGATAATAATACACACACTTATTTCCTTTTAAAAATAAACACACGACACATACATTTCTTTACATACACCCTATATTTATACCCTTGCAGAGGGTATATTAATTTTAGCCAGAAGTTTGCAACGCACCTTAGGAGACATCTCCGACCCTATAAAGTATATATATTCTGAATCAGCATCACCAGAGGAGTCGAAAAATGGATGTCCGTCTGTCCGTCCGTCTGTTGCAACGCAAACTAGTCTCTTAGTTTTTGAGCTATCTTCATGAAACTTGGCACACAAGCTTCTTATTGCTGTACGCTGTAAATAAGTCGGAACGAGCCAGATCGGACCGATATATCGTATAGCTGTCATAGGAACAATCGGCCGATTTTTGTTGTTTTTCAAGATATTGCAACAAGATTTGGCAAATCTTATTTTTATTACTTAATGTGCTGTCAAAATTGTATCAAAATCGGACCACTATAACATATAGCTGCCATAGGAACAGTCGGCTGAAATCAGGGTATTTGTATGCAAAAAGAAACCATCAGCAATCCAAATGTATTTTGTATTTAGTATAACCGCAAGGGTATAAAAGCCGAAGGTAGCCTTGCTTTCTTGTTTTTTTCATTTTTGGCCTATGGGCGCAACCACTGTGCAATGATCATGCCTACGCCGTTGCTGCATTGTTGGGTGCACGTCGAGTTCACGTCCCTCTGTGCTGCATATATTTCCATCAGATGCAAAGGCCAGATCAGAGTGGCTTGCTTGGTGCGATGTGCACCGCAGATGCTGAAACATAAGAAATTATTCTTATGCAACAAGCACGTGCACCCCAATGATATCATGAAGGTGAAGTTGCATAAAAACGTAGGACCCATAATGGCGGACTGCACTATCCTTCATGTGGATAATATCGAGAATCCGATCAATTCGCCGGTACCAGAGTCCGCCTGTGCCAGGTGCAAGATATACTGCCGCAGCGAAACACACTGGAGAAAAAAATGTTTCGAACTGGAGGCGAAAATGGCCGATATAGAGAAGCAATTGCTCTCTTTGCAAAATGCCTATTCGGAGCTGTTGAACGAACGTAAGAACGTAACCGATTCGGGCTCCATCGCGATCGCGAAGAACATTGGCGAGGAGGCTAAGGCTTTTGGAGCTATGATCTTGACTGGTGGCAAAAAAATCTACAGCGATGTCGAGAAGCGGGTTTTATTAAATATAAATTACCGCTCTTCGCATTGCTACAGATTTATGCGGTCAAGTCTAGCATTTCCACTGCCCCACCCTACGACCCTTTGGAGATGGGGGGCCCGTAAAAAGAATCGGCCCAGGAATTGATGACTTCGTTTGCACAAACATACGGAAGCATGTTCTGAAAATGACGGAGTCAGAAAAAATGCTGTTGTAGTCTTTGATGAGATCCATGGGAGATCAGATCTAGAATACAACTTGGCGACCGACAGAATTGACGGTTTTGTTGACTTTGGTCTCGAATGCCGTGAATCGAACATAGCCAACAACTTCCTATTTGTCCAAGTCAAGGGCTTAGTGCAGCCATGGAAGTACAATTTTTCGTACTACTGCATTAAGCACAGCTGCAAGAGTGAAGCGATGGTGCGAATATTAACAGAGTGCATAGAAGTACTGACGGAGATTGGGCTGCGCGTAAGAGCTTTGGTATCAGACCAAGGTAATTTGGCTGTATATCGTTTGCTTTCGGGCGAAACCGATAAATTTACCTATAGCTTAAACGGCAGCACAATTTATCTGATGTACGACTATGTACATCTGTTTAAATCATTCAGGAATAATTTGATATCAACAAAAATTCAAACACCATCCGGCCTTGCGTCTTGGAGTGTAATTGCAGAATTATACAACATAGACAAAAAGAGCCCTACAACTCGCTTGGCTCCGAAATTGACGGATAAACATGTCACTCCAACGTTTTGTGAAAAAATGAGCGTTAAACTGGCTGTTCAAGTGCTATCTAAAACAGTTTCCGAGGGCATCGCCATTTGCGAAACGAACAAATTATTCTCGCCTTCAGTTATGCCGTATGCCAAGCCCACTGCCGACTTTCTCCGCAGACTCAACCATGGTTTCGATATCCTCAACTGTCGGTCATCCAGGAAAGGCTGCAAAACGCCTCTGAGCAGCGAGAAAAACAGACACCAGGAACTTGTCGATTTTCTTGACTACCTGAACAAAATCACTATCGACAATAGGAATGCTTGTCACAACGGCCTCATCAGAACAGTAGAGAACATTATCTCTCTGTTCGACACCCTCGTCCGAGAAGGAATTCCAATGCTGTTTCCAACTCGCCTAAACCAGGACAGCTTGGAAAACTTCTTTGGCGTCATCCGCTCGCGGCTAGGAAATAATACAAATCCCTCTGCCCATGAGCTGCAGTATATCACTGCAAGGCTTACTTCGACGGATATTTAATATCGAAGAAGAAATTCAACTGCGAGGCATGCGATGAGGCATTAACAAAGATGAATAATTTCCATACCAGCTGCACCGAAGATTTTATTTTCGCTAAGAACTTTGGAGAAGATCAGCTCCTCCTTAAAAATCCCTCAGATTATGATGTCTTCAGCAGCCTTTTTGAAGGCCTGATGCACTTCCCAAGAATTGAGAAATATATAATTGACGAGTGTGTGAATATGACCAATATGAGTCATCCTACGTAGTTCGACAAAACCCACCAGTGCACATTGGGCTAAATTCCAAAAAAAGTGGCATAAAGTCTAATATTAAAGATATCGAGCTGAAATTTGGTATATATGATAAATATACCACTCAAAATATGTAAACAAAATTTTAAGTTAATTGGACCACGCCTTCCCTGACCGCCCATATATGCCGATATTGCTTATACGTATTTTTTTTAATAATGTGTAAAAAAGGTTTATTATAATTAAATTCATTCCTAATAATAAGGTTAGATTAATTCATTATTATGATGTTTTCTTGAAAATATACAAAGACATATTTTTATTTAATTTTCTTCTGTAGGCAATTCAAATGAAAATGGATTTACGTCGTCTGATTCCGAGTCATCATCAGAACTGTAGTCATTAGATGACGATTGCACATTATTTGAAGTAACATTATGGGGTGCTTCGAAAAGGTCAATTACTTCACGTGGAAGCATTCGTTTTTTTTGTCTGTCAACCCTTTTCTTTATATGTATACTTGATATAAGTGGATCTGATGAGTCTATAGATCTTTGGAACACATCTAGCATATTGTTTGCCCGAAAATTGTGTCTAGCGTGTATGCGTCTGTCGCGCTTATAAAATTTGTTTCGCGCTTCTGACGCATTTTCGCCCAGACAACCCACTGGCACCACTGATGCAGCTATAATCTGTGATCCATGTACCAGAATCTTATGTAGCGTTGGCGACATTGCATACCATGGATAATGCAACATGTATAATCTAATTGTATTATCAGAAAGTTTCTGAAATTTTTCAGCATCTATTGCAAATTCGCAGTTAATAGCAATAAGAATATTATGCAGATTCCGAAGTTATTCCAAGTCGACTTCTAAAATAGCTGCAAACAATTCTATATTCAAACAAGTCGGAAAGGCTACAGTCACGCGGTGACTGTAAGAGGCCATGGATTTTCAATTTTTTTTATATACCATAAAAAATATACATATATTGAAATAAAATGTTTAATATAATAAATACAAAAATTAAAATAACGAAAAAGCCAGAGTCGATAGCATAAGTTAAAACGAGAGAGAGATATGTGAATTTTTGGCGCGTGCCAATATTGGTTACATACACACACAGCAGCGTCAACTGCTTCTTCTTTAATTTAGACGTCCGTTAACAATTACACAGACCTGCCTCAAGTTTTGTGTATTGCCTCACACGCATATACATATGCATGCTTCGTGTGCATGTATTGTATGCATGCACGCATAAAAGGCAAAATGTAACACTTAATATCTAAATTATTAGATAAATATAAATAAATGGCAAATAATTAAAAAATGCATATTCTTTATAAATATAAATGTAAACAAATATGAAATACAGCACGAAAACAATTAAAATAGCTAAATTCTCTTTTCGCCGTGGGGAATCGAACCCTGGCCGTTTGCATAGGAGTTCGTCATCCTAACAACTAGATCACCGTCACTGCGCTCCGCGCCCGTTAAAATTGCATTTTTAGACCAGTTGCTCAAAAATGTCAAATATGTCATGTATAACAATAACACTACCACAAGATTGAATGACCGCAATAAAGCCAAATGTTATTTATTTATATTCAATAAGATTATTTGTTGAAATTTGATAAATGAAATCAAATTTTAGAATTATGAAAAAAAATAAAAAATAAAATATTAACTTCTAAATAGTGAAATAGTAAAAATAAAATCAAACCGCCTTCCCGAGGGATCGAACCTCTATCCCTTTTGCTTGATTGCCGGCTGCTCTACACATTTGACTATCGCTGCACTTATTCGATATGCGGCTAAGTTACTATTTCGATCTCATACATGAACATAACCATTTTCGCATTAAAATGATCGAAAAAGCACGTGGCTGGCAGCAGCTTGCAGGCAAGGCATCACAAATCAATAGAAAATGTTAACTCACGTAACTTCTATGTTTATTAGCCGATCGGGTTGCAATTTATAGAATAGGTTCACAATGCATTTATCTATATATATGCCAAAGCATAAAGTTTAGACTTCAATACTTTGCTTAATAATCACAAATTACTGATTTACGGGGGCGGTGGGCGTGGTACCCGACATTTGAAAACGACGTTTACTGCCTAGGATATACAGTATTTTAAAAAAATACATGGTCTATTAGGTTTGTCGGAATGTGCGTAACAGGCAGAAGGAGACATCTGCGACCCCATAAAGTATATATATTCTTGCTCAGGATCACTAGCCGAGTCGATTGAGACATGTCCGTCTGTCTGTCCGTCTGTCTGAGACAACAGATCTCAGCTATTAAAAAAGCTAGAGACACCAAATTTGGCATGAAGGTTCCTATATTTCCGGGGCAGGTGAAGTTTATGTCAAATGTTTGATGCCACACCCACCGCCCCCGCAAATCGGTAATTTACGATTATTAAGCAAAGTATTAAACTTATAAAGTTCTGCTTTGGTATGTATAAAGCTGAATGCAATATGAACATGTCCTCTAAATTACAATCCGATCGGACCAATAACACAGAAGTTATTCAAGTCAACGTTTTCAGTACAAATGTTCGGTACGGGCAGCAGCCGACGCGCTGCTTTGAGTAGTTGACGCCGTCGTCGACGTTGCGTCGTGTCGCTTTACTCTTTACGTTCGTCGCTATGTGAGTGCGAGCGAGAGGGCTATATGTAGTAGAAGAATTTGTGCAAACTTTTTGTTTGAAATTATGAGTATAGTTACACGCTTGTAACGGATTTTTAAAATTGGGAGAAGGGTATCTTACTGTTAGCATTTCAACATCATTTGTATGGTATATGTTTCTTAAATTATTAACTGTAACTTTTTCATCAAACAGCATTTGGTCGAATGTCTTTGTGTTGTAAAGGATCTGTTGGTCATAAAATTTAAATTTGGAAAGTTCTCATTCACAAATGCGTTTGAATAACAGCTATATGATTTTTTGTTTATCAGCTACATGTAATAGTACTCAGATTTCCATAAAATTGCAACAAGAACCTTTCATTAGGCCGATCGTTGATCGTTATAAGTTATAAAAGTTCGATTTGGATGTGGTAAGCCTGATAGCTATATCTTGAAATATAACGAAAATCGGCCGATAGGCTCCATAACATCTATACGATATATCAGTCCGATCTGGCCCGTTCCGACTTATTTAAAGAGGCCAGAAATAAGAAGCTTGTGAGCAAAGTTTCATGAAGATAGCTCAATAACTGGGAGACTAATTTGCGTTGCAACAGACAGACGGACTGACTGATTGTTCCTATAACAGCTATATAATATAAACGTCTGAGATATTTAAATGGAAAAACTAAAGGCGGGTTACTGTATAACATTAAAAGGTATTGATAATGTGCGGTATTTCCAAAAACAAAACAGGATAATATCGAGAATCAATTCGCCGGTACCAGAGTCCGCCTGTGCCAGGTGCAAGATATACTGCCGCAGCGAAACACACTGGAGAAAAAATGTTTCGAACTGGAGGCGAAAATGGCCGATATAGAGAAGCAATTGCTCTCTTTGCAAAATGCCTATTCGGAGCTGTTGAACGAACGTAAGAACGTAACCGATTCGGGCTCCATCGCGATCGCGAAGAACATTGGCGAGGAGGCTAAGGCTTTTGGAGCTATGATCTTGACTGGTGGCAAAAAAATCTACAGCGATGTCGAGAAGCGGGTTTTATTAAATATAAATTACCGCTCTTCGCATTGCTACAGATTTATGCGGTCAAGTCTAGCATTTCCACTGCCCCACCCTACGACCCTTTGGAGATGGGGGCCCGTAAAAAGAATCGGCCCAGGAATTGATGACTTCGTTTGCACAAACATACGGAAGCATGTTCTGAAAATGACGGAGTCAGAAAAAAATGCTGTTGTAGTCTTTGATGAGATCCATGGGAGATCAGATCTAGAATACAACTTGGCGACCGACAGAATTGACGGTTTTGTTGACTTTGGTCTCGAATGCCGTGAATCGAACATAGCCAACAACTTCCTATTTGTCCAAGTCAAGGGCTTAGTGCAGCCATGGAAGTACAATTTTTCGTACTACTGCATTAAGCACAGCTGCAAGAGTGAAGCGATGGTGCGAATATTAACAGAGTGCATAGAAGTACTGACGGAGATTGGGCTGCGCGTAAGAGCTTTGGTATCAGACCAAGGTAATTTGGCTGTATATCGTTTGCTTTCGGGCGAAACCGATAAATTTACCTATAGCTTAAACGGCAGCACAATTTATCTGATGTACGACTATGTACATCTGTTTAAATCATTCAGGAATAATTTGATATCAACAAAAATTCAAACACCATCCGGCCTTGCGTCTTGGAGTGTAATTGCAGAATTATACAACATAGACAAAAAGAGCCCTACAACTCGCTTGGCTCCGAAATTGACGGATAAACATGTCACTCCAACGTTTTGTGAAAAAATGAGCGTTAAACTGGCTGTTCAAGTGCTATCTAAAACAGTTTCCGAGGGCATCGCCATTTGCGAAACGAACAAATTATTCTCGCCTTCAGTTATGCCGTATGCCAAGCCCACTGCCGACTTTCTCCGCAGGCTCAACCATGGTTTCGACATCCTCAACTGTCGGTCAGCCAGGAAAGGCTGCAAAACGCCTCTGAGCAGCGAGAACAACAGACGCCAGGAACTTGTGGATTTTCTGGATTACCTGAACAAAATCACTATCGACAATAGGAATGCTTGTCACAACGGCCTCATCAGAACAGTAGAGAACATTATCTCTCTGTTCGACACCCTCGTCCGAGAAGGAATTCCAATGCTGTTTCCAACTCGCCTAAACCAGGACAGCTTGGAAAACTTCTTTGGCGTCATCCGCTCGCGGCTAGGAAACAATACAAATCCTTCTGCCCATGAGCTGCAGTACATCACTGCAGATTAGCATGAAGAGCTACCTCTACTCGACTAACTGCGAGGAAGATGAGGAAATGCAGCTAGCGTGGATCATTGAGGACATAAGAGATGTGCCCATAAATGCGGATGACGAAAACGAGATGAGTATCGGACATGTGCAAGATGGCACTAGTAATGAAGAGCCGGAAAATGACGACGAGCCAAAATCATTTATTGCCGAAGCTGCCTCCAGAAGATACTTCGACGGATATCTAATATCGAAGAAGAAATTCAACTGCGAGGCATGCGATGAGGCATTAACAAAGATGAATAATTTCCATACCAGCTGCACCGAAGATTTTATTTTTGCTAAAAACTTTGGAGAAGATCGGCTCCTCCTTAAAAATCCCTCAGATTTGTTTTACCAAATCTGCAACATTCATTATGATGTCTTCAGCAGCCTCTTTGAAGGCCTCATGCACTTCCCAAGAATTGGGAAATATATAATTGACGAGTGTGTCAATATGACCAATAAGAGTCATCCTACGTGGTTCGACAAAACCCACCAGTGCTATGAGCACAGGATGACTCTGTTGAAGAAACTGGTCGTCATATTAATTCGAAAGAAGTGCAAATGGGTACTAAACGAAGAGCTGGAGATGCAGCGGAAAGAGCTTACCTATGAAGAGGAAGCTCAAAATATTGAAGCAGTAACCTGGAGGTAAATATCGCTTTTTAATTTATTTTCTATAATTTTTTTTTTTAATTTTTTCAAATTTATCCTATTTTTATTTATTATAATTTATTTAATTTTTTTCTTATTTTTTGGTATCTGCAGGTTATTTGCTCGCGCTTCAGCATCATACCCTGTTTGTTGAATGGGATTTGGAGTGAAAAATCGATTGTCACTGGTTGGAAAATTCAGAGGAATGTGGTTGGTTATCGGAGTTCCTTCGGTAGTGATGAAGAGACATCTGGCATCTGGATTGAGGCATATTGGGTTGGCAAAGGCATGGACGGATTTTGGAATTGCGGATTCGGATGGGATAATTATCGGATAGCAACGTTTGCTTACATTTTCTGGGAATTCGGTGAGTACGAAAAGATTTTTCAGATATGTAGAATTTCTTTACAAATATATATCTTCCCACATTTAGATTTGTGTTGAGGAAAATTGAATTTCTGGATACGGCATGGATCATTTGATTTTGGGCCCTACTACAGGTAAGATGTATAGCTATAGTAATGACATTATTGGGAAAGACATTATTGCTAATATTTCTTTTTTTATTTTTTTTTTCATGTACCCATGGACGAGAACGCTGCGGAGATTCCTACCCAAAAGGAAATGCTTTAAAAGACGGGAGCAGCAGGAAACGTGCGTGACGAACTACAGGATATAGTTGTAAAATTTATATTTAATTTAATTGTATTACTTTAGAGTAGTTATAATGTTTTTGTAATATTTATTTATTGATATTTGTATATCAATAAGTATTTTATTATTTTTATATTGATATACAGTGCCGCTCAACTGAATAGGTTTGACTATTTGTTTAGGTTTGAAACGTTGTAACTTAGTTATATGCAATCCGATTTAAACAAATTTGTAAGTATGAATAGATCAGTCATTTGGTAAATAGCAAAGTTTCTGATCTCTTAGTTTTGTTTTTATATCATTTTTATTTTTTTATTAAAAACATAACAAAAAATCTTCATTTTTTTTGGCTCAACTGAATAGGTTTGACTACTAAAACTATTTAATAAAGTATACATTTATTAGTATAAAGCAAAATTTCAAGGCACTGGATAGTTTAAATAATAAAAGGCACTGTTTTAGCATTATTTAGTATTTGGTATGGCCACCCTTGTTTTTAATTACTTCAAACATACGGTTTGGTAAGGAATCATAATATTTTTTAATTTCATTTAGTGAAATTGTTGCCCAGGCTTTTTTAATTGCTTCAACTAGGGTCCCAGTGTCACTAAATTGTCTTCCTCCTTCGTACACTCTCCTGGACAAAAGTCTCCAAATGTTTTCAATAATGTTAATGTCAGGGGAGTAAGGCGGCCACTCGAGCAATTTCACGTTTTGGTCTTTAATCCACTGTTTTATAATCCGAGCCATTGAACTCCATTGAATATGACCATAAATCTCAGAAAACTCTGGAAAAGCCTTTTGAAGCACAGTCTTATACACGTTTGCGTTCATTTTCGAGGTGACAAACTGGAGCTCGCACGTTCCATAGAAAGAGATGGCTCCCCACACCATTACACCACCTGCACAAGTGTGATGACAGCTTAAAAAGCATTCTTCCTTTCTTATATCATGGAAATAGTAATTATAGCCATCCGGTCCATCGAGGTTGAACTTTTTTTCATCGGAGAAAACCACCGTCTTTCACTCCTTGTTCCACGTCATGTGTTGTCGGGCAAATCGCAGTCGTGCTTCCTTACGAGCATCATTGAGAGGTGTTTTTTTTTAATTTTTAATCTCTTCAAGTATTTGGAACTTTGAATAATTCGTTTAACCGTGGCCACACTAGCATTTACACCGCATTTTTTCTTAATTTTTCCTGCAGAAAGGTGAGAATTTGAGGCAGTTCGCAGAATCGGTCGCCTCTCTGATGGTGTTGTTTCATATTTTTTCCTCCTTTCATTTTTTTTCCATAGTCGGCTTTATTATGGAGAAAATTACTCACAACGTTTTGACTTCGATCGATTTTCTTGGCTATTACACAGTGTTTTAAGCCAGATTCAATATAGCCTTTGATTTGACCTTTTTCAAAATCGGATAAAGGTTTTCCGCGGCCCATTTTAGAAAAAAATGATTAAAGATGTTTTAAATTTTAGATCACAAAAGAATTCAACTCTTTTCAATCGCGCGGTCAAACAAAAAGTGAAGTCAAAAGTGTAAAACCTATTCAGATGAGCCAAAAAAAGTGCACACATTGTGCGAATTTCACGATTAAAGCAAAATTCCGAATTACCGTTGCATTTGTCCCGTTACTTTTTTCTTGCATATAATAAGTAAGCGATTGAAGGTTCAAAACAAAAAAAAGATAGAAAAAAACGCAATTGGACCAAAGAAAGAGAACGAAATGTGACAAAGATTTTACAAACCTATTCAGTTGAGCGGCACTGTACACTTATCAATTTGGAATATAAGTTATTCATAAGAAATATATTTTTAAATGAAATGTAATTGATATTATTATGTATAGTAACTAAGTCTAGTATGTTTGCCATTGTATTTGTAATTAGGCCATGGATTTTAAAAAAATACATGGTCTATTAGGTTTGTCGGAATGTGCGTAACAGGCAGAAGGAGACATCTGCGACCCCATAAAGTATATATATTCTTGCTCAGGATCACTAGCCGAGTCGATCTAGCCATGTCTGTCTGTCCGTCTGTATGAGCGTCTGATTCTCAGCTATTAAGAAAGCTATACCCTCCAAATTTGGCATGAAGATTACTGTATATCCTAGGCAGTAAACGTCGTTTTCAAATTTCGGGTACCACGCCCACCGCCCCCGTAAATCAGTAATTTGTGATTATTAAGTTGATTATTAAAGTCTTAACTTTCTGCTTTGGCATACATATAGATAAATGCGATGTGAACTTATTTTATAAACCGATCGGATAATAAACATAAAAGTTACGCGAGTTAACATTTTCTATTGATATGTGATGTCTTGCCTGCAAGCTGCTGCCAGCCACGTGCTTTTTCGATCTTTTTAATGCGAAAATGGTTATGTGTGTGTATGAGAAGGAAATAGTTACTTAGCCGCACGTCGAGTCAGTGCGGCGATGGTCAAATGTGTAGAGCAGCAGGCAATCAAACAAAAGAATGGAGGTTCAATCCCTCGGGGAGGCGGTTTGATTTTATTTTTACTATTTCACTATTTAGAAGTTAATATTTTTTTTTTTTTTTTTTTCATCATTATAAAATTTGATTTCATTTATCGAATTTCAACAAATAATCTTATTAAATATAAATAAATAACATTTGGCTTTCTTGTGGTCATTCAATCTTGTAGTAGTGTTATTGTTGTACATGACATATTTGACATTTTTGAGCAAATGGTCTAAAAATGCAATTTTAACGGGCGCGGAGCGCAGCGACGGTGGTCTAGTTGTTAGGATGACGAACTCCTATGCAAACGGCCAGGGTTCGATTCCCCCACGGCGAAAAAGAATTTAGCTATTATATTTTGTTATGTGCTGCATTTCATATTTTTTCATATAAAGAATATGCATTTTTTAATTATTTGCCATTTATTTATATTTATCTAATAATTTATATATTAAGTTTTGCCTTTTAAGATGTTTTGCATGCTGTACTTATGCGTGCATGCATACAATACATGCACACAGAAGCTCACACATGCATACATATGTATATGCGTGTGAGGCAATACACAAAACATAAGGCAGGTCTGTGTTATTGTTAACGGACGTCTAAATTCAAGAAGAAGCAGTTGACGCTGCTGTGTGTGTATGTAACTTATGCTATCGACTCTTGATTTTTCGTTATTTTAATTTTTGTTTTTATTGTATTAAACATTTTATTTCAATTTATATTTTTTATGGTATATAAAAATAAACTGAAAATCCATGGCCTCTTACAGTCACCGCGTGACTGTAGCCTTTCCGACTTGTTTTTTCATTAATATAAACTGTTATTTATTTAAATTTTGAAATTTATCTTTTAAATTATAATACCATTATAACGTAAATTATTAATGCCTTTTATTTAATTTGTAAATTCATTATTTGAAATAAAAAATTACTTAAATCATATTTAAAATACAATAATTGAAAAATATTTAATAAATTGATAAAAACTTTTCATATATGTACATCATATATATTTTGTATGAAAGTATCTGTCAGAACAATAGCATCGCTGCTGTATGTCTAAAGCGGAGCCCAGCAATGACAAGCAAAATAAGAGGTTGTCGTTGAGAAGCAAAGCGAGTGTGCAAGCAGCAAGCGAATGCGTATGCAGGAAACGAGTGTGAGCGCGCAACTTATATGTTTATGTCTCGCGTTTCACTTCATAACAAACTGAGAGAGTTGCGAGAGCGAGCGCGCAACAAAATTTCCCATCGTGCGTCTCACACAAGAGAGAGCACAAAAAGTACGCAAATGAGCATGTGAGGCAACACGACCTGCGCCGCAACCGATGATTAATCTCCAGGTTTCGATAGCACAGTTATCGGTTTTGTGAAATGTCTCCTCTTTAATTGTTTTGGGCTCGCATTGAATTGACATACGGGCAAACTATCGAAAACAGGCAACGCTATAAAGCAAGGCGTGAGAGCATGAGAGAGCAAATACGAGAGCAAGACAAAAATGAGAGAGAGAAAATATCCCAAACGAAGTCTGATGGGATAATACTCAGCAGATAAGCAAAGCGGCAGTCGAGTCGGAATGAGCGAAGAAACGACAACGAGCTGCAAATCCGAATAAACATATTGAGTCACTTTTTGTGAAATGTCTCCTCTTTAATCGTTTTGGCTTCTGCTCGCTTCGCGATGCTCGCCTGCCTTTGCTCGCTTCGCGCTGCTCGTCTGCCTTTGCTCGCTTCGGTTTGCTTCTGGAATTTTCGGGACGCCGTTACACACGCGCTGCTCGAAACTTGTACGGACGCCGTTACACACGCTTCGCAAAATTTGTCAAGACGCCGTTGATTGTGTGCATGGGCGCCGAACAACGGGCGTTTACTTGCAGTTTGTACTCTGCGTGATTGGACTTGCCTATGCCTCTGCTTACATATGTCTCGCCTATGCCTTTGCCTATGTCTCGCCTATGCCTCTGCCTATGTCTTGCTTATGTCTTTGCCTATGTCTTTGCTACAACTTACTTAAAAGAAATACTTAAAACTAAATAAATAACAAATGTGACATAATGTGTCACAGGTCTACCTGACATAAGTTCTCAACTGAACGTTTTGAATGTCAATGGAAATGCTGATCAAATTCAAGAACCGGATGACACTATCTGAGTTATTAAGCTTTCGCCACTTTTATCTGCTGAAAACTTATCCAGCATTGTTTGTTCGCTTAATATTAAGGAAAAAACCTATTTTACCCACGTTTTGCATAATGCCCAGCAAAACAAGGTATTTTATGAGTTTGTAGGTGGGGGAGCCGGTGTGGGCAAAAGTCGGCTTATTTCAGCTCTTTTTCAGTCCCTGTCTCAAATATATATTTGTAGACCAGGATGCGACCCATCAACTGCCTATAGTCCGATGTGCTCCAACTGGAAAGGCAGCGTTTGGAATTGGGGATTCTACCCTTCATTCCATGTTTTAACTTCCCGTGAACCAATCTGTGATCGCTTTCAAACATTTAGGGGACGATCTCTTGAACACCCTTCGTTCAAGATTTATTGACCTTAAACTTTTACTTAGATGAAATATGTATGGTAGGAGCAAAAATGTTCTACTATCTATATAGCCGGCTTAAACAAATTTTAGATAACCGTGAGACACATTCGGAGGGATCTCTGTTATCGTTTTTGGCGATCTCAGGCAGCTCAGTCCTGTTGGAGATCGTTGAATTTTCAAATCCACATCTGACTCGCATTATCCCTATAGTGCGATATACGGATCTTCGTTATGGGATTCTTTCAAGTTTTTTGAACTCACTGGATCATGCGACAGAGAGATGATCAGGCTTTCGCTGTAGCGTTAAATAATATGGCATCTGGACAAATGCCGACCGACGACATTTCGCTTCTTTGTTCCAGAGTTTTTCCAGCCAGCGAATCGCCAAATGATGCAATTCATTTGTTTTATAGAAATGAGGATACCGATATTTTTAATGCGACAAAATTAAATTCAATTCAAACTGCACAATATATTTCAACAGCTCTTGATTTCATTAAAGTTCACATCTTAGCGCTGAAATAAAAGATAGATACCTGGAGGCAGTCAAAACTTTCAAGACCTCCAAAACATAACACCAACTTCTTTAATTTTAAAATCCACTGCCAAATACATGGTTACGGTATATAGATATGGCTGATGGCTTAGTAAATGGAGCCTCAGGCATTCTAATGGACATAGGCTTCAATGCATCCAGTTGTACCTGCAGAAGGTATAACTATTCACAAAAGTCAAGGAGCAACATACAGCAAAGTAGTGGTCCACACAACTTCTCGTATGAGTCGTGAGGCTTTGTATGTAGCCTGCAGTAGAGCTACAAATGCTGCAGGACTTTTCATTGTTGGGGGATTCATGCCCCCAAAATCTGACTCCCAGTCACCTGTTGAACAAGAGCTTAGAATCTTAAGATGTGAAAAACTTCTCTATTCTCACTATAACTGTCTTTTCAATGACAATTCGTTTACTGCACTCTTCCACAATACTTGCATTGTCACATTAGCGACATTTGCTTCGATCTGCTTATGCTGCGATCAAAACTTTTATGTTTCGTCGAAACATCTATTTTCTCAAATGAAACATTTGAAATACATAGCTTTACACAAGTTGTACGGCTAGATTGTGAGTCAGTAGCCAACAGAACTTGACCGAAAAGAGGCATTCTTATCCTCATTAAAACTGAGTTACTTGAGAATGTTAGTTTTTTCTCCAGTGGTCGGTATTATAGTGATTCCACCAACCTTTCTTCTGCAGTTTTCGAATATGCCGTATTAAAATATAAGGCGGTAGGGTTCCTTATTATTTATAAAACTCCAGCATATCCATTAGTAAAATTTGAAGCAGAATTTGAAGACACATTTCAGAGGTTTCCATTTCTCGATAGTAATTCCTCAATTTTAGGAGATTTTAATTTTTGCTTGCGATCTCTCAGAGGGTGTAGTCGTAGGGTTTTTAGTTTCTTAGAAAACTTAGAATATGTGTCTCTTTTAGATTTGGCATCGTCTACAAACAATATGGATACCCATATTGATTGGGCGATGTTAAATATATTGGAAGGTAGGGCCAATGCGCGCACGTATGAGATCATATATAGTCACCATAGCGGTGTTTTAGTAGACTTTGAAAGTTCTGAGTTGTAGGTTTGTCAGGTATAATATTAGTATATGTATTATATTAATGTATTCTATCTATGTATCTATCTGCACTTGGTGCAGAAATAAATTTTTTGGGAATATTGGGGTTGCGGAGAGCAACCCAAGTCGACTCGAAAGTCAAAATTGTTTTTCAAAACAACTGACCCCATTACATTTGTAGTGGCCTCCTCGTGGTGTTCCCTGGGTTCCGATTATAGTTGATAATCGAAAGCGAATTCGAGCGGCGACTATTTAATAAAATGTTTTCATACAAAATTGCATGTTTTTTTTAAGGTTTACTTTAAATATATAAACTGAAAAGCCATGGCCTCTTACAGTCACCGCGTGACTGTAGCCTTTCCGACTTGTCCATATTTTATTTTATTTATATATATATAATAATTTTTAAGTGATTAAAATGCCAAGAATTAGGAGAAGCACAGCTGCAAGTAGGTCGCGGAGGTTAATTAATGAGCAAAATATGGCAAATATAGAATATTATGATCAGGAACTTGATATAATTGCAGCATCTTAAAGGGAACGTAGACAGAATATTGAACTTACCCAGTCAGAAAGATAACAGGATACTGCTTTACGCTCTTCTCGCCGTAGCAAATCGGCGACTAGAGAACAAGAGCAAAGAGAAAAACCTTCGCATCGAACTAGACGCAGACAAGACCCTGTTTACAGGGCAATCGAACGGGGACTGGACAGTGCTCTACGCTCTTCTCGTCGAGCAGATTCGGCGATTGGAGCACAGGAGCAAGGTGGAAATACTTCGCGTCGAACTAGACGCAGATAAGACCCTGTTTATAGGGCAACCCAACGGGGACAGGACAATCTTAGGCCAGCTAGACAGCGCAATAACATAGAGAGACAGATTTTAGAGAGGGCTAGCGATAGGAGTCAAAAATCTCAGGTTAGAGATAATCCTATTCGGAGGATTGTCGAACAGGCTAGGAACTCAAGTGCAAGGCGAAGTGCTCGTGTTAGAGCAAGACAAGCTGCCTTCGATGCAAACAGAAGTTTGACGCAACGAGTTAGCCAATATAGGAGAAATAGTATTAATAGAGGGGCAGAAAACCTTAGGAACTCGGCTCGTAATAGAGCTGAACGTGCGAATACTCTTCCAGCACATAGTGAGTCACAGGTTAGCATCAGTTTAGAGAGCCTAATAGCCAACTTCAATAGAATTGTGACGCAGGGTCCAGATCAGGTTTGCTTATGCTGCAAGGGCTTGTTATTTCCACATCAAGTGGACAAAATTTCCCGAGAGCTAATAGAGGAAAAGTGTACTGAGGCAGACAGTGCTGATATTTTGTATCTTTCCTCTATGTTCCCTACTCAAAATAATAAATATAGATTTTGCAAAACTTGCAGTCGTAGCATTAAGTTAGGGAAAAAACCAAAGGCTTCCATTACGAATGGATTACATTTTCCGGATTGCTTGAAGGGCTTAACGCTATTAGAAGAAAGGTTATTTTCTCCCCGTCTTCCTTTCATGATTATTAAGTCACTTGGCTATGAAAGTCAAAGTGCCATTAAAGGAGCAGTGATCAATGTGCCAATTCCAGTTGCAAATGTTGTAACTTCCCTTCCAAGGGCCTTTAATGAAGCCGAAGTTGTTCAGATTCATCTGAAGCATAGGATGGCATATAGCCATGATTTCATGGCTGAAACCATTAGGCCTTCAAAAATTATTGATGCGATTCGGTATCTCGTCAACACAGAACTTTATAGGAAGCACCAAGTTACTGTCAATGAACAGTGGTTGTCTTCCTACACTTCTGAAACAGTGCGACTTGTTGCGTCAGCAGACGATAGGGACATCGTTTCTCAAATGTTAGAGAGAGCTGCTCAAGCTAATGAGCAAAATAGTGTAGAGAAGGAAACCGACATAAATCCAGGAGGTCAAGAAACCTTTTTGGAAAATGTCCCTTTAGAGAATATCAATATTCCCCGAATAGCGATAGCTCCCAGTGAGGGTCAGCATACTTTGGATATGATTCAAGATAGTGATTCAGAGGAGCTGGCCTTTCCCAAATTTTTGCTGGCATTAAAAGGAAATGCCAGGAAAGTTTTACAACCATAGTTAGATCAATAGGAGAGGTTGTAGAACAGACAAATTGTTTCATAACTTTAAAAAGTTAGAAATGATTAGCATTAGGAATAGCACATCAATTTGCTTACGTAAGCACTCTGCCACTCAAGTCATTTCTGGTGCTGATGTGCGTAATGAGGATACTTTAAATAATTTAATACTTCATGACGATGGCTATAGGCTTTTTAAAGGTATTCGCATGTCTCCTGCTCATTGGGAGGACGAGAAAAAGAAGGTGATGGCTATGATTAGGCAAGTTGGTTTTCCGCATTTTTTATAACGTTTTTCGCAGCGGAAACTAGGTGGCCGGAATTATTGGTCTTGCTGTCTAAAAATGCAAGAAATTTCCGAAGATGAGGCTTCAAATTTGAATTTTAACGAGAAAGCTCGTCTCATTAGAGCTGACCCAGTGACCTGCGCGAGATATTTTGATTTTAAATATCGCCAGGTCTTAAAACTAATGAAGAAGGAAGGTGGTGTCTTCGGTTGTCATAGGGTCATTAAGTTTTATTGTAGTTTCAACAGAGAGGCTCCCCACACATCCATGGCATGTTTTGGCTGAAAGATGCCCCAAAGCTCACGACGAGTCCACATTTGAGCCTGTCAAGACCTTTATTGATCAGTTTATCACAACTGATACTAGTTGCTTCATATTTGGAGTACCAATCCCATAGTTACGGCAACTCTTGCAGGCGAGAAATTAGGTCAAAGACTATTTGTAGATTCGGTATTCCATACCCTCCCATGCCTCAAACTGAAATCCTTTTCCCCTTAGAAGAAAATGCTCCAAATTTGGAAGAAAAAATTCAGAATCTCCTCGACTTCCCCTTTGATCGTGAAGCTGTAGAAACCCTTAGCGATTTTTAAACATTTTTGTCCTACGATCAACTTAACCTTACCTATGAGTGTTATATTTATGCTATAAGATCAAGCATAAAGAAACCAAAACTTTTTTTAAGCGATCTTTTTCGGCAATCAAGCTTAACGCTTACAACAAGCACCTTATATTAATGCAGCGAGCTAATATAGATATTCAGTTCATTTTGGACCCCTATGCTTGCTTGCAGTTACGTCGTTAATTATATTAACAAGTCCCAGAGAGGCATTTCTATGCTAATGCGAGAGGCAATAAATGAGTGTAGGAACAACAATGTAACTATAAAACAAAAGTTGCAACATTTAGGAAACAAATTCATATTTGGCACTGAGATATCCGCTCAGGAAGCCGTCTACTGCTGTTTAGGTATGCACTTGTCCGCCAGCAGTAGTGCAAATGTATATATCAACACACATGAAGCAGAAAAGCGGGTCATAAATTCTTTCTCTTTCAAAGTGAACGGACGCGTTTTTTTCTTGCTCTCCGAAGCTTAGTTTAATTATAAAGCAATCGGTGTTTAATAACTCTAAAAATACTAACATTATCACTTAACCTGCTGATATTCAGAAATCCGTTTACTACGCGAGTGCACTCTTTTTAATTTGCCAAACTAATCTTGTTTGCAAAAAGAGTTTTTCGTTTCCTTCTTTCAATTTCATTTGTTTACGTTTCTATTTTTAGAAACGTTGTTATTGCTTCTGCAGAACCTTTTCTTTAACATCGACTTTCGTGAGCGAATTCGACTCTCTCGGGCTCTCACTAACTCTGTTTTTTTATCTTTGTTGTTGTGCACTACAGCACAAACTCTCTTACCGCGCTCTTCTTATCACAGTTTCTGTGTGTGCCTAAACTTTCCTCTCTCTCTCATTTTCGTGTGTGCATTTTTGACAGTGGTCACCCCTAATAATGGAAGGAGGAATAGTATGTTTTAAAAAAACCTGCCAAAAGCAGATTACATCTTCTCAGGCAAGTATTTGTTGTTGGATCTGCAACAACGTAGCTCATGCGAAATGTGCGGGCTTCAGTGGCCCAACGGCCGATGCTGTAGCCAAGCGAAACGGGCTGCACTATTGTTGTGATGCGTGTCGTGAGGTTGAGAACGATTTCGTATCGTTCATGCGCCAAACTAGGACGGGATTTAGGGAACTGTTTGGCAGTTTTCGCAAACTTGCCGATCAGTTCTCCGCGCTGGACACTTCATTAAATAGCCTTAAGCTACTAAATGAGTCTCCCAAGCGCAAAAAATCAGCTCAAAAGGAGCAGCCGTCAACTAGTGCCTGTCAGCCTCAGAACGTTGACCAACTCAGCACACCAGTGACGTTACCGCTGCTATCATTTACTACACCTGTAGTTACGAGATCAGCAGCACAGAAAAATGTCTCTGTTGAGCCCGTGGAGCTCATTTCCCCTTTGCCCAATTCTTCATCTGCGGTTTCTATTCCTATGAAACCGCAAATACTAATTACCCAACCGATAGTCCCTCAGGCAAGCTCGCCTTTGGGATTATCAGCACAACCTGCTCCCACTGGTCCTATATCTGTGGGACCTAAGCCTGTCACGGGAATTCCACCGAAGAGGCACATATTTGTCTCGAGGCTAACCCCTGATCTCACATCTTCAGATGTTATGGCTTATATCCAAGCCAAATCTCAAGCCCAAGATTTAAAGGTGGAACAATTTAAGTTTTCATATGAAAGGGATATATCATCCTTTAAAATTAGTGTCTCTAACGATTTATTTAACCAAATATGCTCAGCTAACTTCTGGCCCGATCATATTGTGGTTAAAGAATTCGAAGCAAAGAAAAAAAGAATCGTCAACCGATTAGACTACATTTGCCAAACCAAGCCACCACTTCCAAAAATGCAACTTCAAAAAACTAATAAGATTTTTAACATTAACCTACCAAAACGTAAGGGGCCTGCGTAGCAAGCTACCTGCGTTATTCTTAAATAGCCTTTCGTTTGAATCCCATGTGCTTGTGTTCACTGAGACTTGGTTAAAACCTGAGATTTTATGCTCTGAAATTTTTCCAAGCAAGTTCACAACTTATAGGTTTGATCGTCATGATCGGCGGGGCGGCGGTGTTCTTATTGCGGTAAATTCTGATATCGCGTCAGAACATGTACACCCGGAGATTCAATATGATATTGAATTCATCTGTGTAAAATTACACCTTCCCGGCTTCCAGGTTTTTATAACCTGCTCGTACATCCCACCTTCGTCGGATATTCTTATCTACACTCAACATTTGCTTGCAATAAAGTATGTCTTCAATTTGTTATCTAACAAAGACCACCTCATAGTCCTTGGCGACTTTAACATACCTGAGTGTAGTTGGACACCAAGTGATGAGGCAAATTTCCTGATGCCCTCACAACAACACGATCTTATTGATGGCCTGCATGACATTTCTCTGCTGCAGGTCAACCACCTACAAAATTCTCTAAATAGAACACTCGACTTATGCTTTGTCTCCGATCAGAGTATGGTAACTCTGACTAGAGTCCACCCACTTACCCAACCAGAAGATCCCTATCATCCAACGTTCGAGGTTGTTTTTGAAACTGGTTTGAACGTATTGGATAAAAAAGTTACGTCGTGTAAGAGAGCGCGTTGTTTTCGTAAAGCCGATTTTGATAAAATTAATTATTTAATTTCAAATTATGACTGGTCTAATTTTTACAAATGTAACAATATGGATATGGCTCTTAATTTATTTTATAAAACATTAAATAACTTTTTTGACATTTGTGTGCCTTTTTCTTACCCGAGGCATTCGAGTAAACCCCCATGGTTTACTAAAGAACTATCCAGTCTTAAAAATCTAAAGTCTAGACTCTTTAAAAAATATACTAGATGTCATTCCTCGTCTATTTTTTCAAGATATCTTATTGCTCGGTCAAATTTTGTTGCTCTCAACGCTACATGCTATAAAAATTATTTGACTCGTTGCGGGATTCAGTTCCGGCAGAATCCCAGACAGTTCTATAATTTTGTTAACATGAAGCGTAAGTCATCTGCCTATCCATCGAAACTATCGTTTGAAGGTGCAAATGCAAATACTGACCAGGACATGGCTGATCTGTTTGCTAAGTTCTTTCAAACGACCTATTCAATTTCAACACGCGATGTAAATTCTTATCCTTTCACCATTCCCAGTTCAACTGGCATTTTCGCCCCACAATTAAACGAACGTTCGATTTTCAGGGATTTATGTTTGATAAAACCAGTTTTTTCACCTGGTCCTGACGGAATTCCTAGTTGCGTACTTCGATACTGTGCCGATCCTCTATCTAAGCTATTGCTCAAACTTTTCTCGCTGTCCCTGAAAACTTCCACCTTTCCTTCCATATGGAAGGAATCTTTCATTTTACCGCTTCACAAGAAGGGCAGCAAGTCTGATGCTTTAAACTATAGAGGTATCTCAAAATTGTCGGCTATTCCCAAACTCTTCGAGAATGTCATAACTCCTCACTTGCAGCATTTCTGTAGATCCGTCATTTCTCCTTGTCAGCACGGATTTTTAAAACGTCGTTCCTCCTCGACAAATTTACTTGAGCTTACATCCTTTATAATAAAGGGCTTTCAGAAAAACTTTCAAACTGACATCATTTATACTGATTTCAGTAAAGCATTTGACTCAGTAGATCACTCCCTTCTTGCACATAAACTAAACATTATTGGTTTCTCACCAAATCTTTTAAGCTGGCTTATAAGTTATTTGGCCAACAGAACACAAAGAGTCCTCTTTAAAAATGCTCTTTCTGACCCTATTCAAGTTACTTCTGGTGTTCCTCAGGGAAGCCATTTAGGTCCCCTTCTTTTTTACGCTTTTCATCAATGACCTTCCTTCGGCCATACATAATTCGCGTACTCTTATGTATGCAGATGATGTAAAGCTTTGTTTTCAATTTAAAGACGCCTCCTGTCATTCATCCCTTCAAGCCGACATCAATAGTTTTAACAGTTGGTGTGGTGCAAACCTATTAAATCTGAACAGCTCAAAATGCAAGTTGATGACATTCTCTCGTGCCAGTCCTAAGTACGAAACTTACACTTTATGTGGTTGTCCTCTGGAAAGAATTACCTCTGTGGACGACCTTGGAGTACGCCTGGACGCTAAACTCAAGTTCTCTGAGCACATTTCTTCCATAGTCAATAAGGCTATGAGTGTACTCGGATTTATTAAGAGGTGGGCTAACTTGGGAATTTAACGATCCTTATATAACTAAGACCCTTTATACCTCACTTGTGCGTCCTATTCTCGAGTATGGATCATGTGTTTGGTGTCCTCAGTTTTCAACCTACAAGGACCGCATTGAATCCGTTCAAAAGAACTTTTTAATTTTCGCATTGCGTGGACTTAATTGGGATTCAAACTTAAGACTACCTTCCTATACTAACAGACTTCTTCTACTAAATCTACCTTCCTTAGCCAATCGGCGTACTATGCTTGGTGTTGTTTTTATCAATAACCTTATTAAAGGCGACATTGACAGTGATGACTTGGTTAGCCGGTTACACTTCTCTGTCCCTTGCCGACACACACTTCTCTGTCCCTTGCCGACTTCTCTGTCCCTTACGCTCCTCGGGCGTAACGAGTGCTTTAAAACATTAACACTCTTCTTTTGATCTGATTGGGTTTTCTGGGTTTCCCCAATCCTTTGCAACAAATGTTGGATCAACTAAAAATTATCTTTTTACTCCCAGATTAAATTAATTTAAATAAATAATTTAATGATTAATTAATAATAACAAATTTTAAAAACAAAAACAAAAAATATATATATTTTTTAATATAATACTTACCTTCAACTTAAATTATACTTATATTTTTAATTTAAATTTACACTTGTAATTTTATTATATTTTAGTCTTTGAGTCGACTGCTCTTAGTTGACGTTAAATAAATAAATAAATAAATAAATAAATGCTGAGATCTAGACAGCAACTTGAAAGTCTGCCCGAAGACTCTAGGGATGTTTTTCACTCTCAATACCGAAGGAAGTGACTACTTCAGAGAGCTTGTGATGCTTTACGCCCCATGGCGTTATGAGCATGCAGATTTAGTCACAAAAGACTGTGAATTGTTCTGTAGCCGAAATCAGGAGTTAGTAGAGAACAATCGCAGAAAATACAATGTGCTAGACGACAGGGAACTAGAAGAAGCTCTGAGTCACTTTAGGGAAGAAGCCGAAAATGAAGATAATCAGGTAGAAGAACAGGAGGTGGTAGACACTGGCTTCAGAGTGTTAAGGTTTCCTGAAATAGATCCACAACTAAATGTTTTAAATGTGGATGGCAACATTGAGAATACGGACGAAGATAGCAATGTCCGATTGATCAAGCTTCCAGCCTTAGTTTCTAGGGAAAGCTTTGACAATATTGTTAGGTCCCATAATTAAAAGCAGAAGCAATACTTTCCCATATATTGCACAATGCTAAAAACAATTCAGCGTATTATGAATTTGTTGGAGGCGGTGCTGCAGTCGGAAAGAGCCGACCTATTTCAGCCATATTCCAGTCATTGTCTGATATGTATAATAGTATGCCAGGATCAGATCCGACATCTATTAAAAATCCTTTTGTGTGCACCAACAGGAAAAGCAGCATTCGGAATCTGTGGTTCAACTTCCTGTCAATCAATCTCGCTCAGCACCTCTTAGGGCCTTAAGCCATGATTTAGTTAATTCTTTACATTCAAGGTTAATCGACCTTAAATTAATTATTATTGATGAAATATCAATGGTTAGTTCCCTCATGTTTTCCAATTTAGGAGCAAATCTTCAAAAATACTTCTCCATTTGGTGGTGTTTCTGTTACCGTATTCGGTGATTTCCGACAGCTACAACCAGTAGATTGGATTTTTGATCCAAACACCGGAGACCCCTACCATGAATTATTTGGTACATATCTCTGGGATCTTTTTAAGTATTTTGAGCTCACAGAGATAATGCGTCAACGGGCATCGGGTTGTATGACAGCTGATGATATATCCCTTTTCCGGTCAAGAGTTTGCGAGCCATCGGCAGTGCCAGATGACGCTATTTATCTCTTTACCAGCAACAGAGAGGTAGACTCATATAACGTAGCAAAACTTAACCCAATTTCTACAGAACAATATTTTTCTACCGCTGATGATTTTATTAAGGCTGCTCATTTGGATGCAGCTAGAAAAATAGGATTCTTGAGGAAGTTAAGGGTTTTAAAACGTCCGCTACTCAGGGACTTTGCACGTCTCTGCTTCTCAAGACCACTGCCAAATATATGATGACGGTCAATGTAGACACAGGAAAGGGTAATTATATTATTTCTTATAAACAATACATATATTCAGTATTACGTTTTAAAATATGTAAGTTAACAAACAATCAAGTTCATATTCCCTTAGCAACTAAGTAGCTTCGCATAAACAATGCTGACGCGTCATAATTGAGTTCAGCGCTCTGTGCTGAGACCGTTCGGCGCTGGAAATCCGACACTTCCCATTTGGAGTGTTGCCCTGAGCCGCAAGGAATGCTGAGTCGGCTTGCCGCTCATGTCTTGGTGGCGCGATGCATTGTCACGTAGGGTAAACTAAGCACAGAATATTGTCTGTACTTTCAGTTCATACAAAGGTGCTCAATAAACCACAGCTCCACTCCGGCACATAGCCGTAAAAATAACCTTTTTCTTAATTACACTACATTGGTACGCCACAAGACTAGCAATATAACTAAGTGGGCGAAGTCAAGCCCTCCAACTAATCTACCTAAAAAAGTGTCAAAGGCGTACCTCTACCGAAGAAGGAAGACCCCCTGGACACCGAATAGGAGATCCTTATAACTTGTATGTGTAGACAATTCCGAGACAAACAACTCTGATGAGGAAAACAGTAGATGAAGAAGAATCTAATATTAACAAGTCGGAAAGGCTACAGTCGAGCGCGCCCGACTGTGGTATACCCGCTACCACCATGCGAAAAAAAAAACGTCTCACAGTTTTAAATTTGTTTTGACTTTGAAAGTTGCACGGGGTTCCTAATAGATGTTGCCGCATGACTTTCAGTGTTTTCCAATTAGAACTCATCAGAGGGCTTTTAATTATGAATGTGTAAAAGAGACGCCTATATAATGCTTCACATATTTATTGAGGAATTTAATAATCCAACCAGATTTGTCGTTTATGTTGTACATACATTGCTGTATGCTGCGAAATATGACTAAATATTCTAATTTTTATACCCTTGCAGAGGGTATATTAATTTTAGCCAGAAGTTTGCAACGCACCTTAGGAGACATCTCCGACCCTATAAAGTATATATATTCTGAATCAGCATCACTAGAGGAGTCGAAAAATGGATGTCCGTCTGTCCGTCCGTCCGTCCGTCCGTCCGTCCGTCCGTCCGTCCGTCTGTTGCAACGCAAACTAGTCTCTCAGTTTTTGAGCTATCCTCATGAAACTTGGCACACAAGCTTCTTATTGCTGTAGGCTGTAAATAAGTCGGAACGAGCCAGATCGGACCGTTATATCGTATAGCTGTCATAGAAGCTATCGGCCGATTTTTGTTGTTTTTCAAGATATTGCAACAAGATTTGGCAAATGCTGTCGAAAATGTATCAAAATCGGACCACTATAACATATAGCTGCCATAGGAAGAATCTGCTGAAATCAGGGTTTTTGTATGTAAACCTGTTTTGTTTTTGGAAATACCGCACATTATCAATACCTTTTAATGTTATACAGTAACCCGCCTTTTGTGTTTCCATTTAAATATCTCAGACGTTTATATTCTATAGCTGTTATAGGAACAATCAGTCAGTCCGTCTGTCTGTTGCAACGCAAATTAGTCCCCCAGTTATTGAGCTATCATCATGAAACTTTGCTCACAAGCTTTTTATTTCTGCCCTCTTTAAATAAGTCGGAACGGGCCAGATCGGACTGATATATCGTATAGCTGTTATGGAGCCTATCGGCCGATTTTCGTTATACTTCAAGATATAGCTATCAGGCTTACCACATCTTTTATAACTTATAACGATCAACGATCGGCCTAATGAAGGTTCTTGTTGCAATTTTATGGAAATCTGAGTACTATTACATGTAGCTGTTAAACAAAAATCATATAGCTGTTATTCAAACGCATTTTTGAATGAGAACTTTCCAAATTTAGATTTTATGACCAACAGATCCTTTACAACACAAAGACATTCGACCAAATGCTGTTTCTAAGAATGGTATACTGATATATGCAAAACAAAATATATCGGAAAACATAACATTCTTATATGAAACAGTTACAGTTGATAATGTAAGAAATATATACCAGTCCATAACATTTAAATACTTGCATACAATAGTCATAGTTGTTTATAGGAATCCAGCTTTTCCTATTACAAGGTTTCGAAATGAAATCAGAAATGATGTTGAAAGGCTAACGTCAGCTGAAAATAATACAAAATTGGTAATATTAGGAGATTTTAACATTTGCCGATCAACAACCACTGATCAGCTCAAGTCTACTTTAAATAATAACAACAAAATGTGCCAACAACAAAACATTTAACTCAAATTGATTGGATATTTTGTGATAACACAGTTAGCGGTGCTGCCGCAATCACTTATCAAACTCCATATAGTCACCATGACGGCGTGTTCCTTAGCTATAATCACTAATTTAATAATTTATTTTTAAATATTTAGGTAATTAATTTATTTTATTATTGTAAATAAAGAATATATGTGCAATGTTGTTGAAGGTATTGTAAATATTCCTCCTCGAGGATTGCGACCTTGCCGTGGTGAGGAGGCTGAGTATTCGAAATTATAAGAGGTTGATATAATCGATGTACTGTTATAATTCTTCAATAAATACCACAAAAACCAGCAGCAATCCAAATATATTTTATATTTTGTATAACTGCAAGGGTATGAAACCTTCGGCAAGCCGAAGGTAGCCTTGCCTTCTTGTTTTTAAATATAGTAAAAACTTCGTTAACATTGATTTTAAATCAAGATAACGCATATGCAAAAAAAAAAGAACAGAAAAATAAAACAAAAAATTACCGACGCGAGGTCTTGAACCATGGACCTCCAAAAAACTCGGCACACAGTGGAAGAGCAGATCTCAAGGCACACAAGCAGATATAGTGATAGGCTGAAAAGACACAGCAGCATGCTTGCAAGACGCTTACTCCCTGCCAGGCCTCTTAGAAGGCTCAAAAGAAAGGGTTTTGCCAAAACAATTGGACAAATTTAAAGACCCCCCTCGATTTCTGAGATACAGTCGTAAGTCCTCCCACGATAAGTGTTTGGTTCTTTTATTATTTGCTTAATTGCGCTGTTATGTTACTATTACTGCATGTACGGATTCAACGCTTCAATAAAATACAAAAAAAAAAAAAAAAAAAAACAATCAACAATGCATAGGCGTTTTAACTAAAACTCGCGTTCAATATTTTTTTTCGGAAACTTTCCTTCGTAAACGTGTTCGCAGGAAATTTCGCGTGTGCGCCCGTATGTGTCTGTGTGCTGTGAGTGATCGCTAGTTGACAAGCGAATACGTGAACTTGTGTTCAGAGACGAGTTGCGGTGTGGTGCAATACACCACCGAGGCGACTTGTGGGAGCACAGGCGAAGGTATTTGCGGTCACGGGCGTTCCGTAACGGCGGAAACGACCAATCGTGGGCGTGAGTGACAAGCGGGTACAAGAGCGTGTTCTAACGGGCTGCGGGGTGGTGCAATTAAACACCGAGCGACCTGTGGGAACATAAGCGAAAGTACCTGCGGTCACGGACGTTCCGTACGATGAACGGTCAGTCGCAGGTCGTGTCGTGAGTGAACGATAGTTAACGCGGGATATAGGAGCGTGTGTGGCGTGGTGCAATACACCACCGAGCGATTTGTGAGAGTGCAGGCGGCAGTACCCGTAGTCACGAGCGTTCCCCCACGGCCTGCAGCCGGCCCGGTGCACAGCGAAAACGCGGCCAAAGTGTCAGGTACGGTGAAAACACCCTTCTGCGTCGTTCACGAGTACACGTGGAAGACACGGGCCACGTGTACGCGTGAAAAGGGGCGTGTTCGCTGTGCCCAACATTTGTCTCAGCTTTTCTGATCTGCCAGTGACCCCTTTCTCTCTCTCTCTAAACGTCTTAGTGGTCCTAGTCATTTATAAATTTTGCTGTAAAGACCCTGGCTAGACTGAGAGTTGTACCCTAGCCCGAGAAAACATCTTTACAGATGGCGCCCGAGCAGGGACTACTAAGACTAGACATTTAGAAATGGGAAATTTTAACATCTTTAGGTGGATTAAACACATAGGTAAATTGGCAGGTTATATCAGACAAGCAGAGAACCGCAGAACTAGGCAAGGGGTAGAGCATGTTTTAAATAGGGTATCATGGCAAGCATAGGGAACATTGATTTTTTTTTTTAAGTTTGTAGGACAGGCTGTACACGTGTTTTCTAGAAAACTAGTACAACGAAGCAAGCATAGGGAACGTAGATAATTTCTTAAAGTCTGGGGTACAGACGGTACACGTTTTTATAAACTACTGCGCACGCGGGCGTTTGCGCCAACTTTAGCTGTATTTTTTTATTCTCACTGCTTGACGTTTTTTTTTCTTGCGCCGGCGCAACCTGACTGGTGACTCCACCGAAAAGGTACTATAAGACTCGGTGCCGAATACCGAGGCAGTCAGTTGAGTGCGGACACTCGAACAAGTAACATCGGTCGCGACTTAAGTAAAGCAAGGGAAGAATCCTTAAAAGAAATTCAAAAGGATTTATTCATTATTTAAATAAAAATTTTAAATAAAACTTCTCGAGCAACGTGCAAAATAAATATTTTTTCGAAAAAAAACGACATGGGAACACAGTGGATCGCCTTTCGTCGCAAGAGTGAGCTGCAGGCAATCTTAAAGGAACTAGGATTGGACAACAGCGGTACAGTGGAGGAGATGCGCAGTCGCCTGGTAGCAGTCATAAACCAGGGCGACTTGTCAAAGGAGCAGCTGCAGCGTATGCTAGACCTGGAAACTAGCCTAGGCACCGCGCCCACCCCTGACGTCAAGGAGGTTCGGTCCCGTGGCCCGTCACCAGTGCCCAAGGACCCGAACACAGAGGACGTGTCCCCGATGCCCGGAGCGGATACGCGCCGCGCTGCAAACACAGCGGCCGTAACCACATTGCCCGTTCCAAACTTCGCGGCGAGAGCCTCGGCCACGAGCGGTATGACTGGAGCCGGCTACAGGAGGATGGAGCCTTACGAACTGGCAGACCGTGTGCACCGCTGGGGCGTGTCGTTTAGTGGGGCGGCAGCGGATCCGTGGCGCTTCATTGAGCATCTGGAAGAGAAGGCTGAAATTTACCAAATCAACGTACAACAGCTGCCACAGGCGATCGCGAACACGCTGTCGGGACAGGCCGAGGACTGGTTCCGAGTGAACCGCCTTTACCGAGCCACGTGGGAAGAATTCAAACAAGAATTCATGGATTTTTTCTTACCCCCGCGTTATTTCCAACGACTGGAGGACGGGATACGAAGTCGCGTACAACGACAAGGCGAGCCGTTCCGCGATTACACCCTGGAGTTACGAACCATGATGCAACGCGCCAAATACACTCGGGAGCAGGAGCTAGAGAGGATCTACGACAACCTGCTGCCCGAGTACCAGCTGTTCACACGGCGTCACGAGTTCGAGACTCTGGCCCAGCTGAGCCAGTTGATTACGACCTACGAGACTACCAAGGGATTACAACGGCAGCGAGGACCCAGATATCCAGAGCAACGGAGGAGCGATCAGCAACCGAGATCGACACCAATTCCGGCCGCGAGCGAGGGCGGAACCACTCCATTGGTGAACGGAGCCGCGGCGGCGCCGGAACCCACAAGGAGCAATACGCAACGCCTGTGCTACAACTGCGCGCAGCCTGGACACGTGCAGACGAACTGCCGCAACGACAGGGTCCTCTTCTGCTGGGACTGTGGACGGCGTGACGTGCGCACTATGAACTGCTGCCGGCGGGACCAGGCGGGAAATGCTTCGTGTCTTCAACCGATGGGGAACCAGTCGGAGACGCAGCCTCAAGGTCCCCAGAAGTAGTACCGATGCGGTGCGGCAGTGGTCGTGTCATCGCATTCGTCAAAATTGAGGATTTGACGATGGATGCCACGATCGACACCGGAGCTACACGCAGCTTCATAAGTGAGCGTATGGCTACCCGGCTGAGTACGCCCGATAACGAGCGGACGGCGCTGGTCCGCATCAAGTTGGCTGACGGATCGTCGAGGGAAGTAACACGAGCGTTACGAGTGCGTGTCCAGCTCGGACAGAAGGAGACGATCATACCGATGCTGGTTCTACCGGTCATCTTGGATGACGTAATCCTCGGCATGGACTTCCTGTGCGGCATCGAGGCAACCCTCGAGTGCGGGCAAGCACGATTGCGCCTCCAAAGTACACCGGAGGAGACAACCCCGACGGCCGGAACAACTCGCCGGGCAACGGAGGAAGCAGTAGCGCAAGCAAATAGTAAGGCCGCGGTCTTACCACCGGTTTGTCCCACCGCGCGGCGGCTGAACCCGTTCCGACAACCCATGGACAGAGCAGCGAACATGACATAGAGTATCAACAAAGGAAACGACAAAAGACGCAAGAGAAATTGCAGGAACAATGCGAAGGAAATCAAAGCGGAGTACAAGACGAGCAGAGCGTAGAGAAGCAGCCGGTTGTTCAAAACGTGGCGAACAACCCGGGAACAGAGGAAGGCACGAGGGAACCAGGCGAAGACGAGAGCCGAGTTACCCTAGCAGCTCGAGGCAAGCGTAGGCGCCGTAGGAGACGGCCTACGCCTAGCCACGCTGCATTGCGAGGCGCCGCGGCGCAGGAAACTGGAGCAGCGTCCGACGAGGAACAGGTGGAGGTCTTCCTACAGTCTGAGCTGGCCAAATTTGATGGGCTGATGGGGGTGTCGCACATCGCGGAGCACACCATCACCATGAGGAATGCGTACCCTATCAAGTAGAGGTACTACCCGAAGAATCCGGCCATGCAGATGATCATCAACGAGCAAGTTGATGAGCTTCTGCGAGATGGTAGGATTGAGCCATCCAGGAGCCCATACAGTGCACCGATTGTACTCGTAGGGAAGAAGACCGGAGAGATGCGGATGTGCGTGGATTATCGCCAGCTCAACGCGAAATCCATTCCGGACGCATACCCACTGCCGCGGATCAACCATATCTTGGAGAAGCTCAAGGATGCGAAGTTCATCTCCACATTGGATCTGAAGAGTGGGTATTGGCAGATACCTATGGCCCGGAGCAGCCGAGAGTACACCGCATTCACGGTGCCCGGCCGAGGTCTCTTCCACTGGAAGGTGATGCCGTTTGGGTTGCATTCAGCCCCGGCCAACGCGCGTTGGACGAAGTCATCGGACCGGACATGGAGCTGCATGCGTTCGCGTACCTCGACGATATCATCGTCGTAGGGCGATCGTTCAAGGAACACTTGGACAAACTTCGAGAGGTGTTCCGGAGACTGCGGAATGCGAACTTGCGCCTGAACAAGGCCAAGTGCAGCTTTTTCCAGAAAAGCATCGTCTACTTGGGGCACCAGGTCAGCGGAGGTGGGATTCACACGGATCCCAACAAGATTGCCGCGATCAAAGAGCTGCCACCGCCCACGACCGTCAAGGAACTGAGGAGATGTCTTGGAATCGCCTCCTGGTACCGACGATTTGTGCCAAATTTCGCCACTTTGGTGCGACCCATGTCAGCACTGCTGAAAAAGGGTTGCCGATGGACGTGGAGCGAGGATCAGCAGCGGGCATTCGAGGCGTTGAAGACGAGCATCACGGAAGCACCGGTACTGGCCTGCCCGGACTTCAGCGAGCGATTCACGCTCCAAACGGACGCAAGCGACGTTGGACTTGGCGCGGTACTAACTCAGCAGATACAAGGCACCGAACGAGTCATTGCTTACGCGAGTCGACGCCTTTCCGGAGCCGAGAGCCGTTACTCCACCACAGAGAAGGAGTGCTTGGCTATCGTGCGGGCAATTCGGAAGTTGCGGTGTTACCTCGAGGGATATGAGTTCGATGTCATCACGGACCACCTGGCACTCAAGTGGCTGAACAGCATCAAGAATCCCACCGGAAGGATTGCGCGCTGGGCGTTAGAACTTCAGCAGTTCCGCTTTAACGTGCATTACCGTCGGTGGGATCAGAACGTGGTGGCGGACGCGTTGTCCAGACGTCCATTAGAAACGCTACAGCAAGCCACGCAGGAGAACTTGCCTTGTCCATGGATCACCCGAACGCTGGACCTTCTGGAGAAGGAACCCGAGAAATACCCGGAATTCATCAAGGAACATGACCAGCTTTACAGATGAAGAGGATTTCGACCTGACGAGGAGGACTACACGCCGTGGAAGCTTTGCGTACCCAAGCCATTACGCCAGCGAGTGTCACGACCAACCCGCCGCCGGACATCAGGGAGTACGGAAAACCCTGAACCGGGTCCGTCAACGTTACTACTGGCCAGGGCTCTTTCGGGACGTAGCCCGATACGTTCAGAAATGCGAGACCTGCCAGAAATTCAAGGTGAGCCAACTGAAACCTCCAGGGCGGATGCACACCCGGCAGGTACAGGACCCTTTCGACGTTCTGTGCGCGGATTTCGTGGGACCACTCCCACGCTCTACCCACGGGAATACCATGCTCTTGGTATTTTTCGACGCGTTCTCGAAGTGGGTGAAACTGGTTCCATTACGGAAGGCAACGGCGATTCACCTGATGCGCTTGTTCCGGGAACGAATTTTGGCCAGGTTCGGCGTGCCCCAAACCTTCGTCTTCGACAATGGGACACAGTTCACGAGTCGGATCTTCGTGAATTTCTGCAAACAACTGGGCATGGACTTACAACACACCGCACCGTACACACCACAGCAGAATCCTACCGAGAGGGCGAACCGCACCATTAAAACCATGGTGGCGCAATATTTAAGCGAGGAACAGAGGACGTGGGACGAGCACCTGCCCGAAATTAGCCTGGCGATAAATACCAGTGCCTCGGACACCACTGGATTTAGTCCGGCGTATTTAGTGCAGGATCGCGAGCCGCGGTTGCCTGGAGCACTCTACGAGGAAGTGACTCCAATCATCCGAACGGAATGTTCTAGGACAAGGAACGACACCTACAGGAAGTATACAAGACCGTGGCCGAGAATGCGCAGCAAGCGAGTGCGATCCAAGGACGGCACTATAACCTGCGTCGCCGAGAATGGAAGCCAGCCATCGGCGATCTCGTCCTGCTGAGACAACATCACTTGTCGAAAGCAGTCGACGGATTTGCCGCCAAACTCGCACCTCGTTATGACGGTCCTTACAGAGTACTGATGTATACTTCACCTACAATCTTACGGCTGCAGGAGGTTAAGACGAAGCAACGACGCAACGCCGGATTGAACGACCTGAAGGCGTACTTCGAAGGAGAACACACCAGCGAAGGTCACCAGGTATCTGGGGGGGCAAGGGGAGTCTTAAATAAGCGGATAGGCAGGTTAGATATTAAGACATAGACGTAGGCCTTAGACGCACCATGTTAGGTAGGGGCCTTTTAACTTTGCACCCACTATGACCTATCAGGTGAACACTCCTGAAATTGCTCGTTTGTAATTCATAGCCTCGAACTGGTCCGCGACTGGTTCTCACCAGAGCAGCGGCCGGCGGATGAGGGGGTCCTCGACATCATGTTCGAGGGATGGGACCTGGAAGGCATGCCACCACTCGTACCGCAGCCTGGGACCACCAGCGCCGATTCCACCGAAACCGAGGTGTGGTTCCCGGACTGGTTAGCGCCTAGCACCGAGCACCCACCCGCCGACGTCATGGAGACGGAGGAGTGGTTTGCGGGTGAAAACGACCTGATCGCGGCTCGAGGATTTGCGGGTCACTGCCTCGCCGGTGTCGCCGAAACGCCAAAAGTAGAGATTTACCCCGAAGAGTTAGGCCGGTTCAGCCCAATCAGCGAGGCGAGCAGCTTTAGCATACCGCCTGAGCCGGCCGTTCGCAAGACAGAGTCGGGTGGGCCGCCCGAAGAGAAAGGACCCACTACAAACCGGGCTTGTGCGATGGGAGACGGGCCGGTCTTCCCCCAGCACGTATTTGGCGCATCCTCACACCGCCCATTACCGGGCGGAAGCACCCGGAGCAGTGGGTCCTCGCGCCGCGAAAATGGCGAGTGCCCACCTTTGACCACCGTTTGCCTCGCCGGGTGGTTGAGCGGGTGCAAAAACATTTGGAGCGACACCCCCCGCAAGCCAGCATCGGTGTTGGCGGACGGAGACGGCGTACGCTTCCGAGCACGCATCAACGGCCGAGGAGCGGTGACCGTCACCGAGCGGGGCCAGTGAGCCGTAACGGCGGAAGCCGCATAATATTAGAAGACTGGACTTTACATTTTTTCTTTTCGTTTTTTTATTTAGTTACCTCAACCACGGTGAAGTAAGGGGGGGTGGTGACGACGTATGAAACGCGTCACAATAGTTATTTAGTTAAGTTTAAATGTATAAAATACCTTTAAGTTTATAATACCCCATGCGTTTGCATATTATAGGTAGCAAGCAAAGGCAATGACATAGACAAGGCGTAGGCAAAGACATAGACAAAGCATAGGCGAGACATAGGCAGGGGCATAGGCAAGTGCAAGCCCGCGGGGTGCAGACTACAAGCAAACGCCCGTTGGTCGGCGCCCATGCAAACAAGCAACGGCGTCTCGACAAATTTTGCGACGCATGTGTAACGGCGCCCGAAAATTCCAGAAGCAGACCGAAGCGAGCAAAAGCAGACGAGCAGAGCGAGGCGAGCAGAAGCATGCAGGCAGCACGAAGCCGACGCAGCAGAAACACACGAACGGATCGATGCAGGCGACAAGTCGCAAGCCGAACTAGGCAAAGCTACAAGTCGCGTGCCGATCTAGGCATGCAGGGCGCCAGGCTAGGCAAAACGGCAAGTTCGCAAGCAAAGCGACACGAGCCGAAGCATGATCGGCCGAGCATAGGCAGCGACCGCGGGTAGAGACCGCGGGCAGCGCCGTGCAGCAGCGGACGAAAAGCGTCGAAATCGAGGCTGCAAAATTAGGCCACGACACAGAGGTGCCAGGCGAGTGGACGAGGCCAGTCAGAACCTCTCTTAGGAAAAGAAGGAAAAGGAAGAAAATAAGTGACCAAAGTTTAAAAAAAAGTGAAAAGGACCTTAGATAAATGTTAAAACAAGGAAGCAAGGACTCGATACAAATAAAGGACAATGGACAGGGACCCTGTAGAAGAAGAAACGAGGTAAGCAGTGCAAAGAAACAAAAAGAAGGAAGCAAAGTCAAAAGAAGCAACGTATGGTGCGAAGTAGGTAGGGACACAGAGAGGCAGGGACAGTTAAGTGAATATTAATAATATTGTAATAGAATAAGGAAACGAAACTTGTGAAGAAAAGGAAATAAACAATCAACAATGCATTGGCGTTTTAACTAAAACTCGCGTTCAATATTTTTTTTCGGAAACTTTCCTTCGTAAACGTGTTCGCAGGAAATTTCGCGTGTGCGCCCGTATGTGTCTGTGTGCTGTGAGTGATCGCTAGTTGACAAGCGAATACGTGAACTTGTGTTCAGAGACGAGTTGCGGTGTGGTGCAATACACCTTGTGGGAGCACAGGCGAAGGTATTTGCGGTCACGGGCGTTCCGTAACGGCGGAAACGACCAATCGTGGGCGTGAGTGAACGTTAGCTGACAAGCGGGTACAAGAGCGTGTTCTAACGGGCTGCGGGGTGGTGCAATTCACCACCGACCTGTGGGAACACAAGCGAAAGTACCTGCGGTCACGGACGTTCCGTGCGATGAACGGTCAGTCGCAGGTCGTGTCGTGAGTGAACGATAGTTGACGCGGGGTGCAGGAGCGAGCGTTCACAAGTGTGGCGTGGTGCAATACACCACCGAGCGATTTGTGAGAGTGCAGGCGGCAGTACCCGTAGTCACGAGCGTTCCCCCACGGCCTGCAGCCGACCCGGTGAACAGCGAAAACGCGGATAGAGTGCCAGGCACGGGGAAAATACCCTTCTGCGTAGTTCACGAGTACACGTGGAAGACGTGAACCACGTGTACTCGTGAAGAGGGTATGTCCGTTATGCCCGACAACAGTCTCAGCCCTTTTCTAATATGCCAGTGACCCCTCCCCTCTCTTTCTAAACGTCTTAGTAGTCCTAGTTATTTATACATTTTGCTGTAAAGACCCTGGCTAGACTGAGAGTTGTACCCTAGCCCGAGAAAACATCTTTACAGTAGGTTTTAAAATTTGTTATATATTATTATTATTGTATAGTTGTAAATTTTATTTTATTTATTATATGTATATGTAGTTTGAAGATTTATTAAGTTAGGTTAAGTAAGTCTATCTCCGCCGTCTGCGGAGCTTACCAACTTTTTTGGGGAACAGTGGTGATTCATGAAAGAAACACAAGTCGACTCGTAGGTCTCCAAAGTTTGACTTTGGAAAAGACCCGATTATATATAATGGCTTCCCCGTGGTGTTCCCTGGGTTTCAATTTAATTTATTAATGATTTTATTTCTATAAAATTTAATTTAAATAGAGAGTAAATTCGAGCGGCGACAAAATTGTAATACACATTAAAATTTAAAAATTAAGTATTACTTTAAATTCAATTTTGTTTTGAATAAATAATTTAAAAAAATTATATAATTGAAAACCATTTTAAATTTCAACTATAGCGGGTATATAACAGTCGAGCGCGCCCGACTGTAGCTTTCTGACTTGTTCCATATTATTTTGGAGCTACTTTCAGCTATACGACGTTGCAAAAATACATCTATCATCGTCATAACAGTTGGAAAACTTTTGCTTGTATTCACTCTGACCAGTACTGCCATCAAAGCCCCATTTTCCAATTAATGTTAAATTATCCTCCACACCATCCAGAAAATATTCAATAACAGTATTTTGAAGCTGTAAAATACTTGTAGCTGTGTTGTCTAGAAGACTCTGCAGCTTTACTTCTGCATATGTTTCACCTACTGTTATGTCATTTGGGTATCTTGACTTCTTCAGTTTGAGAATTTTCTCATAGCTAGGCAATATATTGTACGAAGCTTCTTTATTCACAAATTCTCGAATTACCAAGTATTGGTGTTTGTTTATACCAGTCTCCATTAAAAGCGATAAAACCTTTTCAATATTTGGTTTCCAAGACTTTAGGATCGGTGGAGTGTTGGATAAGCGTAACACAGAAGCTGCAGACTCATTGTGTTTTTCCAGCAGCGCTATCCGCCGACGTTTCGTCAATTTTAGGACGTCACAAGTGTTTAGCCATTCGGATTGAAATTTAACAATTAAACTCTTGTTATACCCTTGAAGAGGGTATATTAATTTTTGCCAGAAGTTTGCAACGCACCTTAGGAGACATCTCCGACCCTATAAAGTATATATATTCTGAATCAGCATCACCAGAGGATTCGAAAAATGGATGTCTGTCTGTCCGTCCGTCTGTTGCAACGCAAGCTAGTCTCTCAGTTTTTGAGCTATCTTCATGCAACTTGGCACACAAGCTTATTGCTGTACGCTGTAAATAAGTCGGAACGAGCCAGATCGGACCGATATATCGTATAGCTATCATAGAAGCTATCGGCCGATTTTTTGTTGTTTTTCAAGATATTGCAACAAGATTTGGCAAATCTTATTCTTATTACGTTTTGAATGTGCTGTCAAAATTGTATCGGACCACTATAACATATAGCTGCCATAGGAACAATCGGCTGAAATCAGGGTTTGTGTATGCAAACCTGTTTTGTTTTTGGAAATACCGCACATTATCAATACTTCTTAATGTTATTCAGTAACCCGCCCTTAGTTTTTCCATTTAAATATCTCAGACGCTTATATTCTATAGCTGTTATAGGAACAATCAGTCAGTCCGTCTGTCTGTTTCAACGCAAATTAGTTATTGAGCTATCGTCATGAAACTTTGCTCACAAGCTTCTTATTTCTGCCCTCTTTAAATAAGTCGGAACGGGCCAGATCGGACTGATATATCGTATAGCTGTCATGGAGCCTATCGGCCGATTTTCGTTATAATTCAAGATATAGCTATCAGGCTTACCACATCCAAATCTAAGTGTGTCCTTAATAATAAAGTTTCATCAAAATCGAACTTTTAATACTTATAACGATCAACGATCGGCCTAATGAAGGCTGAGTATGTGAAATTATAAGAGGATGATATAATCGATGTACTGTTATAATTGTTCAATAAATGCCACAGAAACCAGCAGCAATCCAAATATTTTTTATATTTTGTATAACTGCAAGGGTATGAAACCTTCGGCAAGCCGAAGGTGGCCTTGCTTTCTTGTTGCGTTTGTATTTAGCCCAATAAGCAATATTTTTTTTGCAAATGTAATTCAGACGTAGCCCTTGTTATACCCTTGCAGAGGGTATATTAATTTTAGCCAGAAGTTTGCAACGCACCTTAGGAGACATCTCCGACCCTATAAAGTATATATATTCTGAATCAGCATCACCAGAGGAGTCGGAAAATGGATGTCCGTCTGTCCGTCCGTCCGTCCGTCTGTTGCAACGCAAACTAGTCTCTCAGTTTTTGAGCTATCTTCATGAAACTTGGCACACAAGCTTCTTATTGCTGTAGGCTGTAAATAAGTCGGAACGAGCCAGATCGGACCGATATATCGTATAGCTGTCATAGAAGCTATCGGCCGATTTTTGTTGTTTTTCAAGATATTGCAACAAGATTTGGCAAATCTTATTCTTATTACGTTCTTAATGTGCTGTCAAAATTGTATCAAAATCGGACCACTATAACATATAGCTGCCATAGGAACAATCGGCTGAAATCAGGGTTTTTGTATGCAAACCTGCTTTATTTTTGGAAATACCGCACTTTATCAATACTTATTAATGTTACACAGTAACCCGCCCTTAGTGTTTCCATTTAAATATCTCAGACGTTTATATTATATAGCTGTTATAGGAACAATCAGTCAGTCCGTCTGTCTGTTGCAACGCAAATTAGTCCCCCAGTTATTGAGCTATCTTCATGAAACTTTGCTCACAAGCTTCTTATTTCTGCCCTCTGCAAATATGTCGGAACGGGCCAGATCGTATAGCTGTCATGGAGCCTATCGGCCGATTTTCGTTATATTTCAAGATATAGCTATCAGGCTTACCACATCCAAATCTAAGTGTGTCCCTAATAATAAAGTTCGAAATCGAACTTTTATAACTTATAACGATCAACGATCGGCCTAATGAAGGTTCATGTTGCAATTTTATGGAAATCTGAGTACTATTACATGTAGCTGTTAAACAAAAAATCATATAGCTGTTATTCAAACGCATTTTTTGAAAGAGAACTTTCCAAATTTAGATTTTATGACCAACAGATCCTTTACAACACAAAGACATTCGACCAAATGCTGTTTCTAAGAATTGTATACTGATATATGCAAAACAAAATATATCGGAAAACATAACATTCTTATATGAAACAGTTACAGTTGATAATGTAAGAAATATATACCAGTCCATAACATTTAAATACTTGCATACAATAGTCATAGTTGTTTATAGGAATCCAGCTTTTCCTATTACAAGGTTTCGAAATAAAATCAGAAATGATGTTGAAAGGCTAACGTTAGCTGAAAATAATACAAAATTGGGGAGATTTTAACATTTGCCGATCAATCAATAATAACAACAAAATGTGCCAACAACAAAACATTTAACTCAAATTGATTGGATATTTTGTGATAACACAGTAAGCGGTGCTGCCGCAATCACTTATCAAACTCCATATAGTCACCATGACGGCGTGTTCCTTAGCTATAATCACTAATTAAATAATTTATTTTTAAATATTTAGTTAATTAATTTATTTTATTAATGAAAATAAAGAATATATGTGCAATGTTGTTTAAGGTATTGTAAATATTCCTCCTCTAGGATTGCGACCTTGTCGTGGTGAGGAGGCTGAGTATTCGAAATTATAAGAGGTTGATATAATCGATGTACTGTTATAATTCTTCAATAAATACCACAGAAACCAGCAGCAATCCAAATATATTTTATATTTTGTATAACTGCAAGGGTATGAAACCTTCGGCAAGCCGAAGGTAGCCTTGCTTTCTTGTTTTTAATGGTTTCTGCTACCAAACCAATCACACTACGTGCTCTTTCCGCATGGTGGTGCAATATATCTAAAAGTTTACTTAAATAGGAAAATGACGTTCACATAATCCATAAAAAATTCACCAAATATGATAAATCAATTCAATGAATTTCACAATTAGAATTTATTAAAGTAAATACCTGAAACTTTAAAATTAATTTTAAATAGTTAAGATTGGACCTATCAATCGCACGTTTGACCACTTTGAAATTCACTTTTGTTGTGACGAAAAGCAATCAAAACTCCGCTGTGCTGCAAATATGAACAGTTATTCTCCCATTACACTCTATTTTTAGAATGTCCCGTTAGAGTTGAGACAAAACGGTGTTGCCATACATATATTTGGACATTTAAGAGACAACCTGGTTACTTTTCGTAAATGTTTGGAAACATTTTTTTTCATTTTTGACCTATGGGCGCAACCAGTGTGCAACGCAACAAAACTGTTTTTGCTCTTCTGCAGCCGTGATAAGACCATTAAAATCTTGCATTAGTTTAACAGCTCTTTCAGCAGTGTCATTTACGACCTTCAAACGACTTAATCATCTTCTAGCTTTCAAAAAAGCAGGATTGTCACCCCACGAAGATACGTCTTCCCGAAGAAAACTGTCGTCGACATAGAAATCGTTTGCTTCTTTGAGTCACAAAATCATCCACCGTCATATCTGAAATAAAGAAAAAACCATCAAAATAAATAAATAAACCACAGGAGACTGGGTCTGCCACATAAAGTATATATATTCTTGCTCAGGATCACTAGCCGAGTCGATTGAGACATGTCCGTCTGTCTGTCCGTCCGTCCGTCTGTCCGTCTGTTTGTTTGAGACAACAGATCTCAGCTATTAAAAAAGCTAGAGATACCAAATTTGGTATGAAGGTTCCTATATATATATATAGTTTATGTCAAATGTTTGATGCCACGCCCACCGCCCCCGCTAATCGGTAATTTACGATTATTAAGAAATGTATTAAACTTATAAAGTTCTGCTTTGGAATGTATAAAGCTGAATGCAATATGAACATATTCTCCAAATTACATCTGATCGGAACAATAACACAGAAGTTATTCAAGTCATCGTTTTCAGTACAAATGTTCGGTACGAGCAGCAGCCAGCTCGCAGCTTTGAGCAGTTGACGTCGACGTCGACGTTGCGTCGTGTCGCTTTACTGTTTACGCGCGTCGCTGTGTGTGTGTGAGCGAGCTATATGTAGTAGAAGAATTTGTGCGGAATTCTCTGTTTGAAATAATACGTATAGTTACACGCTTGTAACGGATTTTAAAAATTGGGAGAAGGGTATCTTACTGTCGGGCGCTCGACTGTAGCCTTACCTACTTGTTTTAGCCAGAAGTTTGCAACGCACCTTAGGAGACATCTCCGACCCTATTAAGTATATATATTCTGAATCAGCATCACCAGAGGATTCGAAAAATGGATGTACGTCTGTCCGTCCGACTGTTGCAACGAAAACTAGTCTCTCAGTTTTTGAGCTATCTTCATGAAACTTGGCATACACGATTCTTATTGCTATACGCTGTAAATAAGTCGAAACGAGCCAGATCGGACCGATATATCGTATAGCTGTCATAGAAGCAATCGGCCGATTTTTGTTGTTTTTCAAGATATTGCAACAAGATTTGGCAAATATTATTCTTATTACGTTCTTAATGTGCTGTCAAAATTGTATTAAAATCGGACCACTATGACATATAGCTGCCATAGGAACAGTCGGCTGAAATCAGGGTATTTGTATGCAAAAAGAAACCAGCAGCAATCCAAATGTATTTTGCATTTAGTATAACCGCAAGGGTATAAAAGCCGAAGGTAGCCTTGCTTTCTTGTTTTTTTCATTTTTGGCCTATGGGCGCAACCACTGTGCAATGATCATGCCTACGCCGTTGCTGCATTGTTGGGTGCACGTCGAGTTCACGTCCCTCTGTGCTGCATATATTTCCATCAGATGCAAAGGCCAGATCAGAGTGGCTTGCTTGGTGCGATGTGCACCGCAGATGCTGAAACATAAGAAATTATTCTTATGCAACAAGCACGTGCACCCCAATGATATCATGAAGGTGAAGTTGCATAAAAACGTAAGGCCCATAATGGCAGACTGCACTAACCTTCATGATGATAATATCCAGAATTCGATCAATTCGCCGGTAGCAGAGTCCGGTTGTCCAGGTGCGAGATTTATTGCCGAAACGAAACACATTGGAGAAAGAAATGTTTCGAACTGGAGGTTAAAATGGCCGATATAGAGAAGCAAAATGCATATTCGTTGAACTGTTGAATGAACGTAAAAACGTAACCGATTCAGGCTCCATCGCGATCGCGAACAACATTGGCGAGGAGGCTAAGGCTTTTGGAGCTATGATCTTGACTAGTGGGAAAAAAATGTACAGAAGCGGGTTTTATTAAATATAAATTACCGCTCTTCGCATTGCTACAGATTTATGCGGTCAAGTCTATCATTTCCATTGCCCCACCCTACAACCCTTTCGAGATTGGGGCCCGTAAAAAGAATCGGCCCAGGAACTGATGACTTCGTTTGAACTAACATTCGGGAGCATGTTTGGAAAATGACGGAGTCAGAAAAAAATGCTGTTGTAGTCTTTGATGAGATCCATGGGAGTACAATGTACTCAGAATACTTACATAAATCACTAACATAATTACATACGCATATGCAGTGCTAGCATAAACAATAATGTTCAAGTGGAAGTGTTATATGATCGCCCACTTATGAAGCACACTGCAAAAGTGCATGGTCAGCATTCCCACGCTAACCAAATGCCGCTATGTACATGATGTGCGCACATAGCATTCTCTCTCAACTCTCTTAACATAAGTATATAATATAATATATAATAGCCGCTTCTCTGCCGGCTTTACCAGGCAGCGAAGGCGCACTTCATAGCCTAAGAGGAATATTGTATTAGCTTTAAGAATCAGTCGAGTTTCATACTGAGACAAGCTACCAAGAATAAACGGAGCTATGCTCCAGAAAAACATCTAAAAGATTTTATCTATTACATGGCGACCGTGACAGGACAAGAACCTAAGGCCTAAAGACAAAGCCTAAGGACTACGATCACAATCAACATAAAAGTATTGGATTGGACTGGAAAGGCGGAAGGAAAACAAAATACTGAGTGAGTAGAGTAAGGCAATGAGAAACAAGCGCGGCGGTGTGCGGCAAAAGTTAAAAACGAGAATAGCTCACCTAAGGTGGCTATTATATTCTCAAACGCCACCACCAACCTGGTCAACTGCTCGCAAACTACAAACAGAGCTTGACTTCTTACAAAAAGAATTAACAAAATGCGCCAATAAAAAATGAAAGCCAAACTCTCTCACTAATCAAAACGACAAATGACAATTTTTTTTCAATAGCACTGCGTTGCAAAATTTTTTTCATTGCACTACGATGCATATTTTTTTGTCCTAACTATAAAAAACTTAGACTACGCAGTCTGCATTTAAAACCGCTCTGCCATTAGCTCATGTTTAATTAAAACGGCAAAGTTCCATAATGAGACCTTTCAGCTTGTCGTACAGGACAAAAACAAATTATTATTGTGTCTCGTCGTGTGTGTGTGTTCTGTGTGTAAGACAATACCAACTCACTCCCCTTAAAATTCTGTTTAATCAAATAAATGCGTTGCATTTAAAATACTAAACTTAATATATTTTAAATGCTTGAGAAAAAGCTAACATCCAACAAGTAGGTAAGGCTACAGTCGGGCGCCCGAGAGTAAGATACCCTTCTCCCAATTTTAAAAATCCGGTACAAACGTATAACTATACTCATAATTTCAAACAAAAAGTTTGCACAAATTCTTCTACTACATATAGCCCTCTCGCTCGCACTCACACAGCGACGAACGTGAAGAGTAAAGCGACACGACGCAACGTCGACGTCGGCGTCAACTGCTCAAAGCAGCGCGCAAGCTGCTGCTCGTACCGAACATTTTTACTGAAAACGTTGACTTTAATAACTTCTGTGTTATTGGTTTGATCGGATTGTAATTTGGAGGATATGTTCATATTGCATTCAGCTTTATACATACCAAAGCACAACTTTATAAATTCAATACTTTGCTTAATAATCGTAAATTACCGATTTGCGGGGGCGGTGGGCGTGGCATCAAACATTTGACATAAACTTCACCTGCCCCGGATATATAGGAACCTTCATACAAAATTTGGTGTCTCTAGCTTTTTTAATAGCTGAGATCTGTTGTCTCAAACAAACAGACGGACAGACAGACGGACATGTCTCAATCGACTCGGCTAGTGATCCTGAGCAAGAATATATATACTTTATGGGGTCTGCCACGCCTCCTTATGCCTGTTACATACATTTTGCACAAAGTTAGTATACCCTTTTTTGACCATTTTCAATGGTCGAAGGGTATAAAAATATCATCCACTTGCATCGGGGCTGGGGTAAGATTAGAACTCGTGCCCTTCAGCTCGACAGTCAACGACCACATCCACGCAGCCACTGCAGCTATTCGGCAACCACGATAAAATTGCAATGATGACCAGTGCAATAATTTTGGTACATATAATTGAAAAAAAAAGCTTGCCGCCGGAGTTGAACCTGGATCTTGCATATATAACATAACAAAACAGACAAAAACACGTGGTCACATGGCAGTACTATTTCCTCAATATTTTCCATATTTATAGTCCAATCTTACTGAAATTTTTACGAAACGTCCGCAAGATGGTATTTATAACGTATATATAAAACTGTTGCTGTAAAGCTAATATTGCGGCTGTAATCAATTTTTAAGTGAAACAGCTGTTGACGTCTTACTAGAAGCGTCGAAAACTACACGAAGCTTGGTGGAGGAACTTTCAGGCCTAAGAACGCATTGATGAGGAATATAATAATGCTGTCCTAGAGGAGTTGACTTCAGAATGGACATATGTCCCAAATCCAAATATTCTTTAATGAAGTCATGGTACATGCTTTTTAGAACTGCATCCTTCGATAATTTACGCTCCAGTTGCACAAAACGCCTTTCAGCAGTTTGAAAGGACAAGCCAAGAACTTTAGGATCGGTCTTGAAAGGGAGATCCACTTGGAAACGACCAGAAGATAACTTTACAGTTTTCTTGAAGAACAGTTCACAAGCTTGTTGTTCAGCTGTTTGGCGACCAGCCTTCGACTCGAACGGACATTGGTCCAATTCCCAGAAACGGTTAACTAACGAGTCGAGAGAACAATTAGTTTGGGCTACTAAACACCCACTGAACTGATGCCTAGGCACTTGTCCAGTATATTTGCCTGCTATCCATCCTAGCAGCGTTTTTTGCATTGTTGGAAGTTCAGATCCCAGTTTTATTTGCCCAACGCACAACAATTCATAAAATAATTCTGCTCCCAAAAGAATGTCCACCTTAGCTGGCCTATAAAATTCTGGATCTGCCAGCTTTATATTTTTGGGTATTTTCCAATTTGAAATGCTCATGGACTGTCCTGGCTGTGTTGTTGAAATGGATTTCAACACCCAACAGTCAGCCGAAAAATTGTGGGAGTTTATGCGCGACTGAATAGAAGCACATATCTTATTTTTGCTATCTATTGTTGCACCACCAACCATTGAGATAGCTAAAGATGTTGGTTCCCGCTTGAGCCGTAACATCTGGGCCATGCTCTCCGACATCAAATTGATTTGGGAGCCACTATCAAGTAAGGCCCGTGCAGGATGCAACTGATCAAATCTGTCTTTAACATTAACGACAGCTGTGGCGAGAACAATTTGTTGATTGTTTGATACATGCCCTGAATACGAATCTAACATAGTCGCTTAAAGACTGGATACCTCACCTTGAGCAAGAGTAGTATACCTGTGAAGTAACGCATGGTGAGGCTTCGAACAAATTCGACATTTTGATGCCTTACATTTTGACACCATATGACCCACAATCAAACAATTTAGGCACAACTTTTGTGTTTTGACGAATTCGAAACGTTGCATAACTGATATTGCAGCAAACGATGGACACGTATCAAGGTTGTGCGTTTCTGACTTGCAGAAGACGCACACAGACGATGATGAACGCCCTCCATCAGCACAAGCAAAGGACGATTTAAACTGATGGGGCTTCTTAGCGTCAACTCGCGGCTTTGTTTTGTCCCGAGTTGACTCTTTTGCTGATAGATACTGATACCTTTTATTCAACTGTCTAGCACAATCTTCCCAAGATGGCAGCCTATCATAGTCAAGCTGCTCTTCATACCGAGATTTGGTAACATGGTCTACCTTTGCCATGACCATGTGAATTATCATGGCATTAGCAATGTCTTTATCGTTTCCTAACGACGACAACGAAGAATAGGTAGCAGACACCGTATCTATGATCGATCTTAAACTCGATGCAGATGGTTTTGTCATGCTAGGTATGTCAAACAATTGTGAAATTGTATCAAAGAATATAAGACATTTGTTGTCATACACTGCTTTGAGACTAGCGAGGGCCTTTGGGTAGTTACAATCCGTTAATTGGTACGGCTTAACTACCCCTAATGCTTCGTCTGACAAACACGAGACTAAGTGATTGAACTTTTCGACGTTTGACAAAGAATTGTCATCATCGACTAAACTTTCAAACAGGCACATAAAATTTTTGTACTCCGAGTGTTTCCCACTAAATTTTGGCAAACGCATTTTCGGCAACTGAGATCACTGGCTTGAAACTAGAGAGCAATTATGCTCGGGTCTTGGCTCTGATGTTGACTTGGATGCATTTATATATAATGCCCTTGTGACGACACACAAATCCTCTAATGGACCTCTAGAATCATTAAGAGGACTTAAATTATCTAGCTCAGCCTGTAAATCCATTGCCTTTGCTATATATCCTTCTTAAAGCTCTAATCGACACGCTATCTCTGTTTCATCTGTCGAGATGGTCTTTGCTTTAATTGCTGTTTGCATACGAGCAATATCAGCACTAACCCTATCAAATCTTTGCAAGTATAGTGATAATTTTGCACTTGTCTTGCTGATTTGTGGCTTTTCAATCATTTTCTCGGACTCAGACATGTTCAATAAGAGGGCTTACTAAATTAACACAATAAAATGTATCACAAACTTTGTGAGCTACCCTCGCAACGACGCTGACTATGTAAGTCTAACTTGCTTAATACACACACACAAGCAACCAAAGCGTTGTGTGAGCAAACAAACGAAACTGATCCAAGCGATCCAAAATAAAACAAGCTAAACTTTTACTGCAACTGCGTTTGTAGGCAGCAATGTAAAATGCGGGGTGCGGGGTCTGCTATGCAATGAGAGAATATATACACACGCACTTTAAGTGGTATGTATATCAAACAAACGAAACAAGCGAAAAGAGTAGAAAATCAAAAGGTTCGCTGTCGCTACGTTTGTAGACAGCAATAGAATTAACGGGGTGCGGGGTGACAAAATGCAAGCGTCGCCAAATGCTAGCGGCGCCGAGTGCAAGCGAAGGAAAAAGCGAAAGGTTGAAAGCGCACGCGAAGAAACGGTCCGAGTTCAACGGACGCAACGACGAAAGGAAATATGTATGTAAGTGTGTATGTGCAAACGCAACTATGTATATGCTTTCAACTTTATGTGTTAACGGATGTTATAAAATTCGCGGTTATATGTAAATATATATGCATATGTACCAAAAGCGAAATTGCGAAAAGACCGCGATAATTTGCGTTGGCACAATGACACACACAATTAATGACAATTTGACCACCAGAAGTTTTATATTTAAATAGAAATGTAAATAAATATTGCCGTTTTGTTTGTTTATTTGTATGCTTAAGTCAAGATCATGCAATCGAATGATACTTGCTAGTATGTATTAGAACTAATATATTTTGCATGCAAAGGTTATTACAGTAAGTGCCAGGAATTGAGCTGTTCAAATTTTTAAATTTTATTTCGAACAAGCAGCAATCAATAAGCTGTAAGCTCAATTTTTGACACTAATACCTGGAGACTGTCTAGGGAATCGATAGACATGGAACGACTATTTTCCATAAGGTCCAGCGGCGACAACAGAAACGGCTTGGCAGGGGTCACACTTTGTTGTTGAACTCTTTAATTTGACCACACACGAACGCGCAAGCAATAGCCAACCAGCACACAATAGTATTAGCAAATTATCAAATTTATCAAAAAACACCGAAGTCCCTGCTCGGGCGCCAATGAAAAATCTCTAAGCGTTTTTAGAGAAACGAGTTGCAAGAAGAAATTGAGACGCGGTGATTTGATATTTTAAAACGATTTATTGGTGCTGTTGGCACAATTATTGCTGCTTGTCTTCACGAGAGCGAAATTCAACTTAACTTGAGCGGTGACCACAACTCGGCCACGCACTCTCAAATTTGCCGTCGGTAATTGCCGATCGACTCTAATAAAAAGAGACTTAAATTTACGACACTTCTTGTGTTCTCTTAACTACAATTATTAGGTTGTGCTCGAACAATACCCTTCTACTCTATGAGTAGCGGGTAAAAAAAAAATAAAATATTAACTTCTAAATAGTGAAATAGTAAAAATAAAATCAAACCGCCTTCTCGAGGTGTCGAACCTCCATCCCTTTGCTTGTTTGCCGGCTGCTCTACATATTTGACTATCGCTGCAACTATTTGCCACTTGGCTAAGTTACTATTTCGATCTCATACACACACATAATCATTTTCGCATTAAAAAGATCGAAAAAGCACGTGGCTGGCAGCAGCTTGCACTTCCTTAATAGCTGAGAATCAGACGCTCATACAGACAGACAGACAGACGGACAGACAGACGGACAAACAGACATGGCTAGATCGACTCGGCTAGTGATCCTGAGCAAGAATATATATACTTTATGGGGTCTGCCACGCCTCCTTATGCCTGTTACATACATTTTGCACAAAGTTAGTATACCCTTTTTTTGACCATTTTCAATGGTCGAAGGGTATAAAAATTATTAAACAAAGAATTAATAAACATAAAATTCAAAAATAAAAATACAAATATCAATACAATTCTTAACGTAAGTGTCAATAGTGACAAACAAGATATATAAAGAAGAAATTTATGAAAATACTGAAGAGATCTTGAAACCCAATATGGGCATAGTTGATACAAAAATAGTGGATTCCACTGCAAATGTCATAAACAAAGTGGAGATAAAGTCAAACAATTTAAGCTATATAACAATAATTCTGTTAGCAATTTTTATATTAATGATAATACATGCACTTATAAAAGTGTATAAACTCCACAATAAATGCCTAAAGAAAAGATACAATAGCAGGGCCGATGGCCTAGAAACAATTGAATTTTTGAATAATGATGTCATTAATGGAAGAAAAATAATAATATCGAAAAAATTTTTTTTTTTTTAAATACTTAAAAATGTTTCAAATAAATTATGGAGTGGCAAAACTTTACATAAAACTTATGAAATAAAAGAAAAATTTGATAAGTCATATAAATGATTGTCTCAGAATATAACAATCCAAAAACAAACTGCTAATAAGCATACCACCATTCTGGTAGAATCCTTTAATCAGGCATGATCCCTTATACATGACCAAAGAACAGTGGACACTGTTGTCCAAATTTTTGATTAGACTAAGAAATAACCTAACAAATAACAAAGAAATGTACGATCTAAACATATCGGCAATAACGGTAACCAAAATAATGGTAAAAATTATAGAGGCCGTGGCAACTCAATTAGAGGATGCCGAAACAATCAGAATCGAAATAATAACAATAACAATGATAATGCTAGTGTGAGAGTAATACAAAATAATTCGGGAAACTCGCAACAACCCTCAGATGCACGGCAATAAATAAAGCTCATGTACATTCAATCAATCTAAGTATAAATATATTCATTGCATTTGACCATGTGGCAACAGGAAAAAGAGTAATTTTCTTAGTTGACACGGGCGCAGATATTTCTATATTAAAAGAAGAAGCCGACTACTTCAATAGTATACAAGATGACAGTATAATAAACATTCAAGGCATAAGCCAAGAGATTATTGAATCTAAGTGCTTAACCTCAATAGAGCAGATAAATACATAATCCCTCACAATTTTCATATTGTTAATCAACAATTTCCCATACCATGTGATGGAATAATTGGCATTGATTTTATAAAAAAATGTAACTGCCAATTAGACTTCAAACCAAAAGAAGATTGGTTTATCATTAGACCCAATAATTTAAAATTTCCGATTCATGTCCCAATAACATACACCTCTGGTAATAATAGAATATTATTACCAGCTAGATCACAAGTTATCCGAAAAATCAATATAACTTCAATTGAAGATACAAATATATTGACCCCAAACCAAGAAATAGAAACAGGTATTTATGTAGCGAATACCATTTCAACATCAAACGATGTTTATATCCGAATATTAAATACGCATCATACTGATAAACTAGTAGATGCAAACAACTTAAAATACGAGCCATTTTCAAACTATGATGTGGTTCAACCAAATAAAGAGACCAGAGAACAAACTGTCATGTCTCAATTGTCGAAAAATTTCCCACCACAATTCAAAACCCAGCTGAAAATGCTTTGTAGTAAATACACAGATATATTTGGTCTGACAACAGAACCAATATCGGCTAATAATTTATACAAACAAAGACTAAGATTGAAAGATGATGAGCCAGTATATATTAAAAACAAGTCGGAAAGGCTACAGTCGAGCGCGCCCGACTGTGGTACACCCGTTACCACCATGCGAAAAAAACACGTCTCACAGTTTCAAATTTGTTTTGACTTTGAAAGTTGCACGTGGTTCTTATTAGATGTTGCCGCATTGCTTTCAGTGTTTTCCAATTAGAACTCATCAGAGGGCTTTTAATTATGAATGTGTAAAAGAGACGCCTATATAATGCTTCACATATTTATTGAGAAATTTAATAATCCAACCAGATTTGTCGTTTGGTTGTACATACATTGCTGCGAAATATGACTAAATATTCTTAATTTTTGTAAATATAGTAAAAACTTCGTTAACATTGATTTTAAATAAAGATAACGCATATGCAAAAAAAAAAGAAAGAACAGAAAAATAAAACAAAAAATTTTCTACCGACACAAGGTCTTGAACCATGGACCTCCAAAATACTCGGCCTATGCAGTCTGCAACTATAACAGCTCTGCCATTAGCGCATTCCGAATCGGGTCGGTAAAGTTGCATTATAATACCATTCAGCTTGTCGTACAGGCCAAAAAGAAATTATTATTGTGTCTCGTCGTGTGTGTGTGTGTGTGTGTAAGACAATACCAACACTCACTCCCCTTAAAATTCTGTTTAATAATTTTAAATGCTTGAAAAAAAGCTAACATCCAAAAATATCATCCACTTGCATCGGGGTTGGGTAAGATTAGAACTCGTGCCCTTCAGCTCGACAGTCAACGACCACATCCACGCAGCCACTGCAGCTATTCGGCAACCACGATAAAATTGCAATGATGACCAGTGCAATAATTTTGGTACATATAATTGAAAAAAAAGCTTGCCGCCGGAGTTGAACCTGGATCTTGCATATATAACATAACAAAACAGACAAAAACACGTGGTCACATGGCACTACTATTTCCTCAATATTTTCCATATTTATAGTCCAATCTTACTAAAAGTTTTAACGAAACGTCCGCAAAGTGGAATTTATAACGTACAGTGCCGCTCAACTGAATAGGTTTGACTATTTGTTTAGGTTTGAAACGTTGTAACTTAGTTATATGTATGCAATCCGATTTAAGCGAAATAAATTTGTAAGTATGAATAGATCAGTCATTTGTTAAATAGCAAAGTTTCTGATCTCTTAGTTTTGTTTTTATATCATTTTTAGTTTTAGTTTTTTTTTAGTTTAAATATTAAAAGGCACTGTTTTAGCATCATTTAGTATTTGGTATGGCCACCCTTGTTTTTAATTACTTCAAACATACGGTTTGGTAAGGAATCATAATATTTTTTAATTTCATTTAGTGAAATTGTTGCCCAGGCTTTTTTAATTGCTTCAACTTGGGTCCCAGTGTCACTAAATTGTCTTCCTCCTTCGTACACTCTCCTGGACAAAAGTCTCCAAATGTTTTCAATAATGTTAATGTCAGGGGAGTAAGGCGGCCACTCGAGCAATTTCACGTTTTGGTCTTTAATCCACTGTTTTATAATCCGAGCCGTATGGATGAGAGCGTTGTCATGTTGGTACGTCCATTGAATATGACCATAAATCTCAGAAAACTCTGGAAAAGCCTTTTGAAGCACAGTCTTATACACGTTTGCGTTCATTTTCGAGGTGACAAACTGGAGCTCGCATGTTCCATAGAAAGATATGGCTCCCCACACCATTACACCACCTGCACAAGTGTGATGACGGCTTAAAAAGCATTCTTCCTTTCTTATATCATGGAAATAGTAATTATAGCCATCCGGTCCATCGAGGTTGAACTTTTTTCATCGGAGAAAACCACCGTCTTCCACTCCTTGTTCCACGTCATGTGTTGTCGGGCAAATCGCAGTCGTGCTTCCTTACGAGCATCATTGAGAGGTGGTTTTTTTTTAATTTTTAATCTCTTCAAGTATTTGAAACTTTGAATAATTCGTTTAACCGTGGCCACACTAGCACTTACACCGCATTTTTCCTTAATTTTTCCTGCAGAAAGGTGAGAATTTGAGGCAGTTCGCAGAATAAGTCGCCTCTCTGATGGTGTTGTTGCATATTTTTTTCCTCTCATTTTTTTTTCCATAGTCTTCATTCCATAGGCTTCATTACGGAGGAAATTACTCACAACGTTTTGACTTCGACCGATTTTCTTGGCTATTACACAGTGTTTTTAGCCAGATTCAATATAGCCTTTGATTTGACCTTTTCAAAATCGGATAAAGGTTTTCCGCGGCCCATTTTAGAAAAAAATGATAAAAGATGATTTAAACTTTAGAATACAAAAGAATTCAACTCTTTTCAATCACGCGGTCAAACAAAAAGTGAAGTCAAAAGTGTAAAACCTATTCAGATGAGCCAAAAAAAAGGCACACATTGAGCGAATTTCACGATGAAAGCAAAATTCGAATTACCGTTGCATTTGTCCCGTTACTTTTTTCTTGCATATAATAAGTAGGCGATTTAAGGTTCAAAACAAAAAAAAAATGATAGAAAAAAACGCAATTGGACCAAAGAAAGAGAACAAAATGTGACAAAGATTTTTCAAATCTATTGAGCGGCACTGTATATATAAAACTGTTGCTAAAGAGCTAATATTGCGGCTGTAATCAATTTTTTTTGATTTATGGGGGCGGGTGGGCTCGTGGCTAAAATCCAAAATAAACAGCCTGCAGTAATAACACATATTGTCACCAAATTTGGAAACTCTAGCTTTTCTAATAGCTGAGATCCAGGTGTTCACACGGACGGACAGACAGACAGACGGACAAGGCTATATCGACTCGGCTGTTGATACTGATTCAGAATATATATACTTTATGGGAGATGTCTCCTTCTGCCTGTTACATTCATTTTCGGTTCGAACAAAGTTATAATACCCTTCTACTCTATGAGTAGCGGGTATAAAAATATATGCTTTATAAATATAAATGTAAACAAATATGAAATACAACACATAAAAAATTAAAATAGCGAAATTCTCTTTTCGCCGTGGGGAATCGAACCCTGGCCGTTTGCATAGGAGTTCGTCATCCTAACAACTAGACCACCGTCGCTGGGCTCCGCGCCCGCTAAAATTGCATATTTACACCATTTGCTCAAAAATGCCATATTTGTCTTCTATAACAATGACAATAATACTGGGTTGATTGGGCACAAAAAAGACGAGTGTTATTCATTTATAATATAATACGATTATTTTTTAATATTTGATAAATGAAATCAAATTTTATAATGATGAAAAAACAAGTCGGAAAGGCTACAGTCGAGCGCGCCCAACTGTGGTATACCCGCTACAACTATGCGAAAAAAACACGTCTCACAGTCTCAAATTATTTGTTCCAACTATGAAAGTTGCGCGTGGTTCTTATTAGATGTTGCCCCTTTGCTTTCAGTGCTTTCCAGTCAGAACTTATCGGAGGGCTTTTAATTATGAATGTGTAAAAGAAACGCCTATATTATGCCTATATATGTACATCCCTATGCCTATACATCCAAACAGATTTGTCGTTTATGTTGTGTTGCTGCGAAATATCACTAAGGATTTGAAATGTCTTTAAATATAGTAAAAAGTTCGTTACCATCGAATTTAAAAGAAGATAATGCAAAAAAATATGAATAACAGAAAAAAAAAAAAAAATTATTTACCGACGTGAGGACTTGAATCATGGACCTCCAAAAAAACTTGAGCTATGTAGTCTGCAACTATAACCGCTCTGCCAATAACGCATTCTGAATTGGGTCGGCAAAGTCGCATTATGAGACTATTCAGCTTGTCGTATAGGACAAAAACAAATTATTATTGTGTCGTGCGTGCGAGTAGACAATACCAACTCACTTTCCTTAAAATTCTGCTTAATTAAAATACTAAACTTAAAATACATATTTTAAATGCTTGAAAAAAAGATGGTACCCCAAAAATCCCCACTTGCATCGCCTAGGATTCGAACTCACACCCTCCGCTCGACAGTCAACGGACACATCCACTCAGCCACAAAGTCTATTACGCAAACGCTAAAAAATTGCAATTATGATCAATGCAAATTATATTGGTACATATAATTGAAAAAAAAAGCTTGCCGCCGGAGTTGAACCTTGATCTCGCATATCCTAACATAACAAAACAGACAAAAACACGTGGTCACATGGCACTACTATTTCCTTAATATCTTTCATATGTATTTATAGTCCAATCTTACTGAAATTTTCACGAAACGTCCGCAAGATGGTATTTATAACGTATTTATAAAACTGTTGCTGTAAAGCTAATGTTGCGGCTGTAATCAATTTTTTTCAATTTATGGAGGCTGGTGGGGGCGTGGCTGAAATCCAAAATAAACTTGATCAGCCTGCAGTAATAACACATGTTGTCACCAAATTTGGGAACTCTAGCTCTTATAATAGCTGAGATCCAGGTGTTCACACGGACTGACAGACAGACAGACGGTCGGACGGACAGACGGACATGGCTATATCGACTCGGCTGTTGATACTGATTCAGAATATATATATATATACTTTATGGGGTCGGAGATGTCTCCTTCTGCCTGTTACATACATTTTCGGTTCGAACAAAGTTATAATACCTGAAAAATCTCTAAGCGTTTTTAGAGAAACGAGTTGCAAGACGAAATTGAGACGCGGTGATTTGATATTTTAAAACGATTTATTGGTGCTGTTGGCACAATTATTGCTGCTTGTCTTCACGAGAGCGAAATTCAACTTAACTTGAGCGGTGACCACAACTCGGCCACGCACTCTCAACATCCACTGCACTCCTCTCTCCGCCGCGAAGTTCACCAGCCTCGCCTGGTTGTTCTGGAACGCCGTCTGCAGCTCCCTCAGCACATTGCTCGCTCCAACGAAATTCGTCGCGTTGTCGCTGTAGATCGTCTCCGGTAATCCGCGTCTCCCGATAAACCTTTTAAAAACGTTCAAAAAAGCATCAGTCGATAGATCGGTTACCAGATCTAAATGAACCGCCTTTGAGGCAAAACAAACCAAAACGGCAACATAAATTTTTACAGGTGGTCTACCCCTGATTCTATAGCTAACATAGAACGGCCCACAGAAATCTACTCCACATACTCGAAACGGCCGACCTTCTCGCAGACGATCAGCAGGCAAATTTCCCATTAGTTGCCCCAACAATTTTGGTTTGTATCGAAAACAGTGTATGCACTTTCGAACAACTGCAGTGCACAAACTTCGAGCATTTACTACCCAAATTTGCTGCCTCAAAGTCCTACTAGAACTTTTGGGCCAGCATGGTAGTGCCTACGATGCAAATAAGTGACAAATAGTTGAATAAACCCTGACTTCTTTGTCATTAAAAGCGGAAATTTAGCGTCATAAGAAAGAGGCCCGTGTAGCAAACGTCCACCTACTCGAATGAGTTCAAATTGTAATCCATTTTTGTCAAACTTATCGATAAATGGATTCAGCGATTGCAGCATTGGTGCTAAAACTACTGATTGTCTCAATAATTTTAATTCGCTTTTGAACGATGTGCTTTGTACTATGGCGATCAGTTTAAGAAATGAAATATTTCTTTCTGAAGCCGACACGACGAGAGAGTCTGATTTGAGCCCTTTGTAACAGAATCGAAGTACATAAGCCATTATACGAATCAATTTTGGAAAGTTGGAGTGACTATTAATTAGCTCAACAAAACAATTTGGCTCAGCTTCTGCCAAAGTACATACAACAGCACTTTTTTGTCTTCGGAAGATTTGATTTCCGACGCTATTTCAACCAGGTGAAGCTGAGGCCATTGGTCTTCCTCCTGTTTTAAGAAACTTGGCCCATCGAACCATAACGAGCTAACAATTTCGTCTATGTCGGTTTCTCTCGATACTAAATCCGCCGGATTAGCATCTGTTGGAACGTGACGCCACACAATACCTTTCGACAACTCCTGAATTTCTGCAATTCTATTTGCCACAAATGTGCCCAACGTGCCAGAATCGCGTTGTAACCAATACAGCACAATCTGTGAATCCGACCAGAAATTCAGACTTTCTATACTAAATTTTGATAAGGTTGTCGAAATTCGGTGCCAGAGCTTGGCCAGCAAGAGCGCTGCGCATAATTCTAATCGGGGTATTGTCTTCACGTTTAGTGGAGCTACCCTAGACTTTGCAGTGAGCAATGTAGTGCCAACGTCTCGGTTGCTGCACGTTCGCACGTAGATGCAACAACCGTACGCATGACTGGATGCATCAGCAAAGCCATGTATTTGAATCTTTTGATACGTATTAAGACATACGTATCGAGGAATGCGAATTTTGTGTAAATCGCGCAACGTCATGGTGAACCTATTCCATGTCGTGTGAAGGCTCATTGGGATGGCTTCATCCCAATCTATTTTAAGTCTCCACAATTCCTGCAACAACATTTTGGCCTTGGTAATAATTGGACATAGCAGCCCAAGAGGGTCAAATAAACGAGATATGTTGCGTTTCGTTGGCCTATCCGAAACAAAGCTGTCCACGTCGAGATAATATTTAAATATATCCTCTTGAGGTGCCCAGCGCATCCCAAGAGTTTTGACGGAACTCTGCTCATCAATCTTCAGAGTCACTTCGTCACCAGCTTTTGTCTTAAACGACAGATCACTACAGTTGGTTGCCCACTTGGCAAGTGGAAAACCTCCTGATTCCAATATGGTCTGAACTTGATTGCAAATAGCGTTAAGTTCTTTAACACTATCTGCACCTGCCAACATATCGTCAACATAGAAACACGTTTTAATCACATCTGATCCAATAGGATGTGATTGGGCGTGCATGTTGGCCAGCTCAAATAAGCAGCGTATCGCCAGATAGGGTGCAGAAGCTGTACCATATGTGACTGTATTAAGTCGGTATGCTTGAATATTCTGTGAAGTATTTTCTCTCCACAAAATTAGTTGGAAATTTCTGTCTTTTTCAGAAATATTGATCTGCCTGTACATTTTTGAAATGTCAGCAGTTACGGCATACTTATTCAACCGAAAATTAATCAGGGTTAAATATAGCTCCCTCTGAATTGTCGGCCCCACCATTAATGTTTCATTAAGTGAAACAGCTGTTGACGTCTTACTAGAAGCGTCGAAAACTACACGAAGCTTGGTGGAGGAACTTTCAGGCCTAAGAACGCATTGATGAGGAATATAATAATGCTGTCCTAGAGGAGTTGACTTCAGAATGGACATATGTCCCAAATCCAAATATTCTTTCATGAAGTCATGGTACATGCTTTTTAGAACTGCATCCTTCGATAATTTACGCTCCAGTTGCAAAAAACGCCTTTCAGCAGTTTGAAAGGACAAGCCAAGAACTTTAGGATCGGTCTTGAAAGGGAGATCCACTTGGAAACGACCAGAAGATAACTTTACAGTTTTCTTGAAGAACAGTTCACAAGCTTGTTGTTCAGCTGTTTGGCGACCAGCCTTCGACTCGAACGGACATTGGTCCAATTCCCAGAAACGGTTAACTAACGAGTCGAGAGAACAATTAGTTTGGGCTACTAAACACCCACTGAACTGATGCCTAGGCACTTGTCCAGTATATTTGCCTGCTATCCATCCTAGCAGCGTTTTTTGCATTGTTGGAAGTTCAGATCCCAGTTTTATTTGCCCAACGCACAACAATTCATAAAATAATTCTGCTCCCAAAAGAATGTCCACCTTAGCTGGCCTATAAAATTCTGGATCTGCCAGCTTTATATTTTTGGGTATTTTCCAATTTGAAATGCTCATGGACTGTCCTGGCTGTGTTGTTGAAATGGATTTCAACACCCAACAGTCAGCCGAAAAATTGTGGGAGTTTATGCGCGACTGAATAGAAGCACATATCTTATTTTTGCTATCTATTGTTGCACCACCAACCATTGAGATAGCTAAAGATGTTGGTTCCCGCTTGAGCCGTAACATCTGGGCCATGCTCTCCGACATCAAATTGATTTGGGAGCCACTATCAAGTAAGGCCCGTGCAGGATGCAACTGACCAAATCTGTCTTTAACATTAACGACAGCTGTGGCGAGAACAATTTGTTGATTGTTTGATACATGCCCTGAATACGAATCTAACATAGTCGCTTAAAGACTGGATACCTCACCTTGAGCAAGAGTAGTATACCTGTGAAGTAACGCATGGTGAGGCTTCGAACAAATTCGACATTTTGATGCCTTACATTTTGACACCATATGACCCACAATCAAACAATTTAGGCACAACTTTTTTGTGTTTTGACGAATTCGAAACGTTGCATAACTGATATTGCAGCAAACGATGGACACGTATCAAGGTTGTGCGTTTCTGACTTGCAGAAGACGCACACAGACGATGATGAACGCCCTCCATCAGCACAAGCAAAGGACGATTTGAACTGATGGGGCTTCTTAGCGTCAACTCGCGGCTTTGTTTTGTCCCGAGTTGACTCTTCTGCTGATAGATACTGATACCTTTTATTCAACTGTCTAGCACAATCTTCCCAAGATGGCAGCCTATCATAGTCAAGCTGCTCTTCATACCGAGATTTGGTAACATGGTCTACCTTTGCCATGACCATGTGAATTATCATGGCATTAGCAATGTCTTTATCGTTTCCTAACGACGACAACGAAGAATAGGTAGCAGACACCGTATCTATGATCGATCTTAAACTCGATGCAGATGGTTTTGTCATGCTAGGTATGTCAAACAATTGTGAAATTGTATCAAAGAATATAAGACATTTGTTGTCATACACTGCTTTGAGACTAGCGAGGGCCTTTGGGTAGTTACAATCCGTTAATTGGTACGGCTTAACTACCCCTAATGCTTCGTCTGACAAACACGAGACTAAGTGATTGAACTTTTCGACGTTTGACAAAGAATTGTCATCATCGACTAAACTTTCAAACAGGCACATAAAATTTTTGTACTCCGAGTGTTTCCCACTAAATTTTGGCAAACGCATTTTCGGCAACTGAGATCACTGGCTTGAAACTAGAGAGCAATTATGCTCGGGTCTTGGCTCTGATGTTGACTTGGATGCATTTATATATAATGCCCTTGTGACGACACACAAATCCTCTAATGGACCTCTAGAATCATTAAGAGGACTTAAATTATCTAGCTCAGCCTGTAAATCCATTGCCTTTGCTATATATCCTTCTTAAAGCTCTAATCGACACGCTATCTCTGTTTCATCTGTCGAGATGGTCTTTGCTTTAATTGCTGTTTGCATACGAGCAATATCAGCACTAACCCTATCAAATCTTTGCAAGTATAGTGATAATTTTGCACTTGTCTTGCTGATTTGTGGCTTTTCAATCATTTTCTCGGACTCAGACATGTTCAATAAGAGGGCTTACTAAATTAACACAATAAAATGTATCACAAACTTTGTGAGCTACCCTCGCAACGACGCTGACTATGTAAGTCTAACTTGCTTAATACACACACACAAGCAACCAAAGCGTTGTGTGAGCAAACAAACGAAACTGATCCAAGCGATCCAAAATAAAACAAGCTAAACTTTTACTGCAACTGCGTTTGTAGGCAGCAATGTAAAATGCGGGGTGCGGGGTCTGCTATGCAATGAGAGAATATATACACACGCACTTTAAGTGGTATGTATATCAAACAAACGAAACAAGCGAAAAGAGTAGAAAATCAAAAGGTTCGCTGTCGCTACGTTTGTAGACAGCAATAGAATTAACGGGGTGCGGGGTGACAAAATGCAAGCGTCGCCAAATGCTAGCGGCGCCGAGTGCAAGCGAAGGAAAAAGCGAAAGGTTGAAAGCGCACGCGAAGAAACGGTCCGAGTTCAACGGACGCAACGACGAAAGGAAATATGTATGTAAGTGTGTATGTGCAAACGCAACTATGTATATGCTTTCAACTTTATGTGTTAACGGATGTTATAAAATTCGCGGTTATATGTAAATATATATGCATATGTACCAAAAGCGAAATTGCGAAAAGACCGCGATAATTTGCGTTGGCACAATGACACACACAATTAATGACAATTTGACCACCAGAAGTTTTATATTTAAATAGAAATGTAAATAAATATTGCCGTTTTGTTTGTTTATTTGTATGCTTAAGTCAAGATCATGCAATCGAATGATACTTGCTAGTATGTATTAGAACTAATATATTTTGCATGCAAAGGTTATTACAGTAAGTGCCAGGAATTGAGCTGTTCAAATTTTTAAATTTTATTTCGAACAAGCAGCAATCAATAAGCTGTAAGCTCAATTTTTGACACTAATACCTGGAGACTGTCTAGGGGAATCGATAGACATGGAACGACTATTTTCCATAAGGTCCAGCGGCGACAACAGAAACGGCTTGGCAGGGGGTCACACTTTGTTGTTGAACTCTTTAATTTGACCACACACGAACGCGCAAGCAATAGCCAACCAGCACACAATAGTATTAGCAAATTATCAAATTTATCAAAAAACACCGAAGTCCCTGCTCGGGCGCCAATGAAAAATCTCTAAGCGTTTTTAGAGAAACGAGTTGCAAGAAGAAATTGAGACGCGGTGATTTGATATTTTAAAACGATTTATTGGTGCTGTTGGCACAATTATTGCTGCTTGTCTTCACGAGAGCGAAATTCAACTTAACTTGAGCGGTGACCACAACTCGGCCACGCACTCTCAAATTTGCCGTCGGTAATTGCCGATCGACTCAAATAAAAAGAGATTTAAATTTACGACACTTCTTGTGTTCTCTTAACTACAATTATTAGGTTGTGCTCGAACAATACCCTTCTACTCTATGAGTAGCGGGTAAAAAAAACAAGAAAGCAAGGCTACCTTCGGCTTGCCGAAGGTTTCATACCCTTGCAGTTATACAAAAAATATTAAATATCTTTGGATTGCTGCTGGTTTCTGTGTCATTTACTGAACAATTACAACAGTACATCGATTATATCAACCTCTTATAATTTCGAATACTCAGCCTCCTCACCACGGCAAGGTCGCAATCCTCGAGGAGGAATATTTACAATACCTTAAACAACATTGCACATATATTCTTTAGTTACAATAATAAAATAATCTAATTAACTTAATATTTAAAAATAAATTATTAAATAAGTGATTATAGCTAAAAAATCTCCCAATTTTGTATTATTTTCAGCTGACGTTAGCCTTTCAACATCATTTCTGATTTTATTTCGAAACCTTGTAATAGGAAAAGCTGGATTCCTATAAACAACTATGACTATTGTATGCAAGTATTTAAATGTTATGGACTGGTATATATTTCTTACATTATCAACTGTAACTGTTTCATATGAGAATGTTATGTTTTCCGATATATTTTGTTTTTCATATATCAGTATACAATTCTTAGAAACAGCATTTGGTCGAATGTCTTTGTGTTGTAAAGGATCTGTTGGTCATAAAATCTAAATTTGGAAAGTTCTCTTTCAAAAATGCATTTGAATAACAGCTATATGATTTTTTTGTTTAACAGCTACATGTAATAGTACTCAGATTTCCATAAAATTGCAACAAGAACCTTCATTAGGCCGATCGTTGATCGTTATAAGTTATAAAAGTTCGATTTGGATGTGGTAAGCCTGATAGCTATATCTTGAAATATAACGAAAATCGGCCGATAGGCTCCATAACAACTATACGATATATCAGTCCGATCTGGCCCGTTCCGACTTATTTAAAGAGGGCAGAAATAAGAAGCTTGTGAGCAAAGTTTCATGATGAGAGCTCAATAACTGGGGGACTAATTTGCGTTGCAACAGACAGACGGACTGACTGATTGTTCCTATAACAGCTATAGAATATAAACCTCTGAGATATTTATATGGAAAAACAAAGGGCGGGTTACTGTATAACATTAAAAGGTATTGATAATGTGCGGTATTTCCAAAAACAAAACAGGTTTGCATACAAAAACTCTGATTTCAGCCGATTGTTCCTATGGCAGCTATATGTTATAGTGGTCCGATTTTGATACAATTTTGACAGCACATGAGGAACGTAATAAGAATAAGATTTGCCAAATCTTGTTGCAATATCTTGAAAAACAACAAAAATCGGCCGATAGCTTCTATGACAGCTATACGATATATCGGTCCGATCTGGCTCGTTCCGACTTATTTACAGCCTACAGCAATAAGAAGCTTGTGTGCCAAGTTTCATGAAGATAGCTCAAAAACTGAGAGACTAGTTTGCGTTGCAACAGACGGACGGACGGACGGACGGACGGACGGACGGACGGACAGACGGACATCCATTTTTCGACTCCTCTGGTGATGCTGATTCAGAATATATATACTTTATAGGGTCGGAGATGTCTCCTAAGGTGCGTTGCAAACTTCTGGCTAAAATTAATATACCCCAATTTATTCTCGCCTTCAGTTATGCCGTATGCCTATCCTCAACTGTCGGTCAACTAGGAAAGGCTGCAAAACGCCTCTGAGCAGCGAAAACAACGGACGCCAGGAACTTGTCGATTTTGTTGACTACCTTAACAAAATCACTATCGACAATAGGAATGCATGTCACAACGACCTCATCAGAACGGTAGAGAACATTATCTCTCTGTTCGACACCCTCGTCCGAGAAGGAATTCCAATGCTGTTACCGACTCGCCTAAACTAGGACAGCTTGGAAAACTTTTTGGCGTTATCCGCTCGCGGCTAGGAAATAATACAAATCCCTCTGCACATGAGCTCCAAAAACTACATCACTGCAAGGCTGATATCCATGCAGATTAGCATGAAGAGCTACCTCTACTCGACTAACTGCGAGGAAGATGAGGAAATGCAGCTAATGTGGCTCGTTGACGACATAAGGGATATTCCCATAAATGCGGATGACGAGAACGAGATGAGTATCGAACATGTGCAAGATGGCACTATTAATGAAGAGTCGGAAAATGACGACGAGCCAAAATTATTTATTGCCGACGCTGCCTCCAAAAGATACTTCGATGGATATTTAATATCGAAGAAGAAATTCAACTGCGAGGCATGCGATGAGGCATTAACAAAAATGAGTAATTTCCATACCAGTTGCACTAAAAATTTTATTTTCGCTTAGAACTTTGGAAAAGATCGGCTCCACCTTAAAAATCCCTCAGATTTGTTTTACAAAATCTGCAACATTCACTATGATGTCTTCAGCAGCCTTTTTGAAGGCCTGATGCAAAAAATCATATAGCTGTTATTCAAACGCATTTTTGAATTTAGATTTTATGACCAACAGATCCTTTACAACACAAAGACATTTCCTCATAACATTTTGTGTTAAGTATATAAGAAATACAGGTGTATACAAAAGCATTAAAAAGGTAGAATTATTTTTTTCGAAGCAGGTGTTTGATTCATAGCCTTAATCAGGTAAAAATCTCGACTTGGTACCTGCAATTTACCTTAATGACAAATAGGAACATAATAAAAAGGTTAAGATAAAAAGGTTAAGAAAATTAGTTGCCTGTTTTTTATTTTTTTGATGGCACAGGTAAAAATATAAATAAATAAAACAGGCACATAGGTATATATGTTCATTCATAAAAATCTCACACCACAGTTGATTTTTGTCACTTTAACCGACAAGAAGTAAAATAATAAGTGAAGTGAAGAAGAGAATAACGGCCAAAGCTAAAAGTTGCAATATTTTAAAGTACAATTAAAATAACAACTTATACAAAATGCCGCGAGTATCCTCCTTGTCTCAAGAGCAAAGACGTCAGGCGGCAAGAAATCGCATTCGAGCGATCTATGAGCGAAACTCTTCTCGGATACGAGTGCGTAATGCCATTCGCTTAACCGAGTTACGCCAAGAAAATGATGCGTTTCGGCAGGAAGAGCGAGAGGGCGACGCTTTGGGACGCGCGCAAAGAAGGAGAAATTCCGAACGCCGTAGACAGGAGCAGTTGGAAAATACTGCTCAGAACCAACAACGGCGACATGGTCCCGAACGCCGAAGACCAGAGCAGTTGGAAAATACTGCTCAGCACCAACAACGGCGACAAGATCCCGAACGCCGTAGACAGGAGCAGTTGGGAAATACTGCTCAGCACCAACAACGGCGACAAGATCCCGAACGCCGTAGACAGGAGCAGTTGGAAAATACTGCTCTACAACAACAACGGCGCCAAGATCCCGAACGCCGTAGACAGGAGCAGTTGGGAAATACTGCTCAGCACCAACAACGGCGACAAGATCCCGAACGCCGTAGACAGGAGCAGTTGGGAAATACTGCTCAGCACCAACAACGGCGACAAGATCCCGAACGCCGAAGACCAGAGCAGTTGGAAAATACTGCACAGCACCAACAACGGCGACAAGATCCCGAACGCCGAAGACCAGAGCAGTTGGACAATACTGCTCAGCACCAACAACGGCGTCACGATCCCGAACGCCGCAGACAGGAGCAGTTGGAAAATACTGCTCAGCATCGACAACGGCGCCAAGTCCCCGAACGCCGTAGACAGGAGCAGTTGGGAAATACTGCTCAGCATCAACAGCGCCGACAAGATCCCCAACGCCGCAGACAGGAGCAGATGGACAACACTACTCAGCATCAACAACGGCGACAAGATCCCGAACGCCGTAGGCAGGAGCAGTTGGGAAACACTGCATCCCGTTCTACAATCCGGGAGGATGAGGCATTTCGTCAGGCAGAACGGGAAAGCGATGCTGCCGCACGCCGCAACAGGAGAAATGACCCTATTGTTAGGGCAAGAGAAAGGACCATAAACTCTTCACAGCGTCGTGAAACTCGACTACAACGTCGCCTACGAAATGAGCAAATTCAGGAAATGGCAGAGGAACGACTCATTACATACAGAAACAATCCCGAAAATAGACAGGAGAAATCTAGAAGACAATCACAAAGGAACATGGAGAACAGAGAACAACAGTCGCCAGAAGCCAGGGAAGAAGCTTTAGAAAATCAACGCCAAATAAGACGGGAGACAGCGAGGGAACAATACCACCAAAGAATTAAGGAAGGACCAACGGAACGGTGCACATAAGGTAAGTGGCTTGAACAGATTAGTTATAGCAAGTAAGTTCCCAAATTTGATAATGCATTTTACCTATCCAGAAAGTTTCCAAACAATGAGTCCGATAAATATATATTTTGTAGAACTTGCCGCCAGGCAATATCATCAGGTAGAATTCCTACCCTCTGCCTTTCAGAAGGTTTTGACTTTCCGGTAATTCCAGATTGCCTCAAAGGGCTCACTTGTCTAGAGGAGCGCCTTATTTCGCCTAGAATTCCATTCATGCGAATAATTTCGCTTGAGTATGAAAGGCAATGTGGAATACGAGGTGCAGCCGTTAACGTACCAATTTCTGTCGCTGATACAGTGACTGCGCTTCCGCGCACTTTTGACAACTCTCATGTTGTACAGGTACATTTAAGACGCAGGCTTGAATACGCCCACAATTTCATGACGGAGACTATCCGTCCTGCTCGTGTGCTTGAAGCTTTACGTTACCTGGTAACTACGGAGCTATACAAAAACAAGTAGGTAAGGCTACAGTCGAGCTCCCGACAGTAAGATACCCTTCTCCCAATTTTTAAAATCCGTTACAAGCGTGTAACTATACTCATAATTTCAAACAAAAATTCTGCACAAATTCTTCTACTACATATAGCTTACTCGCTCGCACTCACACAGCGACGCGCGTAAAGAGTAAAGCGACACGACGCAACGTCGACGTCGGCGTCAACTGCTCAAAGCAGCGCGCAGGCTGCTGCTCGTACCGAACATTTGTACTGAAAACGTTGACTTTAATAACTTCTGTGTTATTACTGCGATCGGATTGTTATTTGGAGGATATATTCATATTGCATTCAGCTTTATGTATACCAAAGCATAACTTTATACATTTATTACTTTGCTTAATAATCGTAAATTACCGGTTTGCGAGGGCGGTGGGCGTGGCATCAAATATTTGAACTATTAAATTAAACTTCATCTGCCCCGGATATATAGGAATCCTCATACCAAATTTGGTGTCTCTAGCTTTTTTAATAGCTGAGATCTGTTGTCTCAAACAAACAGACGGACAGACGGACGGACGGACAGACGGACAGACAGACGGACATGTCTCAATCGACTCGGCTAGGGATCCTGAGCAAGAATATATATACTTTATGGGGTCTGCCACGCCTCCTTATGCCTGTTACATACATTTTGCACAAAGTTAGTATACCCTTTTTTGACCATTTTCAATGGTCGAAGGGTATAAACACGAAATCACCGTGTCTTCTGAATGGCTTACTCAATTTGGCACTTCCGAGCAAGTTCCTTTTGTTGCCGATCAAGCTGATCAAGCAATAGTCGAACAGCTCATTCGTGAAGCAAACCTAAGTGCTCAAATTGGCAATGCTGAGGATCAAGAAGAAATTCTTAATCCTGGTGGACACGAGACCTTGCTGGATGCCATAGACAATAATGCAATCACTGATCGTATTGCATTGGCACCTGGTGAGGGTCGGCGACCTGCTGACTTAATTCTTGATGCTGATGCGGAGGAACTTTCGTTTCCTACAATTTCATGTGGTGAAAGTTTTAAGGCCAAGACAACTGTTGTCCGTAAAGCCCGATCTCAGATTCGATCTTACGATCGACGTTGTGCAATCGTACCTAAAGTTCTCTATATGTACAAGCGCTACGAACTGGATCGTATTAAGAGTTTTATTTCCATCTGCTTAAGTAACGAGACCTTCGTCGACCGCCTAGTGCAGCACGACGACGGATATCAAATCTTAAAAGGTTTACGGTCTGCGCCAGCCCACTGGGAGGCTGAAAAGAAAAAAGTGCTTGCTATGATTAGGCAATTTGGATCGCCTACATTCTTTATTACCCTTTCCGCTGCTGAAACAAAATGGACAGAGCTCTTAGTAGTTTTAAGTAATCTAGTGGATAATACATGTATTACGGAGGAAGAAGCAGCCAGTTTACCTAGCTCCGAAAAAGCACGGCTTATCAGATCCGACCCAGTAACTTGCTCTCGTTACTTTGATAACAGATTTAGGCAACTAATGAAGTTGTTTAAATCTGATATTTTCGGGGAATTTCAACTGACCCACTATTATTGGAGAATCGAGTTTCAACACAGAGGGTCACCACACTCCCATGGTATGTACTGGCTTTCCGGTGCTCCCAAACTGGATATCGGAGATTCCTCGAATATCCAGCAGGTGGTACATTTCGTTGATAGATTTATCAACACTGATGGAGATGATCCGGAACTGCAAGAAGTAATCCAGTATCAACGCCATAGGCATAGCTCATCATGTCGGAGGGAGCTTCGGGGTCAGGAATTCTGTCGCTTTAATATGCCGTATCCTCCAATGCCACAAACGGAAATACTTTATCCACTAGAAGAAGGTCAAGAGAACACTCGACAGCATAACGCGATGTTCAAAAAATAAAGGAGTTAGCTCTAATGATGGTAACTATGTTAATAAATATGTTAATTTAATAATGTTCTTACCCATCTTGGTGTCACTTATGAGGGATATAAGCTAGCTTTGCGATCCAGTTTAAAAAAGCCACAAATTTTCCACCGACGCAAGTTTACAGATAGTCTTTTAAATGCATATAACAGCGATATTTTAGGGCTTCACAGAGCAAATATGGATATTCAATTTATCCTTGATGCATACGCCTGTTGTAGTTATATTATTAACTACATCAACAAATCAAACAGAGGCGTATCCTAGTTGCTCCGTGAAGCCATGTTTGAAATTACTGGAGGAAATATCCCTGTTAAGCGGAAACTGCAGCATATCGGTAACAAATTTATAAACGCAACAGAGATATCAGCACAAGAAGCAGCATATAATATCTTGGGGTTGCATATGTCAGAAGCGAGTAATGCAGAAATTTTTATAAACACATCGCATCCAAATAATAGAGTCCGAATGGTACAGCCTAGAAGAGTGCTAGAGATATTACCAAGTAGTTTAACTGACATTTTTGTTGCAAATTTAATAGATCGATATGCTCAAAGATATACTATTTTAGAAAACACTTGCTTGGCGGACTTTGCGGCTTTTTATGAATTTAAGAAAAATACGGCACGTACAGGGGATAATGAGAATTACGGTAAACTTGAATAGGAAGTAGAAGCTGAAGCGGTTTTAACTGAGCTGAGATACAATCAGCTTGATGGTAGTGGTTCTGTTAAGAGACGAAAGGAGCCCAAGATTATCAGGTGGCGCCGCTTCAGCTTAAACACTTCGCCTTCTGATTACTTCAGGAACACGTAATGCTTTTTTACCCTTGGCGAAATGAACAGTCCGATCTTATAGAAAATGACAACGAACACACTTTTAGGATTCATAACAACCTTATACGGGAAAATAAACTAAAATTTGATGTGTTCGATGATATGGAGTTAGAGAACGTTCTTGAGGATATGAGGAATGAAAATGACGAAGACGCCAATCCTCAAGAAGTCTCGGCGACCCAATTTCTAGACGATGAGTTTAGGGCCTTAGCTGCGCCAAATGTTGATCGCTACGTAAATGTGTTGCAGGACGACAACGATGCGATGAATAATGATGAGGAATCTGGAATTCGCATGATAAAGCTGCCTCCATTAGTGTCCCAAGATACACTTTGTTCCCTGGTTCGCTCTCTTAACTTCAAGCAACACCAATTCTATGCACACGTTATGCATAACGTGTGCAATGAGACAACATTTTATGAGTATGTTGGTGGTGGTGCTGGAGTTGGTAAGAGTAGGTTGATTTCTACAATTTATCAATCAGTCACTTGGCGAGCGAATAAATTACCCGGTGCAACCGATTCCTCTAAAGTATTGCTGTGCGCACCAACTGGAAAAGCTGCATTCGGTATAGGAGGGCTCACCCTACATTCCTTATTTTCCCTACCCATCAATCAGTCAGCAGGATCTTTAAGGCCCTTAAACAGTGATGTGCTTAACAGTATCCATTGTAAACTGATTGATGTAAAGCTCATAATTATAGATGAGATTTCTATGGTAGGATCCAGAATGTTATCATATCAAAATCGAAGACTTCGCCAAATATTTAGAAATAATGATCTATCATTTGGTGGCGTATCTATAATTGTCTTTGGGGACTTAAAGCAGCTTTCCCCAGTTGGTGATAATTGGATCTTTTCAGATAGAACTAATAATCCATATAGTGTTATAGCTGGAACAAATCCTTGGAACAATTTTAAATTTTTCGAGCTCACAGAAATTATGCGACAGCGCGGTGATCGTGAATTTGCTGTAGCACTGAACAATATGTCCGAAGCAAACATGTCTGAATCTGACATTGAGCTCCTAAAACAAAGAGTGGTTTCAGTTAGCGAAGTGCCTTCGGATGCCATTCATCTGTTCTGCTCTAATGATGAGGTCGCCCATTACATCACCATTAAATTAGCCCAAAGTGAAACTGAAGAGTTTGTGTCGACTGCAACTGATACCATCAAAGCAGCAAACATATCTGCGGCAAACAGGCAAAACACCTTGAGACACGCTCAAAATATGCCAACTGCAAAAACTCAAGGTCTTGCCTACCGTCTTCATTTAAAAACTACGGCTAAATATATGGTCACCGTCAATATCGATACAAACGACGGTCTAGTAAATGGTGCGACTGGTCAGTTGATGCAGATTGAACACAGCACAGTGAATGGCTTAGCCATTATAAACACACTATAGATACAGTATACTGAGCCTTCGGTTGGTACCATTGCCAGGTCCAAAGTTATGTTAAGTCCAAACGCCGCGTGGACACCAATAATGAAAGTAGCAAGAGCTTTTCAGTGTGGTAGATCCGCGCATGCTTCGATTGACCGCAAGCAGTTTCCCGTTGTTGCTGCTGAGGCTATTACCATCCACAAGAGCCAAGGAGCAACCTATAGCAAAGTAGTAGTGCATTTGCAAAGAAGCATTAGCCGAGCATCACTTTACGTAGGTTGTAGCAGGGCCACAAAAGCATGTGGTCTTTTCCTATTAGGTGAATTCGTTGCTCCAACTAGATTCGGAGCAGGAAGTGTCCAAACGGAGTTAGAAAAACTTCGAGGAGAAAAGGCTTTGACTACGCAATATGAATTTCTGCACAATCAAGCGAATTTAATTTCCGTGTATTACCAAAATGTTGAGTCTCTTCGTGCACATCGCAAAGAAATATCTAACGATACAATTATTTGTTCAGCAGACATTTTATGTTTTGTTGAAACCTGGACTCTTCCATCTGAAGAGTACAACTTAAGCGGTTTAGACATTATAAGAAGATTGGATGGAAATCGACCAAATGCTGTTTCTAAGAATGGTATACTGATATATGCGAAACAAAATATATCGGAAAACATAACATTCTTATATGAAACAGTTACAGTTGATAATCTAAGAAATATATACCAGTCCATAACATTTAAATACTTGCATACAATATTCATAGTTGTTTATAGGAATCCAGCTTTTCCTATTATAAGGTTTCGTAATGAAATCAGAAATGATATGGAAAGGCTAACGTCAGCTGAAAATAATACAAAATTGGTAATATTAGGAGATTTTAACATTTGCCGATCAACAACCACTGATCAGCTCGAGTCTACTTTGAATAATAAGGGGTTATATCCATTGTTAAATGTGCCAACAACAAAACATTTAACTCAAATTGATTGGATATTTTGTGATAACACAGTAAGCGGTGCTGCCGCAATCACTTATCAAAATCCATATAGTCACCATGACGGCGTGTTCCTTACCTATAATCACTAATTTAATAATTTATTTTTAAATATTTAGTTAATTAATTTATTTTATTATTGTAAATAAAGAATATATGTGCAATGTTGTTTAAGGTATTGTAAATATTCCTCCTCGAGGATTGCGACCTTGTCGTGGTGAGGAGGCTGAGTATGTGATATTATAAGAGGATGATATAATCGATGTACTGTTATAATTGTTCAATAAATGCCACAGAAACCAGCAGCAATCCAAAAATATTTTATGTTTTGTATAACTGCAAGGGTATGAAACCTTCGGCAAGCCGAAGGTAGCCCTGCTTTCTTGTTTTCTATATTTTTAAACCCGCTACTCATAGAGTAGAAGGGTATTATAACTTTGTTCGAACCGAAAATGTATGTTAAAGGCAGAAGAAGACATCTCCGACCCCATAACGTATATATATTCTTGCTAAGGATCACTAGCCGAGTCGATCTAGCCATGTCTGTCTGTCCGTCTGCCCGTTTGTATGAGCGTCTGATTCGCAGCTATTAAGAAAGCTAGCGACTCCAAATTTGACATGAAGATTCCTGTATATCCTTGGCAGTAGACGTCATTTTCAAATTTCGGGTACCACGCCCACCGCCCCCGTAGATCAGAAATTTTGTTTCATATGCGAATATTAAGCAAAGTATTAAAGTGTTAACTTTCTGCGTAAATACCTTGTAAACCTATTTAAATTAAATAAATTGCAACCCGATCGGCTAATAAACATAGAAGTTACGCAAGTTTACGTTTTCCATTCATTTGAGATGCATTATTGTCTGCAAGCTTCTGCCAGCCACGTGCTTTTTCGATCTTTTTAATGCGAAAATGGTTATGTGTGTGTATGAGATGGAAATAGTAATTTAGCCGCACAGCGAATCAGTGCGGCGATAGTCAAATGTGTAGAGCAGCCGGCAATCAAGCAAAGGGATGGAGGTTCAATCCCTCGGGAAGGCGGTTTGATTTTATTTTACTTTTTTTTCACTATTAGAATTTTGTTTTTAATCGTTATAAAATTTGATTTCATTTATTAAATTTCAACAAATAATCTTATTATATATATGGTAAATGAATAACACTCGTCTTTCTTGTGCCCATTCAATCCAGTATTAGTGTTATTGTTGTAGAAGACAAATGTGACATTTTCGAGCAAATGGTCTAAAAATGCAATTTAACGTGCGCGGTGCGCAGCGACGGTGGTCTAGTTGTTAGGTGACGAACTCCTATGCAAACGGCCAGGGTTCGATTCCCCACGGCGAAAAGATAATTTAGCTATTTATACCCTTCGACCATTGAAAATGGTCAAAAAAGGTTATGCCTGTTACATACATTTGCACAAAGTTAGTATAAGGAGGCATGGCAGACCCCATAACGTATATATATTCTTGCTCAGGATCACTAGCCGAGTCGATTGAGACATGTCCGTCTGTCTGTCCGTCTGTTTGTTTGAGACGACAGATCTTAGCTATTAAAAAAGCTAGAGACAAAAATTTGGTATGAAGGTTCCTATATATCCGGAGCAGGTGAAGTTTATGTCAAATGTTTGATGCCACGCCCACCGCCCCCGCAAATCGGTTATTTACGATTATTAAGCAAAGTGTTGAACTTATAAAGTTGTGCTTTGGTATGTATAAAGCTGAATGCAATATGAACATATCCTCCAAATTACAATCCGATCAAACCAATAACACAGAAGTTATTCAAGTCAACGTTTTCAGTACAAATGTTCGGTACGGGCAGCAGCTTGCGGGCTGCTATGAGCAGTTGACGCCGACGTCGACGTTGCTTCGTGTCGCTTTCCTCTTTACGCGCGTCGCTGTGTGAGTGCGAGCGAGTAAGCTATATGTTATAGAAGTATTTGTGCAGAATTCTCTGTTTAAAATAATGAGTGTGGTTACACGTTTGTAACGCATTTGGAAAATTGGGAGAAGGGTATCTACTGTCGGGCGCCCGACTGTAGCCTTACCCACTTGTTTAATAGCTGAGATCTGTTGTCTCAAACAAACAGACGGACAGACGGACGGACGGACAGACAGACGGACATGTCTCAATCGACTCGGCTAGTGATCCTGAGCAAGAATATATATACTTTATGGGGTCTGCCACGCCTCCTTATGCCTGTTACATACATTTTGCACAAAGTTAGTATACCCTTTTTTGACCATTTTCAATGGTCGAAGGGTATAACAATTTACAATTTACAAAATAACAATTATGCGATCATCTTCATCTCCTGGCTCTCGTCAAGGGGGACCGTAGGATGAGGTCCTTCGGCTGTCTCCTGTGGAGCCTTCTTGGTGGGCGAGCTCTGAACAGTGCCTTGGCTAGGCGATTTCTGTGGTGCTCTAGCCTGTCGTGGTACCGGCTGGAATGCATGTTTATTGCCTCAAAGACAGTGGCTAGCTTGAGGTCTTTGTTGTTGTTGTGTTCCGAACGTACCATTCGCAGCCGGTAATCATCCTGACGATTTTATTTTGGGCAACCTGAATGCGACGAATTTGACTGTCGCAAGCCAATCCCCAAATCTGGCAGCCATACTTCCATATTGGAGCTATGATTTGCAATTTACAAGCAAATCCAATCACCTTATTGGAGAGTGATAATTTACTTCGCGAATTTATTAGCCAGAAGTGCTTTGATGCTGCTGTACGTATACGCACTCTCATCGCACTCACTTGCTTCGAGAAGTTGAGTCTCCGATCCAGAATTACACCAAGATATTTGGCTGAATTTGACTGGGGGACAGGGGTACCATCGGTGAGCACAGCCGGTGGTGTTCTCCGTTTCAGCGTGTAGCGCACATTCGCTGATTTATCACCATTAATGCCAATGTTCCAGCGTTTAGCCCATTCCGCAAATGTTGATGCGAAGTCCTGGATGCCGTCGGCAGCATCATGCTCGTAGCAGGACCTGTAGGTGACACACACGTCGTCAGCAAATGTGGTCAACATTGACGTCCCAGGTAGGCTAACGACTGGCCGTGGCATGTCGTAGCTGTACAAGCAGTAAAGCAGAGGACCAAGTACACTTCCCTGTGGTACCCCGGCTTCCACATTATGCTCGTTTGAGAGAGCCGAGTGGAATCGTACCGCAAATCTTTTCATTTCAAGATACGACCTCAGGAGGCCGAAGTATGGTGCAGGCAGCGTGTTCTTGATTTTTAGCAGGATACCGGAGTGCCACACCCGATCGAACGCCTCACGTAATTTCCAGGAAGAGCGCGTTGCAGTACTCCTTATACCGAGCTTCCACTGTGGAGGGAAGTATTGCAGTCTCACCATAGCGTTGAATACCAACGTAATGTAGACGATTGCACATCTCGGTAGTGCCTTTAGAGTGGAGTTGCAGATATTATCATGCCCTGGAGATTTTTTGGGGTTTTGTGTTGGGTTGTATCGGCAGGTCCATTTGGAGCGCTTGGGACAGCTGGTCGTTAGTGTCGTAAACATCCTGCGGAATGGCGAGGTTCAGTGGTTGGAAACGCTCAGCAAGGTGAACAGCAAACACTTCGGCTTGCTCCAAATCAGTTCGGCACCATGCACCACTACTGTCAGCCAATGGCGCTTTCCTATTATATTTATAAAGCATATGCATTTCTTAATTATTTGCCATTTATTATACCCTTCGACCATTGAAAATGGTCAAAAAAGGGTATACTAACTTTGTGCAAAATGTATGTAACAGGCATAAGGAGGCGTGGCAGACCCCATAAAGTATATATATTCTTGCTCAGGATCACTAGCCGAGTCGATTGAGACATGTCCGTCTGTCTGTCCGTCCGTCCGTCTGTCCGTCTGTTTGTTTGAGACAACAGATCTCAGCTATTAAACAAGTGGGTAAGGCTACAGTCGGGCGCCCGACAGTAAGATACCCTTCTCCCAATTTTCCAAATCCGTTACAAACGTGTAACCACACTCATTATTTTAAACAGAGAATTCTGCACAAATACTTCTATAACATATAGCTTACTCGCTCGCACTCACACAGCGACGCGCGTAAAGAGGAAAGCGACACGAAGCAACGTCGACGTCGGCGTCAACTGCTCAAAGCAGCCCGCAAGCTGCTGCCCGTACCGAACATTTGTACTGAAAACGTTGACTTGAATAACTTCTGTGTTATTGGTTTGATCGGATTGTAATTTGAAGGATATGTTCATATTGCATTCAGCTTTATACATACCAAAGCACAACTTTATAAGTTCAATACTTTGCTTAATAATCGTAAATTACCGATTTGCGGGGGCGGTGGGCTTGGCATCAAACATTTGATATAATTTTGACAGCACATAAAGAACGTAATAATATCTTGAAAAACAACAAATATCGGCGACGTATCGCTCTGATCTGGCTCGTTCCGACTTATTTACAGCGTGCAGTAATAAAAAGCTTGTGTGAAATGTTTCACGAAGATAGCTCAAAAACTGAGAGACTAGTTTGCGTTGCAACAGCCAGACGGACGGACGGACAGACGGACATCCATTTTTCGACTCCTCTGGTGATGCTGATTCAGAATATATATACTTGATAGGGTCGGTGATGTCTCTTAAGGTGCGTTGCAAACTTCTGGCTAAAATTAATATACCCTCTGCAAGGGTATAAAAATGTCTCTCCAACGTTCTGTGAAAAAATGAGCGTCAAACTGGCTGTTCAAGTATTGTCTAAATCAGTTTCCGAGGGCATCGCCATTTGCGAAACCAACAATTTATTCTCGCCTTCAGTTATGCCGTATGCCTTTCCTCAACTGTCGGTCAACCAGGAAAGGCTGCAAAACGCCTCTGAGCAGCGAAAACAACGGACGCCAGGAACTTGTCGATTTTGTTGACTACCTTAACAAAATCACTATCGACAATAGGAATGCATGTCACAACGACCTCATCAGAACAGTAGAGAACATTATCTCTCTGTTCGACACCCTCGTCCGAGAAGGAATTCCAATGCTGTTACCGACTCGCCTAAACTAGGACAGCTTGGAAAACTTTTTTGGCGTTATCCGCTCGCGGCTAGGAAATAATACAAATCCCTCTGCACATGAGCTCCAAAAACTACATCACTGCAAGGCTGATATCCATGCAGATTAGCATGAAGAGCTACCTCTACTCGACTAACTGCGAGGAAGATGAGGAAATGCAGCTAATGTGGCTCGTTGACGACATAAGGGATATTCCCATAAATGCGGATGACGAGAACGAGATGAGTATCGAACATGTGCAAGATGGCACTATTAATGAAGAGTCGGAAAATGACGACGAGCCAAAATTATTTATTGCCGACGCTGCCTCCAAAAGATACTTCGATGGATATTTAATATCGAAGAAGAAATTCAACTGCGAGGCATGCGATGAGGCATTAACAAAAATGAGTAATTTCCATACCAGTTCCACTAAAAATTTTATTTTCGCTTAGAACTTTGGAAAAGATCGGCTCCACCTTAAAAATCCCTCAGATTTGTTTTACAAAATCTGCAACATTCACTATGATGTCTTCAGCAGCCTTTTTGAAGGCCTGATGCACTTTCCAAGAATTGGGAAGTATACCTAAAAGAGGAAGCTCAAAATATTGAAGAACTAACCTAGAGGTAAATATCGATTTTTAATTTATTTTCTATATTTTTAAACCCGCTACTCATAGAGAAGGGTATTATAACTTTGTTCGAACCGAAAATGTATGTAACAGGCAGAAGAAGACATCTCCGACCCCATAAAGTATATATATTCTTGCTCAGGATCACTAGCCGAGTCGATCTAGCCATGTCTGTCTGTCCGTCTGCCCGTTTGTATGAGCGTCTGATTCGCAGCTATTAAGAAAGCTAGCGACTCCAAATTTGACATGAAGATTCCTGTATATCCTTGGCAGTAGACGTCATTTTCAAATTTCGGGTACCACGCCCACCGCCCCCGTAGATCAGAAATTTTGTTTCATATGCGAATATTAAGCATAGTATTAAAGTGTTAACTTTCTGCGTTGGCATACATCTAGATAAATACCTTGTAAACCTATTTAAATTAAATAAATTGCAACCCGATCGGCTAATAAACATAGAAGTTACGCAAGTTTACGTTTTCCATTCATTTGAGATGCATTATTGTCTGCAAGCTTCTGCCAGCCACGTGCTTTTGCTTTTTCGATCTTTTTAATGCGAAAATGGTTATGTGTGTGTATGAGATGGAAATAGTAATTTAGCCGCACAGCGAATCAGTGCGGCGATAGTCAAATGTGTAGAGCAGCCGGCAATCAAGCAAAGGGATGGAGGTTCAATCCCTCGGGAAGGCGGTTTGATTTTATTTTACTTTTTTTCACTATTAGAATTTTGTTTTTAATCGTTATAAAATTTGATTTCATTTATTAAATTTCAACAAATAATCTTATTATATATATGGTAAATGAATAACACTCGTCTTTCTTGTGCCCATTCAATCCAGTATTAGTGTTATTGTTGTAGAAGACAAATGTGACATTTTCGAGCAAATGGTCTAAAAATGCAATTTAACGTGCGCGGTGCGCAGCGACGGTGGTCTAGTTGTTAGGTGACGAACTCCTATGCAAACGGCCAGGGGTTCGATTCCCCACGGCGAAAAGATAATTTAGCTATTTATACCCTTCGACCATTGAAAATGGTCAAAAAAGGTTATGCCTGTTACATACATTTGCACAAAGTTAGTATAAGGAGGCATGGCAGACCCCATAACGTATATATATTCTTGCTCAGGATCACTAGCCGAGTCGATTGAGACATGTCCGTCTGTCTGTCCGTCTGTTTGTTTGAGACAACAGATCTTAGCTATTAAAAAGCTAGAGACACCAAATTTGGTATGAAGGTTCCTATATATCCGGGGCAGGTGAAGTTTATGTCAAATGTTTGATGCCACGCCCACCGCCCCCGCAAATCGGTTATTTACGATTAATAAGCAAAGTATTAAATGTATAAAGTTATGCTTTGGTATGTATAAAGCTGAATGTAATATAAACATATCCTCCAAATAACAATCCGATCGGAACAATAACACAGAAGTTATTCAAGTCAACGTTTTCAGTACAATTGTTCGGTACGAGCAGCAGCCGACACGCTGCTTTGTGCAGTTGACGTCGACGTTGCGTCGTGTCGCTTTACTCTTTACGCGCGTCGCTGTCTGAGTGCGAGCGAGTAAGCTATATGTAGTAGAAGAATTTGTGCAGAATTTTTGTTCGAAATTATGAGTGTGGTTACACGTTTGTAACGGATTAAAAAAATTGGGAGAAGGGTTTCTTACTGTCGGGCGCCCGACTGTAGCCTTACCCACTTGTTTTTGTTTCATTATATTAAAATGTATATAAATGTGGGATTGGTTTTGGCTGTTTACCCTAATCCCACTAGTATGAAACAGCTGATCCCTAGACAACGACAACGACGATAACAACGACAACGACGATTACGATAACAACGACAATTAACGATATGCAGATGAAGAAGGTGGCGAATTAGCGAGGTGGCGAATTCGCAAACACGACGATCAACGAGGAGCAAGAGTGCAACGCTACGAGGGCGAAGTGCTTGACGACGGCGGTAGCAGAAGAGTTGTTGTTTGCTCGAAGAAGGAATAAGTTGTGCGTTCTGCCTGTGTGGCTACGAGAGCGACAACAATACGACGACGGTGACGATTAATATCAATATCCTATATTATTTGTTACAAAAATACAAATAAAACTTATATTATAATAATAAAACCCCACATTTTGGGCGCTCATCCGGGATTGAGCAAATGTGAACGGTATTGACATAAGTGAACAAAATTGATGATATTAAACAAAAGTTGAACGTGTAAAACAAAAAAGTACAGTCAACATTTTTTTTTTTACCATAATGGCGTGTTTAAATAATTTCATAAGTGCTAGTTTACGCTCAAGTAAGAAAGAGAGCATTGCTGCACTGCATAAGTTTGTGTTCGAGAGTGAGGGAGACAGAAGTAATCGTCAAAGACTACGGGAATTTACTGGTTTCGATTTTGCCGAAAATGAGCAGAGATATGGTGCAAAGAAGGAATACGCAGAAGATAATTTGACGCAGGCTGACCTTGTGGCAATATGTAACGTGCTAGGCATAGGGTACAGAGACGAAGATTTGCATATACACATTTTCCGCAACTTGAAGAAGAACAGTTTACTGGCGTCAACCGAAGCCGACGAAGACGAAACAGACGATGAAACAGACGGTGAAGCAGAAAACGTTGTGTTCCAGACGCCGAACAGAGCAACGAACGCCGAAAGAAGTGATGAAAATGTACAAGGAGCAGACGAGATGAATACCAGGCGCAACGTATTTACAGAAAACGACAGTATGTCGACGCCACGCTTTGCGATCAGTTTTCGCGACGTTGAAGAGAGCATACGCAGTTATGATGGCACTAACACTATTCCAATCGAAGTATGGATAGAAGAGTACGAAGAGCAAGCGACGCTTATGTATTGGAATGACTTCCAGAAGTTTCTGTTTGCAAAAAAATCACTTAAAGGAATTGCAAAATTGTTTGTGTTGAGCGAGAGAGGTCTAAATTCGTGGAATTCTCTCAAAGTAGCATTGCTATCCGAATTTAAGTCAAGTGTCAGCAGCAAGCTAGTTCACGAGCAACTCGCGCAAACGAAACGTGGCAACAATGAGTGTGTTTTCGAGTACTTTTATAGAATGAAAGATATTGCTTCTAGAGGTAAAATTGCAGATGACGCTTTAATACAGTTTTTAATTGACGGCATCGAAGAAAAAAGTGTAAACAAAACAATATTATATGGTGCCAAAAATATGAGTCAATTTAAAGACAAACTAAAGTGTTTCGGAACAATGATAGCAAAGGAAAATCAGAGTGAGAAAGACAGGTCGAAGCGCAATGAGAACAGTGCGAAAGAGAAAGACAGAAAAAATCAAAATGTAAACAAAGACGCGAAAAAAGGGGTGAAATGCTACAACTGTGGTGAAAAAGGGCATGTGTTGAATAACTGCCAGAATAAAGAAAAAGGCAGAAAGTGTTACAAATGTAATCAGTACGGACATATTTCTAAAGAGTGCGCAAATATTGACAAAAATGTTTTAAATACGAACACGCGCAGTTTGATTTCTAAAAACGATTTGACCAGCAAAGAAGTTTATATTGGAAATAAAAAGTGTACGACGTTATTCAATACGGGTAGTAAATTCAATATCATACGGGAAGATTTTTATTGTGATATTGGAAAGCCGAAGCTGGAAAACTGCAATATCGTTCTAATTGGATTCGGGAGTGACCGCGACTCCAATAAAATAAAACCAGTTGGACAATTTAAACAACAAATTCTGATTGATGAAGAGGATTATTTGTTAGATTTTTTACGTCGTTCCAATCAAATTTCTTGTTATACAATTAATTATCGGAGAACAGCTATGTTTACAAGCAGAGATTGTTTTTAACTGTAATGGCTTACAAGTGCGAAAAAATAAAAGAAATAACGAACAAAATTTTCTAAACATTTGTGTTGAAGTGGACAATGAGTTGTTTGACATTAACGAGGCTGCGAGCGAATATGCCAAGCAAAAGGTGCGTGAGCTAATTTCGAACTATGAACCAGTCAAAACAAAAACAACAAATGTAGAAATGCGTATTGTGCTAAATGATGAATCGCCAATTTTCTCACGTCCACGCAGACTAGCTTTTTCGGAAACGCGTATTGTTGACGAACAGATTAAAGAGTGGCTTGAGAATGACATAATTGAAGAGTCAACATCCGAGTTTACAAGTCCTATAGTACTCGTAAAAAAGCACGACGGTTCTGTAAGGCTGTGTGTAGATTATCGCAGAATTAACAAGGTAATTGTTAAGGACCATTTCCCATTACCGCTAATTGAGGACCAGTTGGATCGTCTGCAAGAGGCAAAAATATTCAGTACAATCGTTTTGAAAAACGGATTTTTCCACGTACCAGTTGCTGAATCCAGCAGAAAATATACGTCATTTGTGACACACCGAGGACAATATCAGTTTTTGAAAGTACCCTTTGGATTTTCAAATTCGCCAGGCGTTTTTCAGCGCCACGTTAATGCGATATTTCGGGATCTGTCACGCAGAGGAATTGCATTGCCCTATGTAGATGATATTATTATCCCCGCTAAGACGGAACAAGACGCTGTACAAAACTTGAAGGAAGTTATTGCGACGTGCAAAGATTATGGTCTGCAGCTTAATTTGAAAAAATGTAATTTTCTGAAGACGCGCATTCAATTTCTGGGCCATGTTATAGAAAATCGCAAAATTTACCCCTCACCAGAGAAAATCGAAGCTGTATCCAAATTCAAGCTGCTAAGAAGACAAAGGAGTTAATCTGCCGAGAATTTTTTATACCACACGTTGAAGACAAGATTAAAAAATATATCGAGTGCTGTATTCCATGCATTTTAACGGATCGCAAACGAGGCAAGCAAGAAGGACTACTACACCCGCTCCAGAAAGAAGACGTCCCATTATTTACCTACCATATTGACTTTTGGGTCCGCTGGAGTCAACGCATAAAGACTACAAACACATTTTGGCCGTAATCGATTCTTTTACAAAATTTTGCTGGCTCTATCCTACGAAGTCATCCACAGCAAACGAGGTGATTGTGAAGCTCAGCAACCAAAGTGTTAACTTTGGCAACCCAGCATTCATTATTTCGGATAGAGGCTCGGCATTCACATCGCAAGACTTTGTGAAATATTGCGAAGACGAGGGAATAAAGCTAGTGAAGTCGACTACTGGCTTGCCAAGGATAACGGACAGGTTGAGCGACTAAATTCTATTATAATTTCAGTACTCTCAAAGCTAAGTGTCGATGACCCCACAAAATGGTATCGCAATGTCAACAGAGTGCAACAGGCGATCAACTCAACATTTACCAGAAGCATTAATACGACGCCTTTTGAGCTACTGGTTGGTGTTAAAATGAGAACGAAAGATGATCTTCAGATACGAGACTTGATAAACAAAGAGGCCGTAGCAGTTTTCAATGAAGAACGCAGCGAGTTACGAATGAAGGCTAAGACTCAGATACTGAAGCTGCAGAACGAGAACAAGAAGGACTACAATCTTCGACGCAAGCAAGCAAGACAATATGATATTGGCGACCTAATAGCTATTAAACGTACCCAGTTTGGTAGTAGCTGAAAAATCTCTAAGCGTTTTTAGAGAAACGAGTTGCAAGACGAAATTGAGACGCGGTGATTTGATATTTTAAAACGATTTATTGGTGCTGTTGGCACAATTATTGCTGCTTGTCTTCACGAGAGCGAAATTCAACTTAACTTGAGCGGTGACCACAACTCGGCCACGCACTCTCAAATTTGCCGTCGGTAATTGCCGATCGACTCAAATAAAAAGAGACTTAAATTTACGACACTTCTTGTGTTCTCTTAACTACACGCTTAATTATTAGGTTGTGCTCGAACATTCCGGCCCCGTTGAAGAGCTCCGGTCTTTAACCCATCGGGAGTCGGGCCAGCTTGTGGATGGGTCGCTTAATTACGCCTGCTGGTGTTTTAACCTCGGCTACCCGGACCTTGCCGTCCTCCCCTCGAATTGTGCGCGTTACGCGCCCGGTTATCCACTGCTGAGGGGGTGTGTTGTCGTCGTGAACTAGAACGACCGCCCCTTCCTCGAGGTTGTCCTCGCCTTTGGCCCATTGGATTCGCTGCTGGAGGCTGAGCAGGTAGTCCTTGGACCACTTGCGCCAAAAGTGCAGTTTGAGCGCCGACAACTGCTGCCACAGCCTCAAATATCCTCGTCCGGGTTTCTTGCTGCTCTCGTCTGGATCGGATCCTGAAGGCAGCGCCAACAAAGGCTGACCGATGAGAAGGTGGCCTGGCGTCAGCACCTCTCCATCGCTGGGATCGCTGCTGTCGACGAGCAACGGCCTGGAGTTGAGCAGCGCCTCGACGTCCACCAGATGTGTGCTCAACTCGTCCTGCGTCAGGTTGGCGTTGCTCGCTCCCCGCAGAAGCCTGTGCTTGGCAGACTTCACTGCGGCTTCCCATAGTCCTCCGAAGTGCGGGGCGCGGGGGCGGATGAACATCCACTGCACTCCTCTCTCCGCCGCGAAGTTCACCAGCCTCGCCTGGTTGTTCTGGAACGCCGTCTGCAGCTCCCTCAGCACATTGCTCGCTCCAACGAAATTCGTCGCGTTGTCGCTGTAGATCGTCTCCGGTAATCCGCGTCTCCCGATAAACCTTTTAAAAACGTTCAAAAAAGCATCAGTCGATAGATCGGTTACCAGATCTAAATGAACCGCCTTTGAGGCAAAACAAACAAAAACGGCAACATACATTTTTACAGGTGGTCTACCCCTGATTCTATAGCTAACATAGAACGGCCCACAGAAATCTACTCCACATACTCGAAACGGCCGACCTTCTCGCAGACGATCAGCAGGCAAATTTCCCATTAGTTGCCCCAACAATTTTGGTTTGTATCGAAAAAAGTGTATGCACTTTCGAACAACTGCAGTGCACAAACTTCGAGCATTTACTACCCAAATTTGCTGCCTCAAAAGTCCAACTAGAACTTTTGGGCCAGCATGGTAGTGCCTACGATGCAAATAAGTGACAAATAGTTGAATAAACCCTGACTTCTTTGTCATTAAAAGCGGAAATTTAGCGTCATAAGAAAGAGGCCCGTGTAGCAAACGTCCTCCTACTCGAATGAGTTCAAATTGTAATCCATTATTGTCAAACTTATCGATAAATGGATTCAGCGATTGCAGCATTGGTGCTAAAACTACTGATTGTCTCAATAATTTTAATTCGCTTTTGAACGATGTGCTTTGTACTATGGCGATCAGTTTAAGAAATGAAATATTTCTTTCTGAAGCCGACACGACGAGAGAGTCTGATTTGAGCCCTTTGTAACAGAATCGAAGTACATAAGCCATTATACGAATCAATTTTGGAAAGTTGGAGTGACGATTAATTAGCTCAACAAAACAATTTGGCTCAGCTTCTGCCAAAGTACATACAACAGCACTTTTTTGTCTTCGGAAGATTTGATTTCCGACGCTATTTCAACCAGGTGAAGCTGAGGCCATTGGTCTTCCTCCAGTTTTAAGAAACTTGGCCCATCGAACCATAACGAGCTAACAATTTCGTCTATGTCGGTTCCTCTCGATACTAAATCCGCCGGATTAGCATCTGTTGGAACGTGACGCCACACAATACCTTTCGACAACTCCTGAATTTCTGCAATTCTATTTGCCACAAATGTGCCCAACGTGCCAGAATCGCGTTGTAACCAATACAGCACAATCTGTGAATCCGACCAGAAATTCAGACTTTCTATACTAAATTTTGATAAGGTTGTCGAAATTCGGTGCCAGAGCTTGGCCAGCAAGAGCGCTGCGCATAATTCTAATCGGGGTATTGTCTTCACGTTTAGTGGAGCTACCCTAGACTTTGCAGTGAGCAATGTAGTGCCAACGTCTCGGTTGCTGCACGTTCGCACGTAGATGCAACAACCGTACGCATGACTGGATGCATCAGCAAAGCCATGTATTTGAATCTTTTGATACGTATTAAGACATACGTATCGAGGAATGCGAATTTTGTGTAAATCGCGCAACGTCATGGTGAACCTATTCCATGTCGTGTGAAGGCTCATTGGGATGGCTTCATCCCAATCTATTTTAAGTCTCCACAATTCCTGCAACAACATTTTGGCCTTGGTAATAATTGGACATAGCAGCCCAAGAGGGTCAAATAAACGAGATATGTTGCGTTTCGTTGGCCTATCCGAATCAAAGCTGTCCACGTCGAGATAATATTTAAATATATCCTCTTGAAGTGCCCAGCGCATCCCAAGAGTTTTGACGGAACTCTGCTCATCAATCTTCAGAGTCACTTCGTCACCAGCTTTTGTCTTAAACGACAGATCACTACAGTTGGTTGCCCACTTGGCAAGTGGAAAACCTCCTGATTCCAATATGGTCTGAACTTGATTGCAAATAGCGTTAAGTTCTTTAACACTATCTGCACCTGCCAACATATCGTCAACATAGAAACACGTTTTAATCACATCTGATCCAATAGGATGTGATTGGGCGTGCATGTTGGCCAGCTCAAATAAGCAGCGTATCGCCAGATAGGGTGCAGAAGCTGTACCATATGTGACTGTATTAAGTCGGTATGCTTGAATATTCTGTGAAGTATTTTCTCTCCACAAAATTAGTTGGAAATTTCTGTCTTTTTCAGAAATATTGATCTGCCTGTACATTTTTGAAATGTCAGCAGTTACGGCATACTTATTCAACCGGAAGTTAATCAGGGTTGAATATAGCTCCCTCTGAATTGTCGGCCCCACCATCAGTGTTTCGTTTAGAGAAACAGCTGTTGACGTCTTACTAGAAGCGTCGAAAACTACACGAAGCTTGGTGGAGGAACTTTCAGGCCTAAGAACGCATTGATGAGGAATATAATAATGCTGTCCTAGAGGAGTTGACTTCAGAATGGACATATGTCCCAAATCCAAATATTCTTTCATGAAGTCATGGTACATGCTTTTTAGAACTGCATCCTTCGATAATTTACGCTCCAGTTGCAAAAAACGCCTTTCAGCAGTTTGAAAGGACAAGCCAAGAACTTTAGGATCTTGAAAGGGAGATCCACTTGGAAACGACCAGAAGATAACTTTACAGTTTTCTTGAAGAACAGTTCACAAGCTTGTTGTTCAGCTGTTTGGCGACCAGCCTTCGACTCGAACGGACATTGGTCCAATTCCCAGAAACGGTTAACTAACGAGTCGAGAGAACAATTAGTTTGGGCTACTAAACACCCACTGAACTGATGCCTAGGCACTTGTCCAGTAAATATACTGGCAAATATATATAAATATATAGGCAAATATGCCTGCTACTATCCATCCTAGCAGCGTTTTTTGCATTGTTGGAAGTTCGGACCAGTTTTATTTGCCCAACGCACAACAATTCATAAAATAATTCTGCTCCCAAAAGAATGTCCACCTTAGCTGGCCTATAAAATTCTGGATCTGCCAGCTTTATATATTTGGGTATTTTCCAATTTGAAATGCTCATGGACTGTCCTGGCTGTGTTGTTGAAATGGATTTCAACACCCAACAGTCAGCCGAAAAATTGTGGGAGTTTATGCGCGACTGAATAGAAGCACATATCTTATTTTTGCTATCTATTGTTGCACCACCAACCATTGAGATAGCTAAAGATGTTGGTTCCCGCTTGAGCCGTAACATCTGGGCCATGCTCTCCGACATCAAATTGATTTGGGAGCCACTATCAAGTAAGGCCCGTGCAGGATGCAACTGACCAAATCTGTCTTTAACATTAACGACAGCTGTGGCGAGAACAATTTGTTGATTGTTTGATACATGCCCTGAATACGAATCTAACATAGTCGCTTGAAGACTGGATACCTCACCTTGAGCAAGAGTAGTATACCTGTGAAGTAACGCATGGTGAGGCTTCGAACAAATTCGACATTTTGATGCCTTACATTTTGACACCATATGACCCACAATCAAACAATTTAGGCACAACTTTTGTGTTTTGACGAATTCGAAACGTTGCATAACTGATATTGCAGCAAACGATGGACACGTATCAAGGTTGTGCGTTTCTGACTTGCAGAAGACGCACACAGACGATGATGAACGCCCTCCATCAGCACAAGCAAAGGACGATTTAAACTGATGGGGCTTCTTAGCGTCAACTCGCGGCTTTGTTTTGTCCCGAGTTGACTCTTTTGCTGATAGATACTGATACCTTTTATTCAACTGTCTAGCACAATCTTCCCAAGATGGCAGCCTATCATAGTCAAGCTGCTCTTCATACCGAGATTTGGTAACATGGTCTACCTTTGCCATGACATTAGCAATGTCTTTATCGTTTCCTAACGACGACAACGAAGAATAGGTAGCAGACACCGTATCTATGATCGATCTTAAACTCGATGCAGATGGTTTTGTCATGCTAGGTATTGTGAAATTGTATTAAAGAATATAAGACATTTGTTGTCATACACTGCTTTGAGACTAGCGAGGGCCTTTGGGTAGTTACAATCCGTTAATTGGTACGGCTTAACTACCCCTAATGCTTCGTCTGACAAACACGAGACTAAGTGATTGAACTTTTCGACGTTTGACAAAGAATTGTCATCATCGACTAAACTTTCAAACAGGCACATAAAATTTTTGTACTCCGAGTGTTTCCCACTAAATTTTGGCAAACGCATTTTCGGCAACTGAGATCACTGGCTTGAAACTACAGACCAATTATGCTCGGGTCTTGGCTCTGATGTTGACTTGGATGCATTTATATATAATGCCCTTGTGACGACACACAAATCCTCTAATGGACCTCTAGAATCATTAAGAGGACTTAAGTTATCTAGCTCAGCCTGTAAATCCATTGCCTTTGCTATATATCCTTCTTAAAGCTCTAATCGACACGCTATCTCTGTTTCATCTGTCGAGATGGTCTTTGCTTTAATTGCTGTTTGCATACGAGCAATATCAGCACTAACCCTATCAAATCTTTGCAAGTATAGTGATAATTTTGCACTTGTCTTGCTGATTTGTGGCTTTTCAATCATTTTCTCGGACTCAGACATGTTCAATAAGAGGGCTTACTAAATTAACACAATAAAATGTATCACAAACTTTGTGAGCTACCCTCGCAACGACGCTGACTATGTAAGTCTAACTTGCTTAATACACACACACACACGCAACCAAAGCGTTGTGTGAGCAAACAAACGAAACTGATCCAAGCGATCCAAAATAAAACAAGCTAAACTTTTACTGCAACTGCGTTTGTAGGCAGCAATGTAAAATGCGGGGTGCGGGGTCTGCTATGCAATGAGAGAATATATACACACGCACTTTAAGTGGTATGTATATCAAACAAACGAAACAAGCGAAAAGAGTAGAAAATCAAAAGGTTCGCTGTCGCTACGTTTGTAGACAGCAATAGAATTAACGGGGTGCGGGGTGACAAAATGCAAGCGTCGCCAAATGCTAGCGGCGCCGAGTGCAAGCGAAGGAAAAAGCGAAAGGTTGAAAGCGCACGCGAAGAAACGGTCCGAGTTCAACGGACGCAACGACGAAAGGAAATATGTATGTAAGTGTGTATGTGCAAACGCAACTATGTATATGCTTTCAACTTTATGTGTTAACGGATGTTATAAAATTCGCGGTTATATGTAAATACGTATATATGCATATGTACCAAAAGCGAAATTGCGAAAAGACCGCGATAATTTGCGTTGGCACAATGACACACACAATTAATGACAATTTGACCACCAGAAGTTTTATATTTAAATAGAAATGTAAATAAATATTGCCGTTTTGTTTGTTTATTTGTATGCTTAAGTCAAGATCATGCAATCGAATGATACTTGCTAGTATGTATTAGAACTAATATATTTTGCATGCAAAGGTTATTACAGTAAGTGTCAGGAATTGAGCTGTTCAAATTTTTAAATTTTATTTCGAACAAGCAGCAATCAATAAGCTGTAAGCTCAATTTTTGACACTAATACCTGGAGACTGTCTAGGGAATCGATAGACATGGAACGACTATTTTCCATAAGGTCCAGCGGCGACAACAGAAACGGCTTGGCAGGGGTCACACTTTGTTGTTGAACTCTTTAATTTGACCACACACGAACGCGCAAGCAATAGCCAACCAGCACACAATAGTATTAGCAAATTATCAAATTTATCAAAAAACACCGAAGTCCCTGCTCGGGCGCCAATGAAAAATCTCTAAGCGTTTTTAGAGAAACGAGTTGCAAGAAGAAATTGAGACGCGGTGATTTGATATTTTAAAACGATTTATTGGTGCTGTTGGCACAATTATTGCTGCTTGTCTTCACGAGAGCGAAATTCAACTTAACTTGAGCGGTGACCACAACTCGGCCACGCACTCTCAAATTTGCCGTCGGTAATTGCCGATCGACTCAAATAAAAAGAGACTTAAATTTACGACACTTCTTGTGTTCTCTTAACTACACGCTTAATTATTAGGTTGTGCTCGAACAGTGGCCTAAAGCTGAAACCTAAGTTTTTAGGGGCCTTATAAAGTTGTAAAGGTGAAGTACAACAACGCCTATGATGTCCAAAAAGTAGGCAACAGCGATAGACCAAAGAATTCTGCAACGTGCGCGGAATATATGAAGCCATAACCGATTGGCAACGATGACAGCGATGACGATGGAGCATTCGGGTCGAAAGCTTAGTCAGAATGGCCGAATGTGGGATTGGTTTTTGGCTGTTTACCCTAATCCCACTATTATGAAACAGCTGATCCCTAGACAACGACAACGACGATAACAACGACAACGACGATTACGATAACAACGACAATTAACGATATGCAGATGAAGAAGGTGGCGAATTAGCGAGGTGGCGAATTCGCAAACACGACGATCAACGAGGAGCAAGAGTGCAACGCTACGAGGGCGAAGTGCTTGACGACGGCGGTAGCAGAAGAGTTGTTGTTTGCTCGAAGAAGGAATAAGTTGTGCGTTCTGCCTGTGTGGCTACGAGAGCGACAACAATACGACGACGGTGACGATTAATATCAATATCCTATATTTTTTGTTACAAAATACAAATAAAACTTATATAATAATAAAACACCACATAAATATAAATTTATATATATTTTATGGTATATAAACGTAAACTGTAAATCCATGGCCTCTTACAGTCACCGCGTGACTGTAGCCCCTCCGACTAGGTATACCCGCTACTCCTAGAGTAGAAGGGTATTATAACTTTGTTCGAACCGGAAATGTATGTAACAGGCAGAAGGAGACATTTCCGACCCCATAAAGTATATATATTCTGAATCAGTATCAACAGCCGAGTCGATATAGCCATTTCCGTCTGTCTGTCTGTCCGTCCGTGTGAACACCTGGATCTCAGCTATTATAAGAGCTAGAGTTCCCAAATTTGGTGACAACATGTGTTATTACTGCAGGCTGATCAGGTTTATTTTGGATTTCAGCTACGTCCCCACCCGCACCCATAAATCGAAAAAAATTGATTACAGCCGTAATATTAGATCTACAACAACAGTTTTATAAATACATTATAAATACCATCTTGCGGACGTTTCGTAAGATTGGACTATAAATGTGGAAGATATTAAGGAAATAGTAGTGCCATGTGACCACGTGTTTTTGTCTGTTTTATTATGTTAGATATGCAAGATCCAGGTTCAACTCCGGCGACAAACTCTTTTTTTCAAATTTATGTATCAAAATTATTTGCACTGATCATCATTACAATTTTTTTGGTAACTACGTAATAGACTTGGTGGCTAAGTGGATGTGATCGCCGACTGTCGTGCAGAAGGGTACGGGTTCTAATCCAACCCGGTGCTAGTGCGGGTTTTTATGGATGGTTTTTCTTTCAAGCATTTAAAATATTTTAAGTTTAGTATTTTAAATGCATTTGATTAAACAGAATTTTAAAGGGAGTGAGTTGGTATTGTCTTACATACACATACGACGACACAATAATAATTTGTTTTTGTCCTGTACGACAAGCTGAATGGTATTATAATGCAACTTTACCGACCCGATTCGGAATGCGCTAATGGCAGAGCTGTTATAGTTGCAGACTGCATAGGCCGAGTTTTTTGTAGGTCCATGGTTCAAGACCCCCTCACGGTCGGTAAAATATTTTTTGTTGTTTTTTCAGTTCTTTTTTTTCGCATATGCGTTATCTTTATTTAAAATCAATATTAACGAAGTTTTTACTATATTTAAGGAAATATAAAATATTTAGTCATATTTCGCTTCATACAGCAACATACATACAACATAAGCGACAAATCTGGTTGGATTATTAAATTTCTCAATAAATATGTGAAGCATTTTATAGGCGTCTCTCTTACACATTCATAATTAAAAGCCCTCTGATGAGTTCTAATTGGAAAGCACTGAAAGCAATGCGGCAACATCTAATAGGATCCCTGTGCAACTTTCAAAGTCAAAACAAATTTGAGACTGTGAGACGTGTTTTTCTCGCATGGTGGTAGCGGGTATACCACAGTCGGGCGCGCTCGACTGTAGCCTTTCCGATTTGTTATACCCTTGCAGAGGGTATATTAATTTTAGCCAGAAGTTTTCAACGCACCTTAGGAGACATCTCCGACCCTATAAAGTATATATATTCTGAATCTGCATCACCAGAGGAGTCGAAAAATGGATGTCCGTCTGTCCGTCCGTCCGTCTGTCGCAACGCAAACTAGTCTCTCAGTTTTTGAGCTATCTGCATGAAACTTGGCACACAAGCTTCGTATTGCTGTAGGCTGTAAATAAGTCGGAACGAGCCAGATCGGACCGATATATCGTATAGCTGTCATAGAAGCTATCGGCCGATTTTTGTTGTTTTTCAAGATATTTCAACAATATTTGGCAAATCTTATTCTTATTACGTTCTTAATGTGCTGTCAAAATTGTATCAAAATCGGACCACTATAACATATAGCTGTCATAGGAACAATCGGCTGAAATCAGGGTTTTCGTATGCAGACAGAAACCAGCAGCAATCCAAATGTATTTTATATTTTGTATAACTGCAAGGGTATAAAACCTTCGGCAAACCGAAGATAGCCTTGCTTTCTTGTTTTTCTTATTTTTTGGTTATCTGCAGGTTATTTGCTCGCGCTTCAGCATCATACCCTGTATGTTGAATGGGATTTGGAGTAAGAAATCAATTGGCACTGGTTGGAATATTCAGAGGAATGCGTTTGGTTACCAGAGTTCCTTCGATAGTGATCAAGAGACATCTGGCATCTGGATTGAGGCATATTGGGTTGGCAAAGGCATGGACGGGATTTTGGATGCCGGATTCGCATTGGATAACACAGCCCCACAAAAATTTTTTTGTCATGATCTGGGCATGCGGCATATGCAGTTATATGTAATTTGGGTCGCAGAATCCTGAGTCGGAATCACGTCATCACGTCTGGATTTCGACATAACCTCACAAAACTGAAAAATTTGAAAATTTCACCAAGAAGATAAAGAATCATGATCTGGTCATGCGATATATGTTTTCTCATGTATTTTGACTTTTTAAATCTGATTCTTTAATCAAAATGTATCTATCCTGCACGTCTAAGTTTCGACTTAACCTTAAAAAACATGGACAATCTTCAAAGCGCCAAAAAATAATGGGGGGTCATGACCTGGTTATGTGATATATGTTTCAATATGTTTTTGGACCTCCTTAATCCGAATCCGAAGTCAAAATATTTTCCGGACGTATACTTTTCGACATAACATAAAAATTTTTCAAAAACTGGATTGATAGATTGCGGAGATTCACCCGTAGGCAATGACATACGCACAGCTGAACAGCAAATAAATACTCGAAATAGAAGACAGAGACGAACAAATGAAGGTATTAGGCAGGAGGACAGAGGAGCTGACAGATTACGTCGATCAGTAAGACGACGAGACCGTATATTAAGGAGTAACGAACACAGACGGAATACATATCTTAGGTCAGTTATTCGCTCAGATGATGAGCGACGTATTTTAGAGAGAGAGACAAAAAACGTAGGTTTCAAGCTAGGGACAATCTTGCAAGGAGGATTGTCGATCAGGCTCTTGACACTGCACGACGTCGAAGTGCTCGACTGTTGCAGCGTCAAGCAATAACAGACTCTCTAAGGCGACTTAGCCAAATAGTCAGTCAATTTAGGAGCACTAGTCAGAGTAGGGTAGCAGAAAACCGAAGAAATGCTGACCGCATGAGAGAAGAACGTTCAAATAACCTTATTAAAGCTCAAATAGGTTAATTTAATGGTTAAGCTAGGACCTGATTAACTTTGCCTTTGTTGCAAAGGCCTTTGGTTTCCCTTTCAGGTTACCAAAATGAGCGGGCTTTTGTTGAAATGAGCATAGTTCCCATCTTCTGACGAAACTTTCCAGTTTTGTAATACTTGTAGCGGCATTATAAAAGCTCGTAGGAAGCCAAAATGTTCAATTTCAAATGGCTTGGACTTCCCAAATTTGCCCGAATATCTCAAAGGGCTTACTCTATTAGAGGAACGACTAATTTCTCCTCGCCTTCCATTTATGGCTATCAAAACATAAGGTATTGGCCGAAAAAACGCAATTAAAGGAGCTGTTGTTAACGTCCCCATTCCATTTAGCAATATTGTAAAATCGTTATCACGAGCTTTTCACGAATCAGAGGTTGTACAGCTCCACCTCAGACGTAGGATGGATATGGTATAACCATGATCTCATGGTAAAAACCATTGCAGATGATATTTTTTTAGTAGACAGCTCTATAAGAAGCATAACGTAGTTCTAAATAAACAGTGGATGTCGTATTTTGCTTCCGATACTGTTCCCTTCATAGCTTCTCAAGCAGATACAGAGTTAGTTAACAATTTAATTGGAGAATTGTAAAGATCACTTCGTCCTGATGGGGACATCGAAGAGGAGCTTAATCCGGGGGGTCAAGAAACTCTGCTTGAAAACGTTTCGAATGTTGCCATGCAAAGAATCATAATTGCTCCTGGCGAAGGCCAATGACCCCTCTATATGATTCTGAATGCTGATTCTGACGAATTAGCTTTTCCCACCATCTATGCTGGCATTAAACGCAAGACTGCGTAAACTTTTACAGCCGTAGTTAGATAATGCATATACATTTTTGAATTATTTCTCATCACTACATAGTATAAAACAAAGTCGCTTTATCTGTCCCTATGTCCCTATGTATGCTTAAATCTTTGAAACTATGCAACGGATTTTGATGCGGTTTTTTTTTTAATAGATAGAGTGATTCAAGAGGATGGTTTATATGTATAATAACATCTATTAAATAGTGGAGAAGTACTGTTATTTTTGAGGTTTCTAATGTGATGTCGCAAATAATTACATTTTTTTGCAAATGCCGGCTGAACCCTACGAGTTTTATCAAAATAATATACTAAGTATTGTACACATTGAAAAGGTCAACAAAAAAGTCCGCGATGGTATATGTCTATCTTTTATGGATAACCCACAATAAATTTTTTTATCATTTACTTTTTAAGAAAACTATGGGGTATATTGAACTTAAGATTTATTTAAAACAAAAATTAAAGTTTACTTAAAAAATAAATAATAAAAAAAATTAGATGCGCTTCATGCGGCGTCAACAATGGTCGAAGGGTATAAGAAAACATAAAGAAAATTACAAATATAAATTTAATTAAAACAAGAAAGCAAGGCTACCTTCGGCTTGCCGAAGGTTTCATACCCTTGCAGTTATACAAAACATAAAATATTTTTGGATTGCTGCTGGTTTCTGTGGCATTTATTGAACAATTATAACAGTACATCGATTATATCATCCTCTTAAAATTTCACATACTCAGCCTTCATTAGGCCGATCGTTGATCGTTAGTTCGATTTTGATGAAACTTTATTATTAACGACACACTTAGATTTGGATGTGGTAAGTTTCATGAAGATAGCTCAATAACTGGGGGACTAATTTGCGTTGAAACAGACAGACGGACTGACTGATTGTTCCTATAACAGCTATAGAATATAAACGTCTGAGTTATTTAAATGGAAAAACTAAGGGCGGGTTACTGTATAACATTAAAAAGTATTGATAATGTGCGGTATTTCCAAAAACAAAACAGGTTTGCATACAAAAACCCTGATTTCAGCCGATTGTTCCTATGGCAGCTATATGTTATATTGGTCCAATTTTGATACAATTTTGACAGCACATTAAGAACGTTATAAGAATAAGATTTGCAAAATCTTGTTGCAATATCTTGAAAAACAACAAAAATCGGCCGATAGCTTCTATGACAGCTATACGATATATCGGTCCGATCTGGCTCGTTCCGACTTATTTACAGCCTACAGCAATAAGAAGCTTGTGTGCCAAGTTTCATGAAGATAGCTCAAAAACTGAGAGACTAGTTTGCGTTGCAACAGACGGACGGACGGACGGACAGACGGACATCCATTTTTCGACTCCTCTGGTGATGCTGATTCAGAATATATATACTTTATAGGGTCGGAGATGTCTCCTAAGGTGCGTTGCAAACTTCTGGCCAAAATTAATATACCCTCTGCAAGGGTATAACAAGTCGGACAGGCTAGAGTCCAGCACGCCCGACTGTGGTATACCCGCTACAACTATGCGAAAAAAAACACGTCTCACAGTCTCAAATTTGTTACAATGTTTGCCGGACCAAAAGTCATTTAAAATAATGATGCATTGTATTCTTGAACATGAAAAAAGTGTCGACGTTGATGACATTCCTAAAAATCTTCGATGGCAATTTCACTTTGCCGTTAGCGCAGCTCATGCCATCTGTTTCATTTGGAAATTTGGCAATACAACATGCATTCGGCGTTCTCAAAGCAGCGCGCCGGCTGCCGCTCGTACCGAACATTTGTACTGAAAACGTTAACTTTAATAACTTCTGTGTCCGATCGGATTGTAATTTGGAGGATATGTTCACATTGCATTCAGCTTTATACATACCGAAGCAGAACTTTAGTATAGCCTTTTTTGACCATTTTCAATGGTCGAAGGGTATAAAAATACTCCACTAAAAACAACACATACCGTAGAATTCAATAAAGCACGTGTGTTGCAAATCCGGTTTATTACAAATCTAAAAAAATTGAATTTGAAAACACTATGAATATATGATGCAAAATACTTACATGGAATACGATTTCCAAATCAAGTGTCAATGATATTTGAGTTATAAAACACATGAAAACTTGTTGTAAATTTTTATACAATTGGAAGAATGCAGTTAATGTTGTTTCTGGTGGGCAGACATGCTTCATGCTTGTTCATAAACCATCTACATAACTACCCGAAAGTCTCTTGAAAATTTCAAGGCGATCGGTTCGGTGATATTTGAGTTATAACAAGTCGGAAAGGCTACAGTCGAGCGCGCCCGACTGTGGTATACCCGCTACAACTATGCGAAAAAAAGACGCCTCACAGTCTTAAATTTGTTTACACTATGAAAGTTGCACACGGTTCTAATTGGATACTATCAATATGCTTTCAGTGTCTTCCAGTTAGAACTTATCAGAGGGCTTTTAATGATGAATGTGTAAAAAGCCGCCTATATAATGCTTCACATAATTCATAATTTAAAACTTCGTTAACATCAATTTTAAAAGAAGATAAAAATAGAACAGAAACAAGTTGGAAAGGCTACAGTCACGCGGTGACTGTAAGAGGCCATGGATTTTCAGTTTATTTTTATATACCATAAAAAATGTATATTGAAATAATATGTTTAATACAATAAAAACAAAAATTAAAATAACGAAAAAGCAAGAGTCGATAGCATAAGTTAGAACGAGAGAGAGATATGTGAATTTTTGGCGCGTGCCAAAATTCGTTACATACACACACAGCAGCGTCAACTGCTTCTTCTTTAATTTAGACGTCCGTAAAAAATTACACAGACCTGCCTCATGTTTTGTGTATTGCCTCACACGCATATACATATGCATGCTTCGTGTGCATGTATTGTATGCATGCACGCATAAGTACAGCATGCAAAACATCTTAAAAGGCAAAATGTAACACTTAATATCTAAATTATTAGATAAATATAAATAAATGGCAAATAATTAAAAAATGCATATTCTTTATAAATATAAATGTAAACAAATATGAAATACAGCACGAAAACTGTTGTAAATTAGTGTTTAATTAAATAGTCACTTGATATTTATACTTTTAAATAATATTTTATTTCACACCGCAACACCAAACCACATGCACATTAGGCAGATCAAACAGGAAGAGAGAGAAAACGGAAACGTGTGTGACCGTATCTTATTTCGATAATAATACATTTCGGTATTTTGGTCTAAGTTATTTTTGTATACTAGAATAGGGCTATTCCAACACGCCCCCTCAAAAATTACTTCATAATAAACTTAATAAATCATAACAATATTCATATACATTATGTATGTACTTATTCTAATGTGGCTGGTGTGCATTCTGGGAAGCTTATACGTTATCTAGCATTTGCTACACGGATCAGGGAAAACCCAGAAAAACCTGATCAGATAACTTCTACAAATCTTTTACAAACGATTAACTTTTAATTCAAGAGATCAAAAATATATATGTATAGGAATTCAATAAACAGCTTCGTCATCTTACAGCAGTCCCAATTGGTCTCGCAGTTCCACAAATCTTGTTGTTGCCAATGGTTTTGTAAATATATCAGCAAGCTGGTTCTCTGTCGGAATATACTCAATAAAAATTACATTATTTTCTACTTGCTCTCTGGCAAAATGATATTTAATATCAATATGTTTTGATCGTTTATGACATGAGGGGTTATTTGCAATACTAATACAGCCTTGGTTATCTTCGTAAATCTTAATGGGACCTTCTAGTTTTATATTAACACTATTCATAAGTGATTTCAGCCATAGAGCTTCTCTCACAGCTTCAAATAGGGCCATATACTCAGCTTCAGTTGAGGACGCTGCTACTGAGTTCTGCCTCTTTGTGTTCCAACTAATTAAATTTGAGTCGAACATTTTGAATAAGTATCCTGTGGTACTTTTTCTATCAATCTCATTACTACCCCAATCAGAATCTACATAACCAACTAATTTATTATTAAATGCTGCATTCCTTTTAAAATTCAGTTTCATATCAATACTACCCTGCAAATATCTAAGTATTCTTTTCAAGTACTGCCATAACTCGGAGTTATTCTTGCTACTGTATCTGCTCAAGATATTTACTGCATTGGTTAAATCCGGACGTGTACATAGCATTATGTACATTAAACATCCTATGAGATTACGACATGGAGCATTGCAGTTTTCATCTGAATTAAGTAACTCATAATTCAATTTACTCGGTAAGGGTGTACTAACTGCTTTGCAATCAGTCATGTTAAACTTATTCAAAATTCTCTTAATATATGCAGCTTGGCTCAAATAAATGTTATCGTCGTACCTTTCGATTCTTATGCCAATAAAATGTTTTATTTCTTTTAGGTCAGTCATTTTAAACTTTTCCATTAAATACCTTTTGAAATTATTCATTTTAGTCACATCCTCTGTAGCTATTACAACGTCATCAACATATAACAATACATATATGTTTTTCTTAATATCACCCTTATCAAGAATATAAATACAGCGATCTACAGGAGAGTTCACAAACTCACAATCTTTTAATGCTTGCTCAAATACCTCAAACCAGCATCTAGCGGCTTGTTTGAGCCCGTAAATTGCCTTGTTCAATTTACATACGTTATTACCATTGCATGGTATACTTTGAGGAAGTCTCATGTATATCTCCTCTTTTAACGTACCATTTAAGAAAGCTGTTTTAACATCCATTTGATGGATTTTCAAGTTATATTGTACTGCCAAAGAAAGTATAAATCTGAAACTTGAAATTCTAGCTACAGGGGCAAATGTTTCTTCATAATCTATTTGGTATCTTTGGGTAAATCCTCTTGCTACTAATCTAGCTTTATATCTAATCGGATTTCCCAATTCATCATGTTTAACAGAAAATACCCATCTGCTATCTACAATATTTTTATTCTCAGGCATCTTTGTCAGTGTCCAGGTATTATTTATTTCATGAGCACTTAACTCTGTATTAATAGCCTCCTCCCAAAAAGATTTATCATTCCGATATTTAATTTCATCAAATGTATTTGGGACATCGTTAAAAATAGTATGAGCATTTAGTATACATTTGTTTAAGCTACTATCATCTTCATCATAAGATATTTGGGCCTTGCCTTTTAGTCTTTCACTTCTTCTCAATTCAATGCCGTCAGTTCTAACTAGATTCTTATCAGTGCCAGTTTCATTTGATTGTTCTGCTGTTTCATTTTCCCTACTATCATTCGGGTTGCTCGATTCCTTACTTTCATTCAGGAGATCAGCTAACTTTCTTTTCTTACTTTCATTCAGAAAATCAGTGTCCTTACTATCATTCGGGAATTGGGTGTTGTCATATTGCTTACTTTCATTCGGGAACTCAGTTTCTTTTATTTCCTTACTATCTTTCAGGAATACTGTTTCAGATTTAACAGATCTTGAGTTAACCATATTGGTTTCATCGACAACAACATCCCTTGCAACACTAAACTTATCCATAACAGCATCCCACAATCTAAAACCATTTGGCTCATAGCCCACAAGAATACTTTTATATGACTTATCGTCAAATTTCCTTTTCTTGTTTTTATTGTGCACATATACAGTTGCACCAAATACTTTTAAATGTTTTAAAATGGGCTTTTTATTATGCCACATTTCATATGGGGTCTTTGAGATATTACCAAGTGCTCTGCTTGGAATCCTATTAATTAAATAAGTTGCAGTTAATACTGCCTCACCCCAAAAGCTTTTATCGAGATTTGCACCGCTAACCATAGCACGAGCTTTCTCTGTAATTGTTCTTATCATTCTCTCTGATACACCATTTAATTGAGGTGTATGTGGTACTGTTAAATGATAAGAAATCCCTTTCAGAACACAGAACTGACGCATCTCATTTGAAAGATATTCTCTACCATTGTCAATGTACAAATTAACAATCTTTAAATTAAAATGAGCTTCACTTTTTGCTACAAAATCTTGAAACATATTAAATACATCTGACTTGTGTTTCATTAGGTAAGTGACACAATAATGTGTGAACTGATCAACAAAAATTACAAAGTAATTTTTGTCATCTAGGCTTACTGGAGTAATTGGTCCACAGACATCCGAGTGTATAATAAATAGTGGTCTTTTAATATGAGTCTTATCTTTAGATTGTTTGAAGGGTAATCTAGCTTGCTTTCCATTTAAACAGGGTTCGCAAATTTCTCCTGATAGCTCTAGATTATCTAAAAGACTATTATCACTAAACAGATTCTTTCTCTTTATTTCCAACAATTTGCCATTACTAATGTGGCCAAGCCTCTCATGCCATAATCGAAAATTATTTTTAAGTTTTGCATCTATATTATATGCTTGAAACTTTACAACAGGTATATTGTTCAACATACCTGCATTTTTGATAATCGTAACTCCATTTTTCGAAATGGTTACACCGCTCTTATCAAATTGGATGGACATTCCTGCCTCTTGCAGACGCTTCACAGACATTAGGTTACCAGCAGCCTCCTTACAATAGAGAACATCCTCCAGCGTTATCTTATGGTCGTTTTGTAGTCGCACAATACCACGTTTGGTAGCAAAGATAAATTCCCCTTGTTTAGCCACAGCGATCTTAATTGGAGGTGTCAGCTCCATACAATCCGCGTATAGCGACTCATCGTTTATCAAATGGTCACTTGCACCGGAATCCAAAACAAAACCACACGACGTATCTTTGACGTCTCTTACCATAAATGCAATGCCGGCTGATGTTGCGGTTTGAGCTTGATTATTGTTTTCTTTGTTATTATTATTATTTAGTGATCTTTTATAGCTATAACAATCCTTCTTTATATGACCTTCTTTGCTACAGTGGTGACATTTAATCCTATTATTTTGCTTTCCTTTGAAAGTATTTTGCTGATTATTGAATCTCTTTTTTAAAGGAACGATTTTTAAAAACATTATTTTTCTTTTGAGCAATCACGCTCATTACTTTTTTACTAGTATCATTATTTTCATTTTTAATTTTGACTTCCTGATCTAGTAATCTAGTTTTAACAAATGCTAATGTTAAATTTTCGTCCGATAAAGTCTCTATTGCAGTCACAATGCCATCGTACGATGAAGGCAATGTTATTAACAAGTGAGAGACCTTATCCATCTCATCTAACTTTGCTCCTGCAGCTAACAACTCACTCAACATATCATCAACAATAATAAAATGTTGCAATAGTGGCATCTCACTTGGCAATTTAAGGCACAACAAACGTTTTCGCAAAGCTAACTGCGATGCCAGGCTTTTTCGTTCATAAACGGCGTCCAAATTCTTCAAAATCTGACGCGCCGTAACGTCGCCGGTCGCGAAACTAAGAAATGAGTCACTAAGGTACTCTATGATCGTACTCTTGGCACAATGCTCTGCCTTCTTCCAAGCGTCATCCACCTCAGCAGGCACTTCATCATTAATCACCTTTAGTACGTCTAATTCTGACAATAAAGCTTTAATTCTGAATTTCCAAAAAACATATTTGTCGCCACTGAACGGCTTTATATTTCTCTTTGCCTTTTCCATTCCCTCACGCACACACTCACAGACACAGAAAAAATTTGCAGACGCAAGCGGATATACACGTGCTTAATGCAAAAAAGAATTTCACCATAAAATGAAAAATATGCCACTACACTATCAAACTCAGTTTTGAACTAATTATTTATTGGGCATGGACTGGGCCCATAACCTGTTGTAAATTAGTGTTTAATTAAATAGTCACTTGATATTTATACTTTTAAATAATATTTTATTTCACACCGCAACACCAAACCACATGCACATTAGGCAGATCAAACAGGAAGAGAGAGAAAACGGAAACGTGTGTGACCGTATCTTATTTCGATAATAATACATTTCGGTATTTTGGTCTAAGTTATTTTTGTATACTAGAATAGGGCTATTCCAACAAAAACAATTAAAATAGCTTAATTCTCTTTTCGCCGTGGGGAATCGAACCCTGGCCGTTTGCATAGGAGTTCGTCATCCTAACAACTAGACCACCGTCGCTGCGCTCCGCGCCCGTTAAAATTGCATTTTTAGACCAGTTGCTCATTAATGTCAAATATGTCATGTACAAAGATAACACTACTACAAGATTGAATGACCACAAGAAAGCCAAATGTTATTTATTTATATTTAACAAGATTATTTGTTGAAATTTGATAAATGAAATCAAATTTTATAATGATGAAAAAAAAAAATAAAATATTAACTTCTAAATAGTGAATTAGTAAAAATAAAATCAAACCGCCTTCCCGAGGGATTGAACCTCCATTCTTTTGTTTGATTGCCTGCTGCTCTACACACTTGACCATCGCCGCTTTGACTCGCTGTGCGGCTAAGTAACTATTTCCTTCTCACACACTCATATAACCATTTTCGCATTAAAAAGATCGAAAAAGCACGTGGCTGGCAGCAGCTTGCAGGCAAGGCATCACAAATCTATAGAAAATGTTAACTCGCGTAACTTCTATGTTTATTATCCGATCGGGTATATATACTTTATGGGGTCGCAGATGTCTCCTTCTGCCTGTTACGCACATTCCGACAAACCTAATAGACCATGTATTTTTTTAAAATCCATGGTATTTACAGCGTACTGCAATAAGAAGCTTGTGTGTCAAGTTTCATGAAGATAGTTCAAAACCTGAGAGACTAGTTTGCGTTGCAACAGACGGACGGACGGACGTATAAAAAATGTGTGGCAAAACAGGTCATATTCAGAGGGACTGCTGGCATGCTGAGCAAAATGCGAGAGGCGAAAACAAACAACAACAACAATACAACAGGCGACATCAGAATACGAATCAAAGAGGCGGTCGAGGCAGAGGTCAACACTGGACGTGGACATTACTCAGGAGACGGGAACCAAGGAAGACAACAAGAAAACAGCGACGGCGTACAGTCATGGACAATAAGAATGATAAGAAACGAAAAAACAATAAATTGTAATAACAGCGAAAGTAGCAACGAAACTACAGTAAATTGGTTATTAGATAGTGGATGCACTGATCACATAATAAACGATTGTAGACTTTTTATACCCGCTACTCATAGAGTAGAAGGGTATTTTAACTTTGTTCGAACCGAAAATGTATGTAACAGGCAGAAGGAGACATCTCCGACCCCATAAAGTGTATATATGTATTCTGAATCAGTATCAACAACCGAGTCGCAATAGCCATGTCCGTCTGTCCGTCCGTCCGTCTGTCTGTCTGTCCGTCCGTGTGAACACCTGGATACGATATATCGTATAGCTCCCTCTCTAACACACTATTCATGACAACCAAATCGGACCTCACTCAGCTGCAAAGGCCGTCTGCGCCTCTGCTGCAGTGCTTGTCAGAATTTCACCACAATGCTACAATTTCATCAGAATGGGAAATTATAGAGTTTCACCACAATTCCAGGAGTCGCGCTCCGACACGGCCTTCCTGACCTATCACACGTCCTCGTGTGTCTAATCCACCACTCAAGTCCAAGTCACACAATTTCATCAACTTAATTTCAGTTTATTTAACAGACTTCAATATCTTTCAATCTTACATTTGTTAACTTATAGAGCCGCTTACACAAACATTAATTGACAATTCATCTCATGATTGATTTTTCTTTTACAAACTTAATTATAAAGACATCTCCAATTTACGTATCAAAACTTCAAATTATTCACATTTTCCATAACTTTAATTTCACATATCAACATTGGCGTGTTTTCTCTCACACCCAATCTCGTGACCCCCGCCATAACACTTCTCGTCCCTGCGAGATAGCTGCTATAGTGCGGTCATTACTCTTTTTGAACACACGCCATTTCATTCGTGTCGTTCACCAAATCTTTCCCTTCTTGGGACACAGATGCACGATCACTAGTGCCACCTTTCAACTATTTTCCCTCTTAGGAATCACCATTACCTTCTGGTGTCAATCGTCTGTCTGTCTCTTAGCCATTCATGCGAATATTTATATGTTCGCTTATTAACTAAAGACTTCAACTAGTATCGATCACCATCTAGTACATTAATTACCTGAAATGGGCCCTTAAATTTGGGGTCAAGCTTTGTTTGATGCCGCTCCTCACTCTTCAGTAAAACATGATCGCCTACCTTATACCGAACTACTTTTGCTTTGTTTTTATCAAACCTTTGTTTATCGTACTGTGCATTCTTTTGCATATTTTCTTTGGCCTGTGCCCTCATTTGTTCTCTATCGACTACACTTTCTTCCACATCGACTGGCAACAACCCAAAAGGCCTAGCTTCTCTTCCTATCAGCAATTCCAAAGCACTTGCTTTAGTGACTTGATTTGTGGTGCAATTCATGGCTAGTTGGATTTCTGCCAACGCATCTTGCCATGATCGCTGACTCGTTTCCACAGCAGTAAGCATAGTCTTAAGAGTGCTCATCACCCTTTCAACCTGCCCATTTGCTCTGCTGGCACCTGTAGCTATTAAGTGCAACTCAATCCTGTTTGTTGAACAAAACTCACGGAACTTGTTGCTGGCAAAACTTCTGCCTTGATCCGCTATAATACGACTGGAAACTCCAAAGAAAGACATACTTGACTTAATAGCTTTAATACAATTTTCCGAGTCAAGATTTAGAGTATGATACAAGTGAACAAACTTAGTGAACGCATCTATCTGAACAATGATATATTCCTTTAGATCGTTCTTTCCACTAAGCTTCCCACTTATATCTACGTGAACGGTATGCCACGGTATATCAATCTTGGGAATTGGGTGCATTTCAATTTGTATTTTGCCTGATGAAGGTTTGGACAATTTGCATGTCATGCAATTTTCCACAAATTTTCTTACATATTTGGTTATATGCTCAAACCAATATTTCTCGTAGACCTTGTCTAAAGTTTTCTGCCACCCCAAATGCATTACAGCTTCGTGTACATGATTTATAACGGACCACCTAAACGTTTTAGGAATAACTGGTAGGTAACGACTTTTGCCATTACGCTGTATTTTGCGATATAGTAATCCAGTTCGGACCTCATATGTTTTATCGATATTTGCCCCCATGTCTTCGTTATTCAATTGAGCCAAGATTCTGTTTATGTCCTCATCTCGTAGCTGTTCGGCTTATTGCCAATTATCTGTTATTGTCGCCAGATCAACACGAACTTCATCTACTTTGCTTATGGCACTTGAAACTGTGGGAATCGGATTTCGCGATAAAAAATCCACGTGAGCCATTTGGCTGCCCTTGCGATATTCTACGCTAAAGTCAAATGCCTGTAAGTACGCCCACCAGCGGTGTACTCTTGGGGTCAACTCGGCCTTTGTACGACTAGCTTTCAACGAATTGCAATCAGTATACACAACAAATTTTCTACCGTGCAAATAATGTCTAAAATGTCTTACTGCATTATAGACAGCTAGCGTCTCTAACTCATACGAGTGATATTTGGCTTCTGATATTGACGTGCATTTGCTATAATATTCGACTACTCTGTGTTTCCCTTCTATTTTATGCATGAGCATAGCGCCGTAGCCATCTGCACTGGCATCAGTATGCAATTCAATTGGAAGCTCAGGGTCGAATATGGTCAGTACAGGGTCACATGTAAGCACTTTGACAATATCCTGCCGTATCTTCTCGTGTTCCTCCTTCCAAACAAAAGCATTCAGCTTAGAAGTTAACTGATACAGTGGCTTCATCTTCTCTGAGAATCGTGCAACAAATTGTCTGAAATACGATGCCAAACCTATAAACTGTCACAACTGCGTTACCGAGGTTGGCTGAGATAAAACAGAAAGAGCTTCTATCTTACGAGGATTTGGTTTAATTTCTCCATCCTTGATGTAGAATCCTAGGTACTCTATTCCTGTACAAAGAAAATTACATTTTTTTTCTTTTGAACGAGAACCCTGCCTCTGACAATGCTTTTAACACTGTATTCAACCTCTCATATGCTTCCTCCTTTGTATTCGCAACTACCAGAACATCGTCTATGTAGACAACTGCATAGGAATAGGCTAAGTCCCCCAAAGCTCGAACAATAGCACGTTGAAAAATAGACGACGCATTCTTCTGACCAAATGGCATGGCCAGAAATTCATACTGACCCTCTGTAGTCACAAATGCCGTTTTTTCTATAGAATCTGGATGAATTGGTATTTGATAAAATCCGCTGGCCATGTCTAAAATGGAAAAATATTTACCACCCCGCAAACGATCTATTTGATCCGAAATCAATGGCAATGGAAACTTATCAGAAATCGTATTTAAGTTAAGCTCACGAAAATCGATACACAACCTGTCATTGCCGTCCTTCTTTTTAACTAATAACATTGGACTTGCAAATGGAGAACTGCTGGGACGAATTACATTAGATTCAAGCATTTGTTCTATCTTTTCTATAACTAAAAGCTTCTCATCTGTGCTGAGTCGATACGGGCGCCTTTGAACAGTTTTATTCTTATCAATTAGACGAATTTGCAATGCACCTGTGGTTACACACTTATTTGGTATCCCCATTACGAAACTATCGGCATACTCTTTCAATATATTTCTTAATTTACATTTATCATTATCACTTAATTCTGTATTGGTGTCAAAAATCATTTCCAAAGTGTTCTCAGGTGCATTATTTTGAACGGCATTAATCATTTTGGATTTGTAAATACTCAATTTATCAGATTCAATCAGTACACCGAAACCAAGCTTTAATATGTCTTGGCCAATCATTATGTCGTGCTTTAAATAGTTATCCACTACAACATGAAACAAAATTTATAAATTAAATTGAGATATTTGGACAGTTGATACTATTTGCAAGTGGCTCTTAACAATATTGTCACCAATTCCTCTTAAAATAACTAGATTATTAATCCTCTTGCCAGCTAATTTGTTACATAATTTTTCTTTTACCAAAGAACGTTCGGCTCCCGAATCGAAAAAGAATGGAAAGGGCTCACCCGATTGAAAGAATAATCCACTTGGCTCACTTAATTTGCATAGGTCAACTCGCTTTTCGATGTTTTTATACCCTTCGACCATTGAAAATGGTCAAAAAAGGGTATACTAACTTTGTGCAAAATGTATGTAACAGGCATAAGGAGGCGTGGCAGACCCCATAAAGTATATATATTCTTGCTCAGGATCACTAACCGAGTCGATTGAGACATGTCCGTCTGTCTGTCCGTCTGTTTGTTTGAGACAACAGATCTCAGCTATTAAAAAAGCTAGAGACACAAAATTTGGTATGAAGGTTCCTATATATTCGGGGCAGGTGAAGTTTATGTCAAATGTTTGATGCCACGCCCCCCGCCCCCGCAAATCAGTAATTTACGATTATTAAGCAAAGTATTAAACTTACAAAGTTCTGCTTCGGTATGTATAAAGCTGAATACAATATGAACATATCCTCCAAATTACAATCCAATCGGACCAATAACACAGAAGTTATTAAAGTCAACGTTTTCAGTACAAATGTTCGGTACGGGCAGCAGCCGACGCGCTGCTTTGAGCAGTTGACGCCGACGTCGACGTTGCGTCGTGTCGCTTTACTCTTTACGCGCGTCGCTGCGTGCGTGCGAGCGAGTAAGCTATATGTAGTAGAAGTATTTGTGCAGAATTCTCTGTTTGAAACTATGAAAGTGGTTACACGTTTGTAACGGATTTAGAAAATTGGGAGAAGGGTATCTTACTGTCGGGCGCCCGACTGTAGCCTTACCTACTTGTTGTTGTTGCCTTTGGGACTTACAGAAGCCACATGTCCCATTTTGTCGCATTTAAAACATTTTATGTTCGAATGATCTTTTGACCCAGACGTGCTACTTCCGCTGTAGCTTCTTCCTTTTGTGTTTGATGTACCTTCCTTTCGTACGCGGCATTCGGCGAATTTGTGGCCAACTTTCGCACAAAAATGGCACTTGGTCTGCGACTGCATTCTTGATTTCTTCTTTTCTGGGGCAGAATCATATTCGTTGTTACGTTTCTTGAAGGCGTAAGCTTGCAGCTGTTGCTGGAGCTCATTGCGTGAAGCCACATTTGTAGTAAACACCCAACGCAACAAATTATTATCGATTTGTGCCAACGCTACCGATACTGCAATCTCCTCCAAATCCTTGGCCTTCCACTTAGACAGCAACAGGGTGACGATGCGACTTCCATACTGGGCAAAACTCTCTCCAGGTTTTGGACGTCCATTCAAAACGTTCATGAGAATGGCAGCCGTCGTCTCAATCCCTACGAATCGCTGTATGAACAGTTCCTTAAACTGCGGCCATGTTATTCCAGCGAAGCATATCTGCGACAGCCATTGTGAAGCACTGCCTTCTAGCGCTTTGCTCAACGCTATTACGAGCGCACTGCCTACAGGGGCATTATCTGCAAAGATTAAGTCCACCGTGGTGCACCATGCAGATGGATCCGCTCCAGCTCTGTCAGCGCAGAATTTTGGCAGTGTGACGTGCAAAGACTTTGCATCTGACGCCGGTGCTCTCGGTGCGTGCATGGTTTTTATTATTTCCATGAGGTTACGGTTTTGTGCTTCCAACGCAGCCATATACTGATCAGAGCTGTGCTCTTGTGGCGAAGGCGATCCCACTTCTGATGTTGGCAATAGGGGAGTTTTATCCATTTTTATACCCTTCGACCATTGAAAATGGTCAAAAAAGGGTATACTAACTTTGTGCAAAATGTATGTAACAGGCATAAGAAGGCGTGGCAGACCCCATAAAGTATATATATTCTTGCTCAGGTTCACTAGCCGAGTCGATTGAGACATGTCCGTCTGTCTGTCCGTCTGTTTGTTTGAGACAACAGATCTCAGCTATTAAAAAAGCTAGAGACACCAAATTTGGTAAGAAGGTTCCTATATATTCGGGGCAGGTGAAGTTTATGTCAAATGTTTGATGCCACGCCCACCGCCCCCGCAAATCGGTTATTTACGATTATTAAGCAAAGTATTGAACTTATAAAGTTATGCTTTGGTATGTACAAAGCTAAATGTAATATGAACATATTCTCCAAATTACAATCCGATCGGACCAATAACACAAAAGTTATTAACGTCAACGTTTTCAGTACAAATGTTCGGTACGAGCGGAAGCCGACGTGCTGCTTTGAGCAGTTGACGCCGACGTCGACGTTGCGTCGTGTCGCTTTACTCGTTACGCGCGTCGCTGTGTGAGTGCGAGCGAGTAAGCTATATGTATTTAAAGTTTTCGTGCAGAAATTTCTGTTTGGAATTATTAGTGTGGTTACACGTTTGTAACGTATTTGGAAAATTGGGAGAAGGGTATCTTACTGTCGGCCGCCCGACTGTAGCCTTACCTACTTGTAGTTTATAAGTTTTATAATTATGGTGCAGCAGCACAGCAAGTTCCGAATGATTTCACCAGTCAAGCGTCACTGAGGTGATTTTCTTCCTTTACCAATCTTCCTCATATTCTATCATGTCCATACACAACACTGGCGTTCACTATATTGTCATCCCTCTCTAACACACTATTTATGACAACCAAATCGGACCTCACTCAACTGCTGCAGTGCTTGTCAGAATTTCACCACAATGCTACAATTTCATCAGAATGTGAAATCATAGAGTTTCACCACAATTCCAGGAGTCGCGCTCCGACATATGCAAACAGAAACCAGCAGCAATCCAAATGTATTTTATATTTAGTAAAACTGCAAGGGTATAAAACCTTCGGCAAGCCGAAGGTAGCCTTGTTTTCTTGTTGAAATTTTTATACCCTTCGACCATTGAAAATGGTCAAAAAAGGGTGTACTAACTTTGTGCAAAATGTATGTAACAGGCATAAGGAGGCGTGGCAGACCCCATAAAGTATATATATTCTTGCTCAGGATCACTAGCCGAGTCGATTGAGACATGTCCGTCTGTCTGTCCGTCTGTATGAGACAACAGATCTCAGCTATTAAAAAGCTAGAGATACCAAATTTGGTATGAAGGTTCTTATAAATCATAGGCAGATAAAGTTTGTATCAAATGTTTGATGCCACGCCCACCGCCCCCGCAAGTCGGTTATTTGCGATTATTAAATTAAACCCATACCGTTCTGCTTCGGTATGTATAAAGCTGAGTGCAGTATAAACATATCCTCCAAATAACAATCCGATCGGACCAATAACACAGAAGTTATTTAAGTCAACGTTTTTAGTACAAATGTTCGGTACGAGCAGCAGCTTGCGCGCTGCTTTGAGCAGTTGACGCCGACGTCGACGTTGCGTCGTGTCGCTTTACTCTTTACGCGCGTCGCTGTGTGAGTGCGAGCGAGTAAGCTATATGTAGTAAAAACAAGTCGGAAAGGCTACAGTCACGCGGTGACTGTAAGAGGCCATGGATTTTCAGTTTATTTGTATGTACCATAAAATATATATATTGAAATAAAATGTTTAATATAATAATAACAAAAATTAAAATAACGAAAAAGCAAGAGTCGATAGCATAAGTTAGAACGAGAGAGAGATATGTGAATTTTTGGAGCGTGCTAAAATTCGTTACATACACACACACACACACCAGCGTCAACTGCTTCTTCATTAATTGCCTTTGTGTATGCCTCACACACATATATGTATGCATGTGTGAACTTCGCGTGCATGTATTGTATGCATGCACGCATAAGTACAGCATGCAAAACATCTTAAAAGGCAAAATGTAACACTTAATATATAAATTATTAGATAAATATAAATAAATGGCAAATAATTAAAAAATGCGTATTCTTTATAAATATAAATGTAAACTAATATGAAATACAGCACATAACAAATTAAAATAGCTAAATTCTCTTTTCGCCGTGGGGAATCGAACCCTGGCCGTTTGCATAGGAGTTCGTCATCCTAACAACTAGACCACCGTCGCTGCGCTCCGCGCCCGTTAAAATTGCATTTTTAGACCAGTTGCTCAAATAAGTCAAATGTCATGCACAACAATAACACTACTACAAGATAGAATAACCACAAGAAAGCCAAATGTTATTTATTTATATTTAATAAGATCATTTGTTGAAATTTGATAAATGAAATCAAATTTTATAATGATGAAAAAAAAAAAATGAAATATTAACTTCTAAATAGTGAAATAGTAAAAATAAAAACCGCCTTCCCGAGGGATTGAACCTCCATTCTTTTGTTTGATTGCCTGCTGCTCTACACATTTGACCATCGCCGCTTTGACTCGCTGTGCGGCTTAGTAACTATTTGCTTCTCATACACACGCATAACCATTTTCGCATTAAAAAGATCGAAAAAGCACGTGGCTGGCAGCAGCTTGCAGGCAAGTTAACTTGCGTAACTTCTATGTTTATTAGCCGATCGGGTTGCAATTTATAAAATAAGTTCACATCGCATTTATCTATATGTATGCCAATGCAGAAAGTTAAGACTTCAATACTTTGCTTAAGAATCACAAATTACTGATTTACGGGGGCGGTGGGCGTGGTACCCAAAATTTGAAAACGACGTTTACTGCCTAGGATATACAGTAATCTTCATGCCAAATTTGGAGGGTCTAGCTTTCTTAATAGCTGAGAATCAGACGCTCATACAGACGGACAGACAGACAGACAGACATGGCTAGATCGACTCGGCTAGTGATCCTGAGCAAGAATATATATACTTTATGGGGTCGCAGATGTCTCCTTCTGCCTGTTACGCACATTCCGACAAACCTAATAGACCATGTATTTTTTTAAAATCCATGGCCTAAAAATTTTTGCAGAATTTTCTGTTTGGCATTATGAGTGTGGTTACAGGTTTGTAAAATTGGATTTGGAAAATTGGGAGAAAGGTATCTTACTGTCGGGCACCCGACTGTAGCCTTCCCCACTTGTTTTTTTCAAAATTGTTGAAATTTTTTTTTTATTATAATTTTAAAATTTGTTAAAATTTTTGAAATTTTGTCTTTATATCTTCGAAATTTTTATCTCAAAATTTTTGGAATTTATTTTTGCAAATTTTTTTTCAAAATTTTTCAATATTTTTTTCAAAACGAATTTTTTTAAACATTTTTGGAAAATTTTGGTAGTTTTCAGAAATTTTTTCAATTTTTTTTTTAAATTTTGGAAAATTTTAGAAATTTTTTAACTATACCAATTTTTGGAAATTTTTCCATTTTTTTCAAAATTTTGGAATTTTTTACATTTTTTTAAATTTTTTATTCAAAATTAAATTTATTTTCAATATTTTTGAAAAATTTTTCGGAAAATTTTGGGAATTTTTTGAAATTTTTTTATTATCAAAATTTTGGGAAATTTTTTCAATTTTTTTTTTGAAATTTTTGAATTTTTTTTTCAAAAAATTTGGAAATTTTTTGGATATTATTATTTTTAAATTTTTGGAAAATTTTGAAAATTTATTGAATTTTTCTACTAAAAAAATTTTCCAATTTTTTTTTTTTAAATTTTGAATTTTTTTTTCAAAATTAATTTTTTTTAAACATTTTTGGATAATTTTGGCAATTTTCAAAAATTTTTTCAAATTTTTTTTTTAATTTTGGCAATTTTTGGAAATTTTTTCCATTTTTATACCCTTGCAGAGGGTATATTAATTTTAGCCAGAAGTTTGCAACGCACCTTAGACATCTCCGACCCTATAAAGTATATATATTCTGAATCAGCATCACCAGAGGAGTCGAAAAATGGATGTCCGTCTGTCCGTCCGTCCGTCCGTCCTTGGCACACAAGCTTCTTATTGCTGTAGGCTGTAAATAAGTCGGAACGAGCCAGATCGGACCGATATATCGTATAGCTGTCATAGAAGCTATCGGACGATTTTTTCACAATAAATTTTTGATATCTTGAAAATTTTTTTTAAAAATTTTGGAATTTATTTTTTCAAAATTTTTCAAATTTTTTTTTTCTAAATTTTTGAAAAATTTGGGAATTTTTTTTAAATTTTTGAGCTTTGACAATTTTTGGAAATTTTTTCCATTTATTTTTTCAAAATTTTTGAAAAATTTTTTTTTTCTAAATATTGGAAATTTTTTTCAATTTTTGATTTTTTATACCCTTCGACCATTGAAAATGGTCAAAAAAGGGTATACTAACTTTGTGCAATATGTATGTAACAGGCATAAGGAGGCGTGGCAGACCCCACAAAGTATATATATTCTTGCTCAGGATCACTAGCCGAGTCGATTGAGACATGTCCGTCTGTCTGTCCGTCTGTCCGTCTGTCCGTCTGTTTGTTTGAGACAACAGATCTTAGCTATTAAAAAAGCTAGAGACACCAAATTTGGTATGAAGGTTCCTATATATTCGGGGCAGGTGAAGTTTATGTCAAATGTTTGATGCCACGCCCACCGCCCCCGCAAATCGGTAATTTACGATTATTAAGCAAAGTATTGAACTTATAAAGTTCTGCTTCGGTATGTATAAAGCTGAATGCAATATGAACATATTCTCAAAATTACAATCCGATCGAACTAACAACACAGAAGTTATTAAAGTCAACGTTTTCAGTACAAATGTTCGGTACGAGCGGCAGCCGACGCGCTGCTTTGAGCAGTCGACGCCGACGTCGACGTTGCGTCTTGTCGCTTTACTCTTTACGCGCGTCGCTGTGTGAGTGCGAGCGAGTAAGCTATATGTAGTAGAATAATTTGTGCAAACTTTTTGTTTGAAATTATGAGTATAGTTACACGCTTGTAACGGATTTTAAAAATTGGGAGAAGGGTATCTTACTGTCGGGCGCCCGACTGTAGCCTTACCTACTTGTTTTTTTCAATGTTTTGGAAATTTTTTGGACATTTTTTTATACCCTTGCAGAGGGTATATTAATTTTAGCCAGAAGTTTGCAACGCACCTTAGGAGACATCTCCGACCCTATAAAGTATATATATTCTGAATCAGCATTACCAGGAGAGTCGAAAAATGGATGTCCGTCTGTCCGTCCGTCTGTTGCAACGCAAACTAGTCTCTCTCATATCCAACACTCCCAATGTTTTATGGATAAAATTCACTGAGGAAAGCGTAGGAGAAACTGTACACATCGTACAGAACCCTCATGGACTCCAGTTCAGAAAATTGTTCGCAGTTTTCAATACTCCAACAACGCGCAAGTTACCATTGACCGTAGGCAGTTTCCGGTTGTGCCTGCTGAAGGCATCACTATTCATAAGAGTCAGGGAACTAAGTATAGCAAAGTGGTAGTCCATGCTAACTCCCGAATGCTGCATTATACGTAGCTTGCAGTAGAGCAACTACTGCTTTAGGATTATTTTTTATTGGGAACTTTGTTCCTCCTAAGCCTCCCCAAAGTAAGGATAGAGTGAAAGCCCAATAGGAGAAATTGCGGACTGAGAAACTATTGCATACACATAACAACCATTTAGTTGACAGTTCCACTCTCCACATTTTCTTTCATAATACTCAGAGCCTGCATTCCCATATCGAAGATGTTCGATCGGAGAGGCTGATGCTTCAATCATCGGTATTATGCTTCGTGGAGACTTCCATATCGAATGAAATTGTCGGAATACCCGTGTTCACTATAGTTGTGCAACTTGCATTTATAAGACCTTTAACAGGCATCTTAGTTTACATTAGGAATGAGCTTGTAGGTTTTCTAGAGTTTCCCATAGCTTTAGCAGTAGAAAAACTATTGGCTCAGTAGATTTTGAGTTTGGAATCTTTAGGTTCGATGCCATAAGTTTTCTAATTATATATAAGAGTCTAGATTATTCTCCATCCCTATTTAAAACAGAACTTGAGGAACTATTTCAGGAATTTATTCCTTCAGATAGTAATTGTATTGTGTTAGGAGATTTTAATTTATGTTTAAAAACCTTTAACAGGTGTAGGAGCATTTATAATGTTTTGATTATTAAAAATAAATAATTTGCCAAATGCCACAAGACACAAATACTTGCATACATATCAATAAAAAACGCGCCTTTTTTGCCCAACGGCCACTAACTGATATGTATGCATGAATTAATTAGGCCATGGATTTAAAAAAAATACATGGTCTATTAGGTTTGTCGGAATGTGCGTAACAGGCAAAAGGAGAAATCTGCGACCCCATAAAGTATATATATTCTTGCTCAGGATCACTAGCCGAGTCGATCTAGCCATGTCTGTCTGTCCGTCTGTCTGTCTGTATGAGCGTCTGATTCTCAGCTATTAAGCAAGGTAGACCCTCCAAATTTGGCATGAAGATTACTGTATATCCTAGGCCGTAAACGTCGTTTTCAAATTTCGGGTACCACGCCCACTGCCCCCGTAAATCAGTAATTTGTGATTATTAAGCAAAGTATTGAAGTCTTAACTTTCTGCTTACAATTTGCAACCCGATCGGATAATAAACATAGAAGTTACGCGAGTTAACATTTTCTTAATGTCTTGCCTGCAAGCTGCTGCCAGCCATGTGCTTTTTTCGATCTTTTTAATGCGAAAATGGTTATGTGTGTATATGAGAAGGAAATAGTTACTTAGCCGCATAGCGAGTAAGTGCGGCAATGGTCAAATGTGTAGAGCAGCGGGCAATCAAACAAAGGAATGGAGGTTCAATCCCTCGGGAAGGCGGTTTGTTTTTATTTTTACTATTTCACCATTTAGAAGTTAATATTTTATTTTTTTTTTCATCATTATAAAATTTGATTTCATTTATCAAATTTAAACAAATAATCTTATTAAATATAAATAAATAACACTCGGCTTTCTTGTGTGTTGGTTATTTCAGATAATGAAACACACGCGCAATGTTGAATTGTGAACGTTTAATGAAGAACTAACTTCAGTAAGAGTACATAAGAATGTGAAGTCAAAGTAGAAGAGATTACAATGTTGCCAGATAGTTGGTATGAAGCTTACAAACAAAAGATACTCGATATTCATCATAATCGATATTCAACACTTCCTCTTAAGCTACATACATAAATTTTAATTTAATCCAAGATATTTAATTAATTCATAATGCTTTTGCTTTCCTAAGCCTTTTGTAAAGATATCAGCAACATTTTCATTAGTTGATACATATTTTAATTCAATTTCTTTACTTTCGACTTTCTCTCTTACGAAATGATACTTAATATCTATGTGTTTAGTGCGCTTGTGATGTACAGGGTTTTTAGCGATATGCTGCGCACTAATGTTGTCACCTAATAAGACAATTTTATCCTGATCCAAACAGCCAATTTCTTTTAGCAGTCTGCGAAGATAAACGGCTTCTTTGGCAGCAGTTGACAAAGCGATATACTCAGCTTCAGTGCTGCTTTGGGCAACTACGCTTTGTTTTGAAGATGCCCAGGAAAACGCGCTTCCGCCCAACATAAACGCATATCCTGAATACGATTTCCTATCATTCTGATCATTTGCCCAATCAGCATCAGCAAAGCCTTTTACTGAGTCTCCGGTTTTGTGATATGTGATGCTCAGATCCATGGTTCCAGATAAATATCGTAAAATATGCTTGGCTGCAGTTTGGTGCTCGACGTGTGGATTCGTGTTCCGTTGAGATAACTTGCAAACGGCGTGCAATATATCAGGTCGGCTCAATACTGCTAAATACATAAGGGAACCTATTAGCGATTGATATTCTGTTGTATTTACCTTGACGCAATCGTCATCTTGGCAGGAAACTTGAAATCCAGACTCAAGTGGGGTGGACGCAGATCGGCAGTTCTGCATCCCATAAGTGGCTAATAAGGATTCTATGTACTTCGTTTGCGACATGGTTACAGGTCCTCGTTCACCATTTCGCTTAACTTCCATTCCAAGGAAGTATTTTACGGGGCCGCTGTCATGTGTCTCGAACTTGTCAGCAATCTTTCTTTTGATTATATCAATGTCTCTCTCGGTAGGACAAATGATAAGTAAGTCATCTACGTAAACTGCAATGTACTTTTGCTCTGTAAGATGTACGTAAAGACACGGCTCGCTTTTACATCTTTTGAAATCTAAACTTATCGAAACCTCATCCAGTGTATTATTCCAGGATCGTCCAGATTGTTTTAGGCCATAGATTGCCTTTTGCAGCTTTAATACTTTCGTTGGGTGATCCTCGTCAACAAAGTTCTCCGGCTGCTTCATATAAACCGTTTCATCCAAAGTACTGTTTAAGTATGCATTGGAGGTGTCCACTTGGTGCATACATAGCTCCTTCTCTGCGGCGATAGCAAATAGCATTCGAATTGTTTCGTAACGTATTACTGGAGAGAATGTTTCCCAGTAATTGACACCAAACTGCTGCCCGCATCCTTTAGCAACTAGTCTTGACTTGAATCGCTCGATTTCGCCATTTTTGTTTCGTTTTATACGAAACACCCATTTTGATGCAATGGCCTTTTGTTTAGGAGGTAGGTCCACCATTTCCCATGTCTCGTTCTTTCCTAAAGCATCCATTTCCGTTTGCATCGAATCTTGCCAGTTACGAACATACTGACTGCTCAACGCTTCTGCAACTGATTTCGGTGTTTCAATGTCATCCGAACTATCCAAGTAACTTAGTACATTGTACTGCTTACGGGGCCTGCCGCGTTGGCCTGTCCGTAGAATTCTTGGTCTTCCTGGTCCATAACGTGCAGAATTTTCCTCCTCTTCTGCGTCGTTGGCGCTGACAAACTCTTCCCCTTCTTCGTCTGAGTCACTGCGCTCCGTGTCCTGTATCTCTTGATTTACCGGCTCCGGCTGTAAGACTTCGACAGGTGGCTCGAGACGAATAATGTTTGTCGCAAAATCAATTCTTGTGTTCTGTGCAGCTGACTTAAACTCACCCTCTAAGAATTTTACGTCACGACGTACCACTACTGACCGTTTTTCGGGATCGTAGAGACGATACGCTTTTGTCTCAAATGAATATCCAACGAACACATACTCGCTTCCTTTTGCCTGAAACTTCCCCTTCTTTGGTTTTTCCAGTGCAAAAACGCGTGATCCAAAGGTGCGAAGATGCTTTACAGATGGCCTTCGCCCTTTCCATAACTCAAAGGGAGTCCCTCCGTTGAGAACTTTAGTTGGACATCTATTACGCAAATAAGCTGCGGTTTGCACAGCTTCAGCCCACAGAAATTCCGGTAAATTTGCGTGAATTAGGAGACTTTTTGCCATTTCTATTAACGTGCGATTTGCTCGCTCAGCAATACCATTTTGCTGCGACGTGTAAGGAACCGTCAATTGTCTTTTAATTCCGCACTTTTCCAAAAATTCGTCAAATTGTTTGTTTTTATATTCGGTGCCGTTGTCACTACGCAATACCTTTATTTTCTTATTTGTTTGACATTCAACATAATTTTTGAATAGCTTGAATTTTTCAAACACTTCATTCTTCGTGCGCATAAAGTAAACAAAGTTCTTTCTTGTGTAATCATCGATAAAACTAACCACATATCGATTTCCAGCGATCGAATTGACATTCATAGGCCCGCGAACGTCGCTATGAACTAGTTCCAGAACACTTTTTGTTATTCGTTCCGCCTTTTGTGGGAATGGCAACCCACATATTTTTGCCTTATTGCAAGTGTCACAATTTGTTTTAATATTAACGTTTTTAATATTCAATCCATGCACAAGCTTTTTCTCACTTAAGTCTTTCAAATTTTTGAAATTTAAATGGCCAAACCGATTATGCCATATTGATACCCATGATGAATCTTGAGAGATATGCAATTCATTGTGTTCAAATTTATTTTCGTATACATATAAATTGTTTTCTTGCTTTGCGCGTAACACAATTTCACCACTATTGTTGCATATTACTGCTCCGTTATCTTCAAATTTCGTATGGTGACCGTATTTTGCTGCTTTGCTTATCGATACAAAGTTCATGTTTAATGATGGGACATACAGAACGTCTCTCATTGTTATTTGCCGATTTTCAGTATGCAAAATCACAGTTCCTACACCAACAGATTTATCTGCTGCTAACATGATCGTGGTATTATTTTCACTTATATTTGAAAATTTAGTTTTGTCACAACACATATGTGAAGTAGCGCCACTGTCAAGGCACCACATATTTTTTCTGTCTTTAACAACACTGCTATGCATTAAAAAATTCGATTGTTCATTCTCCTTTTCTTTGTTCTCTTCTTTATTTTTGTTTCTGCATTCACTCGCGCGATGACCCGGTTTTTGGCAATTGTAGCATTTTCCTTTAAACTTATCTTTGTCTTTTTGGCGATTGTCCTTCTGCTTACTGTTGTTCTGCTTTGTGTGTGTGTACACAGCTTCTGCTTCTTCTAGTTTCTCTTCTTTTCTGGCGCCTTCTTCGAGGAATTTGATTTTTACCGTTTCAAATGGCGGCATCTCGTCGCGTGTTTCTATTGCGACTACAAAATTTTCCCAAGAATCAGGCAAACTAGACAAAAACATTATAACCTTCAATTCGTCTTCCAAAGTTATTGCAAGCTCTGCCAATTTATCGGTTATGTCTACAAACGAATTAACATACTGAGACGCAGTATCCCCAGATTGCATTTTCAATCTCACTAGTTTTTGATACAACTGAGTTTTTCTAATTGGTCCCGCCGGCATATGAATGCTGCGCAATATCTTCCATGCTTCTGCCGATGTTGTGCACGACTTTATGTGCATCAACTGCGTGGGCTTAACATTCAATATTAAACTAGTGTAAACGAATGTTAATTTAGCAGTGTTAGAAAACACTAGTATTCATGGACTAATCGATGAATGTATATGATATGTCGATTGTTAAGTTTTTATGTTTATGTTTTTCTTTTTTTTATTCGATAGTTGAACGACGCGCAAGAAGCAGCGTGTGTGAATATAAAGTCTCTCTGTATTATTTAAAATTAAACCTTAATATCAATAAAGCCTACAAAAGTAACCCTTCACACTAGCTAAAGCTTTTTGATCAATTGTTTCCCATCGCGCCGCCTGCGATGCTTCCTCGGGTTTGATTTGTTTTTCGCACACAACATTCCACAAATCCGATGTAATTAATAAGCTTCGCATAGACAAACTCCACATGTCATAATTCCCGTCATCGAGTTTTTCTATTTGGATTGACATACTCATTGCGAATTCTTCTCCGACGTTTTCTAGTCTTTTTCACAATTCACGAGGGATCTGGGCCCATAACCTTTGTTGGTTATTTCAGATAATGAAACACACGCGCAATGTTGAATTGTGAACGTTTAATGAAGAACTAACTTCAGTAAGAGTACATAAGAATGTGTAGTCAAAGTAGAAGAGATTACAATGTTGCCAGATAGTTGGTATGAAGCTTACAAACAAAAGATACTCGATATTCATCATAATCGATATTCAACATTGTGGTTATTCAATCTTGTAGTAGTGTTATTGTTGTGCATGACATTTGACATTTTTGAGCAACTGGTCTAAAAGTGCAATTTTAACGGGCGCGGAGCGCAGCGACGGTGGTCTAGTTGTTAGGATGACGAACTCCTATGAAAACGGCCAGGGTTCGATTCCCCACGGCGAAAAGAGAATTTAGCTATTTTAATTTTTTATGTGCTGTATTTTATATTTGTTTACGTTTATACATATTTATAAAGAATATGCATTTTTTAATTATTTGCCATTTATTTATATTTATCTAATAATTTATATATTAAGAGTTACATTTTGCCTTTTAAGATGTTTTGCATGCTGTACTTATGCGTGCATGCATACAATACATGCACACGAAGCTCGCACATGCAAGCATATGTATATGCGTGTGAGGCAATACACAAAACATGAGGCAGGTCTGTGTAATTGTTAACGGACGTCTAAATTAAAGAAGAAGCAGTTGACGCTGCTGTGTGTGTATGTAACGAATTTTAACACGCGCCAAAAACTCACATATCTCTCTCTCGTTCTAACTTATGCAATCGACTCTTGCTTTTTCGTTATTTTAATTTTTGTTTTTATTATATTAAACATTTTATTTCAATATATATTTTTTTATGGTATATAAAACTAAACTGAAAATCCATGGCCTCTTACAGTCACCGCGTGACTGTAGCCTTTCCTACTAGTTATACCCTTAGACCATTGAAAATGGTCAAAAAAGGGTATACTAACTTTGTGCAAAATGTATGTAACAGGCATAAGGAGTTGTGGCAGACCCCATAAAGTATATATATTCTTGCTCAGGATCACTAGCCGAGTCGATTGAGACATGTCCGTCTGTCTGTCCGTCTGTCCGTCCGTCCGTCTGTCCGTCTGTTTGTTTGAGACAACAGATCTTAGCTATTAAAAAAGCTAGAGACACCAAATTTGGTATGAAGGTTCCTATATATCCGGGGCAGGTGAAGTTTATGTCAAATGTTTGATGCCACGCCCACCGCCCCCGCAAATCGGTTATTTACGATTATTAAGCAAAGTAATGAACCTATAAAATTATGCTTTGGTATGTATAAAGCTAAATGCAATATGAACATATTCTCCAAATTACAACCCGATCGGACCAATAACACAGAAGTTATTCAAGTCAACGTTTTCAGTACAAATGTTCGGTACGGGCAGCAGCCGACGCGCTGCTTTGAGCAGTTGACGCCGACGTCGACGTTGCCTCGTGTCGCTTTACTCTTTACGCGCGTCGCTGTGTGAGTGCGAGCGAGTAAGCTATATGTACTAGAAGTATTTGTGCAGAATTCTCTGTTTGAAATTACGAGTGTGGTTACACGTTTGTAACGGATTTTAAAAATTGGGAGAAGGGTATCTTACTGTCGGGCGCCCGACTGTAGCCTTACCCACTTGTCATATTTAAACCCTTACAGAGGGTATACTAATTTAAGCCAGAAGTTTGCAACGCACCTTAGGAGAAATCTCCAACCCTATAATGTATATATTCTGAATCAGCATCACCAGAGGAGTCGAAAAATGGATGTCCGTCTGTCCGTCCGTCCGTCCGTCTGTTGCAACGCAAACTAGTCTCTCAGTTTTTGAAACTTGGCACATAAGCTGTAATTGCTGTACGCTGTAAATAACGGAACGAGCCAGATCGGACCGATATATCGTATAGCTGTCATAGAAGCTATCGGCCGATTTTTGTTGTTTTTCAAGATATTGCAACAAGATTTGGCAAATCTTATTCTTATTACGTTCTTAATGTGCTGTCAAAATTGTATCAAAATCGGACCACTATAACATATAGCTGCCATAGGAACAATCGGCTGAAATCAGGGTGTTCGTGTGCAAACAGAAACCAGCAGCAATCCAAATGTATTTTATATTAAGTATAACTGCAAGGGTATAAAACCTTCGGCAAGCCGAAGGTAGCCTTGCTTTCTTGTTATTTGTTAAAAATTGTTCTTTACTATCTTTACAACTACACTTTAACAGGTGTTTGTAGAACATGTATGCAAAACTTAAAGGTAATCTTAAATTAAAAACCTGTGCATGGGTATATAACTTTAGGCGTGCCGAATACATAATTTATTCGATTGGTTCGATTATAGAGCATGTAACAAATAACATTGGTATATATATTGGAAAAAATAGTTCTTGCCGCGTGGATCTTTCCGTTTGAGTTACTAAAATGAAACAAGTCGGAAAGGCTACAGTCGAGCGAGCCCGACTATGGTATACCCGCTACAACTATGAGGATTCGCATTCTAAAATTAGTTTGATTATAAAAGTTGCACGTGGTTCTCATGTGATCTTATCACTTTGCTTTCAGTGCTTTCCAACTAGAACTTATCAGAATGTGTAAAAGAGACGCCAATAAAATGACTCACATATTTATAAAGAAATTCAATACATCCAACCGGATTTGTTTTTTTTTTTTTTGTATCACTTAAGACCTTTACATCGATTTTTAAAGAAGATCTAGCATAATGCAAAAAAAAAATAAGTCTTTAAGGCTACAAGTCGAGCGCTCCCGACTGTAGTACATGTTGCCACTTTAATCCGTAACAAACGTGTAACCACACTCATAATTTCAAACAGAGAATTCTGCACAAATACTTCTAGTACATATAGCTTACTCGCTCGCACTCACACAGCGACACGCGTAAAGAGTAAAGCGATACGACGCAACGTCGACGTTGGCGTCAACTGCTCAAAGCAGCGCGTCGGCTGCTGCCAGTAGCGAACATTTGTACTGAAAACGTTGACTTGAATAACTTCGGTGTTATTGGTCCGATCGGATTGTAATTTTGAAAATATGTTTAAATTGCATTTAGCTTTATACATACCAAAGCAGCGTTATGGATTTAATACTTTGCTTAATAATCGCAAATAACCGATTTGGCGGTGGGCGTGGCATCAAACATTTGACTTAAACTTGATCTGCCTATGATTTATAGGAACCTTTATGCCAAATTTGGTATCTCTAGCTTTTTTAATAGCTGAGATCTGTTGTCTCATACAGACGGACAGACAGACAGACATGTCTCAATCGACTCGGCTAGTGATCCTGAGCAAGAATATATATACTTTATGGGGTCTGCCACGCCTCCTTGTGCCTGTTACATACATTTTGCACAAAGTTAGTATACCCTTTTTTGACCATTTTCAATGGTCGAAGGGTATAAACAGAAAAAACAAAAAAAATGGTGGACCTCCACCAAAACACTAGGCCTATACAATCTGCAACTATAACCGCTTTGCCATTAGCGCACTATGAATTGGATCGGCTAAATTGCATTATGAGACCATTCAGCTTGTCGTACAGGACAAAAACACACTATTATTGTGTCGTGTGTGTAAGACAATACCAACTCACTCCCCTTAAAATTATGTTTAATTAAAATACTAAACTTAAAATATTTTAAATGCTTGAAAAAAAGCTAGTACCCAAAATAAATCCAATTGTATCCCCCCCGCCCGGGTAGGAAACAAAATCGCATCCTTTTGCTCGACTGTTAACGACAACATCCACTTAGCCACTGCAACTATTATGCAACAATCCAGAAAATTGCAATAATGATCAGGGCAAATGATATTGGTACATATAATGATAAAAAGGTGTTTGACGCCGGAGTTGAACCTGCATATCTTGCATATTTAACATAATAAAACAAACAAAAACATGTGGTTACATGGCACTACTATTTCTTTAATATCTTCCATATTTATTGTCCAACCTTACTGATTTAATTTTCAAGAAACGTCCGCAAGATTTCATTGATAATGAAAAATATATAAAACTGTTACAGTATAGCTTATATTACGGCTGTAATCAATTTTTTTCAATTTATGAGGGCGGGTGGAAGCGGGGCAAAATCCAAAATAAACTTGATCAGCCTGCAGTAATAACACATAATGTCAAATAGTTTGATAGCTTTAGCTCTTATAATAGCTGAGATCCAGGTGTTCACACGGAGGGACAGATAGACAGACGGACAAACGGACATGGCTATATCAACTCGGCTGTTGATACTGATCAAGAATATATATATAATACTGTGGAGATGTCTCCTTCTGCTTGTTACATTTATTTTCGGTTGACACAAAGTTATAATACCCTTCCACTCTATGAGTAGCAGGTAAAACAAAACAACGCGCGAGTCAACCACTTGCTGCACAACAACATTTTCCCATGCATACACGTGTACGCACACATGCACGCATGCATACGTCACATTCGAAGCAAGGTCGTTCGCTAGGCTTTTGGCGCAGAAGAACTAAACTGGCAAATGCTGGCCAGGCAGTTGCCAGTTGCCAAACTTCACATGCAGCGCATACAAAGCTATGCGAGCATGGACATTTATACCACACGTTCCATGTAACGAGTCACAGAGCGCAAAGAATACACCCGTATGACCAAATGAAAAGGCTGCACCCTGGGATTAATTTGTACGATATCCCACAAAAATCGCACTAAATTGTGCCTTTCCCTACTAATTCCTACGCTCAGTGCTCAGAATGGAGAAAACTGTTGGATAACGCCTAAGCTAAATTGATATCTGACGACTTGCAGCCGTATTCAAGAGTAGAAGACCCAGGCTTTCGAAAATGTTCAAAGCTTCTAGATCGTCGGTACGTACTCCCGTGCAGAAAAACGCTGAAAAACGTTTACATGAGCAGTTTATATGTATGAATGAACGTTATTAATTGTTTTTTCTTTTTAATATATGAGCCTTATCAAACTTATATTTTGTATAATTTTCAATTAACAATGGATTGGCCACATTTTTAGAAAATAAAGGACTTTTAAACATTTCATTAAAAACCATCGGAACTATTGCATATTCCAACCATCGATAGTTTCCCAGCTTTAGCCCTATGTCGCATTCGGATTTCGCTGAGCGGAGTGCGACTGTAGGGAACCGATTTTAAGAGGGTTCGTTCGGCTGTGGTATACTCAGCCGACATCTGTGTGGCTGATGCTTAAAAAATAGTGGATACACAAACACAAGCTTGGTTGCAGGTGTCGTTACCTGCAATCGCTGGTTTGCGTCTTGGATTGGTTTATGCAGTAGCTTGACGCGCTATGCCATTCTGGTGCTAGTTCCAGCTCAGCTGGATTGCGTCTTCGAAGTTGGTTTTTGGCTTAGCTAGTCGCTGTTCTTTTCGTCTTTGAGGTGTTTCGGAATGTCGTTGTTGTCATTCTAGTTGGTTAAGCCACTAAGAAGATGCAGGTACTTACGTATATCTCGTTTTCTATGATTAGAAAACGTAACTAACTTTGCTCAATTGTATGTTACTGGCATGCGTCTATCTTCAAATGCTGAAAGTATGCTCTAAAAAGGAGACGACGAAACCAATAAACACATCTTTTGCGATTGTCCAACCTTAGTCTGGGCTAGGACAAAACATCTGCACGTAGGCACCGCGGGTCCCGAGCATTAAATACGTTCTTTGACGGAACTTGCCATGCTTTATTTAGGAAGCAGTAGCTTTTGTAAATATATGGAGTCATATAGGTACAAAACAACATCTTGGTCGTAGTGTCTATTCCCTTCTCTGCTGGGCGGCACCCTCTTACTTAATAAAATACATGTAACAGGCAAAACAAGGCGTGGAAGACTCCATAAAGGATAAAAAATGTAGATAAAGATGATTGCTATATGATTATGTCCTTCAAACAACAACCCGATCGGACCAATGCCACAAAGGCTATTCATGTCTGACGCGTCTTTTGGGTAGTAGAATAATTTGTGCAGAATTCTCTGTTTAAAGTTTTAAGTGTGGCAACATGTTTGTAACGGATATTGGAAATTAAGCGAAGAATACCTTACAGTCGGGCGCGCTCAACATTAGCCTTTTCGAACTTTTACAAAAGCCATACTTTTTTTTTCATTTTTATACCCTTGCAGAGGGTATATTAATTACCGCAAATCGGTAATTTGCGATTATTAAGCAAAGTGTAGAGATAAGAGCGAGTGAGGCACATGTAGTGGATTAATTTGTGCAGATTTGTCTATTTGAAATTATGAGTGTGGTAACAATTTTGTAACGGATTTTAAAAATTGGGAGAAGGGTATCTTACTGTCGAGCGCGTCCGACTGTAGCCTTACCCACTTGTTTTAATATTGTTTTATACCCCTGGAGAGGGTAATTTAATTTTTGATTTATGTACATTTACGCAATTCTAATTTAATTGTAACTAATAAAAAATATAGGACCCCGTCTCTTCCGAATTCCGGAAGCTGACCTTGCCGAGTGGTGTCGGAATCTGCACATTGATTCAATAAACACCAGGAAAAGGGGGGTGTGCAATTGGACTTTTCCCCGGAGTGCCTCACCATGACGAGAGTTAAGGTTGGATCAACGCCCTTACCTTAAATCTAGGTATTTAAAATTGTGTGTGTATTTAGAGCAATTTATATGTTGGTGTTGTCCCTATGTTGTCTTCTTCTCCTTGTGCACATTGTCTTTATTTTATATTTATGTCTAATACTAATTCTAACTTATAGGCTATAACGAAGATCCAAGTTTCGGGCCAATGATTATGCCCACGCCGTCTCTGCATTGTTGGGTGCACGTCGAGTTCACGTCCCTCTGTGCTGCATATATTTCCATCAGATGCAAAGGCCAGATCAGAGTGGCTTGCTTGGTGCGATGTGCACCGCAGATGCTGAAACATAAGAAATTATTCATATGCAACAAGCACGTGCACCCCAATGATATCATGAAGGTGAAGTTGCATAAAAACGTAAGGCCCATAATGGCAGACTGCACTAACCTTCATGATGATAATATCCAGAATTCGATCAATTCGCCGGTACCAGAGTTCGGGTGTGCCAGGTGCGAGATTTATTGCCGAAACGAAACACATTGGAGAAAGAAATGTTTCGAACTGGAGGTTAAAATGGCCGATATAGAGAAGCAAAATGCATATTCGTTGAACTGTTGAATGAACGTAAAAACGTAACCGATTCAGGCTCCATCGCGATCGCGAACAACATTGGCGAGGAGGCTAAGGCTTTTGGAGCTATGATCGTGACTAGTGGGAAAAAAATGTACAGAAGCGGGTTTTATTAAATATAAATTACCGCTCTTCGCATTGCTACAGATTTATGCGGTCAAGTCTATCATTTCCATTGCCCCACCCTACGAACCTTTGGAGATTGGGGCCCGTAAAAAGAATCGGCCCAGGAACTGATGACTTCGTTTGCACTAACATTCGGGAGCATGTTCGGAAAATGACGGAGTCAGAAAAAAATGCTGTTGTAGTCTTTGATGAGATCCATGGGAGACCGACAAAATTGACGGGTTTGTTGACTTTGGACTCAATTGACGTGATTCGACCATAGCAAACAACTTCCTATTTGTCCAAGTCAAGGGCTTAGTGCAGCCATGAAAGTACAATTTTTCGTACTAATGCATTTAGCACAGCTGCAAGAGTGAAGTGATGGTGCGAATATTGACAGATTGCATAGAAGTACTGGCGGAAATTTGGCTGCGCGTAAGAGCCTTGGTCTCAGACCAAGGTACTTTGGGTATATATCGTGTGCTTTCGTATATATACCGATAAATATACTTATTATTTAAACGGCAGCACAATTTATCTGATGTACGACTATCATCAACAAATATTCAAACACCATCCTCCCTTGCGTCTTTGAGTGTAATTTCAGAATTATGTAACATAGACAAAAACTAAGCATATTAATGTTATTAATGTAGATTTTTATACCCGCTACTCATAGAGTAGAAGGGTATTATAACTTTGTTCGAACCGAAAATGTATGTAACAGGCAGAAGGAGACATCTCCGACCCCATAAAGTATATATATTCTGAATCAGTATCAACAGCCGAGTCGATATAGCCATGTCCGTCTGTCCGTCTGTCTGTCTGTCCGTCCGTGTGAACACCTGGATCTCAGCTATTATAAGAGCTAGAGTTCCCAAATTTGGTGACAACATGTGTTATTACTGCAGGCTGATCAAGTTTATTTTGGATTTCAGCCACGCCCCCACCTGCCTCCATAAATTGAAAAAAATTGATTACAGCCGCAATATTAGCTTTACAGCAACAGTTTTATAAATACGTTATAAATACCATCTTGCGGACGTTTCGTGAAAATTTCAGTAAGATTGGACTATAAATATGAAAGATATTAAGGAAATAGTAGTGCCATGTGACCACATGTTTTTGTCTGTTTTGTTATGTTAGATATGCAAGATCCAGGTTCAACTCCGGCGGCAAGCTTTTTTTTCAATTATATGTACCAATATAATTTGCATTGATCATAATTGCAATTTTTTAGCGTTTGCGTAATAGACTTTGTGGCTGAGTGGATGTGTCCGTTGACTTTTGAGCGGAAGGGTGTGAGTTCGAATCCTACGCGATGCAAGTGGGGATTTTTGGGGTACCATCTTTTTTTCAAGCATTTAAAATATGTATTTTAAGTTTAGTATTTTAATTAAGCAGAATTTTATGGGAAGTGAGTTGGTATTGTCTACTCGCACGCACGACACAATAATAATTTGTTTTTGTCCTATACGACAAGCTGAATAGTCTCATAATGCGACTTTGCCGGCCCAATTCAGAATGCGTTATTGGCAGAGCGGTTATAGTTGCAGACTACATAGCTCAAGTTTTTTTGGAGGTCCATGATTCAAGTCCTCACGTCGGTAAATAATTTTTTTTTTTTTCTGTTCTTATTCATATTTTTTTGCATTATCTTCTTTTAAATTCGATGGTAACGAACTTTTTACTATATTTAAAGACATTTCAAATCCTTAGTAATATTTCGCAGCAACACAACATAAACGACAAATCTGTTTGGATGTATAGGCATAGGGATGTACATATATAGGCATAATATAGGCGTCTCTTTTACACATTCATAATTAAAAGCCCTCTGATAAGTTCTGACTGGAAAGCACTGAAAGCAAAGGGGCAACATTTAATAAGAACCACGTGCAACTTTCATAGTTGGAACAAATAATTTGAGACTGTGAGACGTGTTTTTTTCGCATAGTTGTAGCGGGTATACCACAGTTGGGCGCGTTCGACTGTAGCCTTTCCGACTTGTATTAATTTTCTTTCTATTGTTCTCGAATGGTTCGTTTGACATTTTACTTTGTATACAATTCGCACATTTCTTTTCGGTATTCTCGATTTTATCTGGCAACCATCTAGCATTTTATTCTTAACAATTCTATTCAAATATTGAAAATTTACGTGGCCTAGTGCCCTGTGCCATTTTTCTTTTTCAGTTTATTCAGTTACATTTGTATATATTTCATTTGTTTTATTTTTTAGCATAAAGCTTTTTACATTATATAAACTATCAATTTTATTCGCAACTGTCAACAATTCTCTTTTTTTGTTATAGATTTTTGTATCATTATTTCTGGCTACGACTGTACATTTATTTTCAGTTATTTTTGATATGCTTAGCAAATTTTGTTCTATGCCTTTTACAAAGTATACATTTTTTATATCGATTAAATTTTCATTGTTGTATGTTCTAAAATATGTTTCTATATTCCAATCTTGGTCGCTTGCAATTGTTTGCCATCGGCTACTTTAACATCTATCGGATTTTTATACCCTTCGACCATTGAAAATGGTCAAAAAAGGGTATACTAATTTTGTGCAAAATGTATGTAACAGGCATAAGGAGGCGTGGCAGACCCCATAAAGTATATATATTCTTGCTCAGGATCACTAGCCGAGTCGATTGAGTCATGTCCGTCTGTCCGTCTGTTTGTTTGAAACAACAGATCTTAGCTATTAAAAAAGCTAGAGACACCAAATTTGGTATAAAGGTTCCTATATATTCGGGGCAGGTGAAGTTGATGCCACGCCCACCGCCCCCGCAAATCAAAATATACCCGTTACCACCATGCGAAAAAAAACACGTCTCACAGTCTCAAATTTGTATTGACTTTGAAAGTTACACGTGGTTCCTATTAGATGTTGTCGCATTGCTTTCAGTGCTTTCCAATTAGAACTCGTCAGAGGGCTTTTAATTATGAATGTGTAAAAGTGACGCCTATATAATGCTTTACATATTTATTGAGAAATTTAATAATCCAACCAGATTTGTCGTTTATGTTGTATGTAATACATATACTACATATGTAATACATGTACTACATATGTTATAAATTTGTACGTAGACAATTGTGTACTTACTCTGCGAGAACGTCATTGAATATTTTTTTGGCGTCATTATTGCTGCTCTGGCATTTATATTTTATTTCACTAAGCGCTTCAACTTTTTCCATTTCGCAACGCTGTGAACCCTGCTTTTGAGAAAACATGAGAGTTATCAGCAGTTAAATACACTCGCGCAGTGCATTTTTTGACACGGCACACGTATGCGGCATCACCGGATTTTAATTGTTTGTTTTTCACATAAATTTGTTCATCCTCGGGTGTATACAACAATAAAGAGCAGCCTGCCCGGGCTCCGTCTTTCAATTCGAATTTTATATTTTCAGCATTCATTTTCAATAACAAAACAAACGCAAACAAACATGTACGAAACAGTGTAAAACAGAGAGACCGTTGACAAAAATACGTTAAGTTTTCAAGTAGCCAAATTCTGATTATCGAAATCGAGTGGTAGTGCCAACGCATGATACAAGAACACAAGGTACAGAAAAAGCTACCATGGTTGCACTCTTTTGTTGTTGTACCAAAGTTAACGAAAGAATAGTTTCCAATCAGTCAGGGATGAGCTCTTCTATTTAATTCTATTGGAGAGGCCAAGCACACATTCGTTTCGTTTCATTAATTTTTAGTGCGTCTCCTCGCTTGACTTCGATTTATTGTTAGCTTCCTATGGGCCTGCCGCCACTTTCCGAAACCTTGTTAATCACTTTTTACAATATCGTCTTTTCGCCACCTTCCGAAGCATTGTTAATAATATCGACTTACAAATATGCTACAATTAATAACAACTATATGTTAAAATAATCAATAATTTACACATTTAAATAAATAATATGTTAATTCTAATTCAATCTAAACCGATAGTTGCCAGTGATTTATGGCAGTAAATCGAATAAAAAACCAAATACATATCTGCTATCGGCGGAGTTATGTCGCTATGAAAACGACATAAGTCCGCGCGGAGTTATGTCGCTTTTATCTTGGCGGAGTTATGTCGCGCGGACTTTTGTCGTTACCCCGTCAACTTCTCATAGCAGCGCACCGGCTGCTGCTCGTACCGAACATTTGTACTGAAACCTTTACTTAAATAACTTCTGTGTTATTGGTCCGATGGGACAGTAATTACCGATTTGCGGGAGCAGTGGGCATGGCATCAAACATTTGAAATAAACTTCATCTGCCTATGATATGCCAAATTTGGTGTCTCTAGCAATTATAATAACTGAGATCTGTGGTCTCATACAGAAGGACAGACAGACGGACATGGCTAAATCGACTCGGCTAGTGGTCCTCAGAAAGAATTTATAAGTTAATTACTTTGCTGGTAGCAAGGTAAAAAATAAAAGAATTGGAGTTCAGTTAAGAACGACTTTATCTGTCTAAATCCAATTTGCAACTGAATTACCCTAAGCTGTCCCTAACAAGCTGTGAGTCTTTGGCTGTGAGCTGCGCTGCCCTTGGTGGCACATTTTACATTTTCGCAAAGTAACTCTTTTTTGACCATTTTCAATGGTCGAAGGGTATTACAAGAAATTGATACTGCTAATGAACGTATATGTCGCCGCATTCGTTTGGTTGTGTGCGTGTATGAATAGTTTATTCATGTTTTACTTGGTTTGTGTATACATTCTGTATTTCTTAAAGTTTGGTTTGTGTATTAGTTTGGCAATGGGGGTTATGTATTCACTGTTCATTGGGTTATGTCTACATAAACCAACTGTGTAGGTATTAGATTGTCAATTGGTTTGTGTCTCAGTTCTACAACGGAATTATGTCTTTATTACTGTTAGTTGGTTTATGTCTTCTCTTGATTATCTTGAATGTGTCTCATGTCAAGCAGTTTTATGTTTTTATACCATTCGACCATTGTTCTCAATAAAGAGTGTACTACCTTTGTGCAAATACTTTTCTACTATTTTTATACCCTTCGACCATTGAAAATGGTCAAAAAAGGGTATACTAACTTTGTGCAAAATGTATGTAACAGGCATAAGGAGTTGTGGCAGACCCCATAAAGTATATATATTCTTGCTCAGGTTCACTAGCCGAGTCGATTGATACATGTCCGTCTGTCTGTCCGTCTGTTTGTTTGAGACAACAGATCTTAGCTATTAAAAAAGCTAGAGACACCAAATTTGGTATGAAGGTTCCTATATATCCGGGGCAGGTGAAGTTTATGTCAAATGTTTGATGCCACGCCCACCGCCCCCGCAAATCGGTAATTTACGATTATTAAGCAAAGTAATGAACCTATAAAATTATGCTTTGGTATGTATAAAGCTAAATGCAATATGAACATATTCTCCAAATTACAACCCGATCGGACCAATAACACAGAAGTTATTCAAGTCAACGTTTTCAGTACAAATGTTCGGTACGGGCAGCAGCCGACGCGCTGCTTTGAGCAGTTGACGCCGACGTCGACGTTGCCTCGTGTCGCTTTACTCTTTACGCGCGTCGCTGTGTGAGTGCGAGCGAGTAAGCTATATGTACTAGAAGTATTTGTGCAGAATTCTCTGTTTGAAATTACGAGTGTGGTTACACGTTTGTAACGGATTTTAAAAATTGGGAGAAGGGTATCTTACTGTCGGGCGCCCGACTGTAGCCTTACCCACTTGTCATATTTAAACCCTTACAGAGGGTATATCAATTTAAGCCAGAAGTTTGCAACGCACCTTAGGAGAAATCTCCAACCCTATAATGTATATATATTCTGAATCAGCATCACCAGAGGAGTCGAAAAATGGATGTCCGTCTGTCCGTCCGTCCGTCCGTCTGTTGCAACGCAAACTAGTCTCTCAGTTTTTGAAACTTGGCACATAAGCTGTAATTGCTGTACGCTGTAAATAACGGAACGAGCCAGATCGGACCGATATATCGTATAGCTGTCATAGAAGCTATCGGCCGATTTTTGTTGTTTTTCAAGATATTGCAACAAGATTTGGCAAATCTTATTCTTATTACGTTCTTAATGTGCTGTCAAAATTGTATCAAAATCGGACCACTATAACATATAGCTGCCATAGGAACAATCGGCTGAAATCAGGGTGTTCGTATGCAAACAGAAACCAGCAGCAATCCAAATGTATTTTATATTAAGTATAACTGCAAGGGTATAAAACCTTCGGCAAGCCGAAGGTAGCCTTGCTTTCTTGTTATTTGTTAAAAATTGTTCTTTACTATCTTTACAACCACACTTTAACAGGTGTTTGTAGAACATGTATGCAAAACTTAAAGGTAATCTTAAATTAAAAACCTGTGCATGGGTATATAACTTTAGGCGTGCCGAATACATAATTTATTCGATTGGTTCGATTATAGAGCATGTAACAAATAACATTGGTATATATATTGGAAAAAATAGTTCTTGCCGCGTGGATCTTTCCGTTTGAGTTACTAAAATGAAACAAGTCGGAAAGGCTACAGTCGAGCGAGCCCGACTATGGTATACCCGCTACAACTATGAGGATTCGCATTCTAAAATTAGTTTGATTATAAAAGTTGCACGTGGTTCTCATGTGATATTATCACTTTCCTTTCAGTGCTTTCCAGTTAGAATTTATCAGAGGGTTTTAAATTATGAATGTATAAAAGAGACGCCTATACTATGCCTATATATGTACCTCCCTATGCCTTTGCATCCAACCAGATTTATCGTTTATTTTTTATTGCTGCGAAATATTACTAAAGATTCTAAATGTCTTGAAATATAGTAAAAAAATCGTTAACACCGATTTTAAAAGAAGATATAAAACAAGTAGGTAAGGCTACAGTCGGGCGCCCGACAGTAAGATACCCTTCTCCCAATTTTTAAAATCCGTTACAAGCGTGTAACTATACTCATAATTTCAAACAAAAAGTTTGCACAAATTATTCTACTACATATAGCTTACTCGCTCGCACTCACACAGCGACGCGCGTAAAGAGTAAAGCGACAAGACGCAACGTCGACGTCGGCGTCGACTGCTCAAAGCAGCGCGTCGGCTGCCGCTCGTACCGAACATTTGTACTGAAAACGTTGACTTTAATAACTTCTGTGTTGTTAGTTCGATCGGATTGTAATTTTGAGAATATGTTCATATTGCATTCAGCTTTATACATACCGAAGCAGAACTTTATAAGTTCAATACTTTGCTTAATAATCGTAAATTACCGATTTGCGGGGGCGGTGGGCGTGGCATCAAACATTTGACATAAACTTCACCTGCCCCGAATATATAGGAACCTTCATACCAAATTTGGTGTCTCTAGCTTTTTTAATAGCTAAGATCTGTTGTCTCAAACAAACAGACGGACAGACGGACAGACGGACAGACAGACGGACATGTCTCAATCGACTCGGCTAGTGATCCTGAGCAAGAATATATATACTTTGTGGGGTCTGCCACGCCTCCTTATGCCTGTTACATACATATTGCACAAAGTTAGTATACCCTTTTTTGACCATTTTCAATGGTCGAAGGGTATAAAAATAACAATAAAAACAGAAAAAACAAAAAAAATGTTGTCCATGTGAGGGACTTGAACCACGTACCTCCACCAAAACACTAGGCCTATACAATCTGCAACTATAACCGCTTTGCCATTAGCGCACTATGAATTGGATCGGCTAAATTGCATTATGAGACCATTCAGCTTGTCGTACAGGACAAAAACACACTATTATTGTGTCGTGTGTGCAAGACAAAACCAACTCACTCCCCTTAAAATTCTGTTTAATTAAAATACTAAACTTAAAATATTTTAAATGCTTGAAAAAAAGCTAGTACCCAAAATAAATCCAATTGTATCCCCCCCGCCCGGGTAGGAAACAAAATCGCATCCTTTTGCTCGACTGTTAACGACAACATCCACTTAGCCACTGCAACTATTATGCAACAATCCAGAAAATTGCAATAATGATCAGGGCAAATGATATTGGTACATATAATGAATAAAAAGGTGTTTGACGCCGGAGTTGAACCTGCATATCTTGCATATTTAACATAATAAAACAAACGAAAACATGTGGTTACATGGCACTACTATTTCTTTAATATCTTCCATATTTATTGTCCAACCTTACTGGTTTAATTTTCAAGAAACGTCCGCAAGATTTCATTGATAACGCATATATAAAACTTTTACAGTATAGCTTATATTACGGCTGTAATCAATTTTTTTCAATTTATGAGGGCGGGTGGAAGCGTGGCAAATTCCAAAATAAACTTGATCAGCCTGCAGTAATAACACATAATGTCAAATAGTTTGATAGCTTTAGCTCTTATAATAGCTGAAATCCAGGTGTTCACACGGAGGGACAGATAGACAGACGGACAAACGGACATGGCTA
>JAEIFM010000025.1:0-10419 GCA_018901885.1 Zaprionus kolodkinae | reverse complement strand
AATTTCAAAAATTTTTGAAAAATTTCCAAGATTTTAAAAAAAAAATTCAAAAATTTGAAAAAAAAAATTTCAAAATATTGAAAAAAAAAATTTAAAATTTGAAAAAAAAAAATTCTCAAAAATTTTAGAAAAAAAGTGAAACAAATTTCGTTTCAAAAAAATTTTGAAAAAAATTTCAAAAGAATTTTGAGGAAAAAAATTTCAAAAATTTTGAAAAAATTACCAAAAGGTTTTGAAAAAAGAGTTAAAAAGGAATTTCAAAAAAGGTTTTGAAAAGGTTTCAAGGTTTTGAAAAAAAGGGATTTTGAAAAAGTTTGAAAAAAGATTCCTTTTGAAAAAGAAAAATTTTCAAAAATTTTGAAAAAATTTCAAAATTTTGAAAAAAATTTCAAAGATTTTGAAAAAATTTCAAGAATTTTGAAAAAGTTTCAAAAATTTTGAAAAAAAAAAAATTTTGAAAAATTTTTGAAAAGGAAAATTTTCAAAAAATTTTGAAAAAAATTTCAAGAATTTTGAAAAAAATTTCAAAAGGTTTTGAAAAAAAAGTTTCAAAAGTTTTTGAAAAAAATTTCAAAGATTTTGAAAAAATTTCAAAAATTTTGGAAAAAAGAGTCAAAAATTTTGAAAAAAGGATTTCAAAAATTTTGAAAAAGAAATTTCAAAAATTTTGAAAAAAGTTTGAAAATTTTGAAAAAGGATTTCAAAAATTTTGAAAAAATTTCAAAAATTTTGAAAAAGTTTAAAAAAATTTGGAAAAAGGTTTCAAAAATTTCAAAATTTTAAAAAAATTTCAAAAATTTTGAAAAAAAATTTCAAAAGATTTTGAAAAAAATTTCAAAAATTTTGAAAAAAATTCAAAATGATAAAAAAAATTTCAAAAATTTTGAAAAAAATTCAAAAGATTTGGAAAAAATTTCAAAATTTTTGGAAAAGTTTCAAAAATTTTGAAAAATTTCAAAAATTTTTGAAAAAAGGTTTCAAAATTTAAAAAAAATTTTCAAAAATTTTGAAAAAAATTTCAAAAAATTTTGAAAAAATTTCAAAAATTTTGAAAAAAAATTTCAAAATTTTGAAAAAATTTCAAAATTTTGAAAAAGATTTCAAAAATTTTGAAAAGGATTTCAAAAATTTTGAAAAAAGGTTTCAAAAATTTTGAAAAATTTCAAAAGTTTTGAAAAAATTTCAAAAATTTTTGAAAAAATTTCAAAATTTTGAAAAAGGTTTCAAAAATTTTGAAAAAAAATTTTTTTGAAAAAATTTTACAAAAATTTTGAAAAAAAATTTCAAAAAATTTTGAAAAAAAGTGAAGAATTGAAAAATTTCAAAATTTTGAAAAAAAAGTTTCAAAAATTTTGAAAAAATTTCAAAAAATTTTGAAAAAATTTGAAAATTTTGAAAAAATTTTCAAAAATTTTGAAAAAAAAATTTCAAAATTTTGAAAAAATTTCAAAATTTTGAAAAAAATTTCAAAAATTTTGAAAAAAATTTCAAAATTTTGAAAAAATTTCAAAAATTTTAAAAAAAAGTTGAAAAATTTTGAAAAAAAATTTCAAAAATTTTGAAAAAAGATTTCAAAAATTTTGAAAAAAATTTCAAAAATTTTGAAAAAATTTTCAAAAATTTTGAAAAAAAATTTCAAAAATTTTGAAAAAATTTCAAAAATTTTGAAAAAAAATTTCAAAAATTTTGAAAAAAAAATTTTGAAAAATTTTGAAAAAAATTTTCAAAAATTTTGAAAAAGGTTTCAAAAATTTTGAAAAAAATTTCAAAAATTTTGAAAAAATTGAAAAAAATTTCAAAAATTTTGAAAAAGGTTTCAAAAATTTTGAAAAAAGTTTCAAAATTTTGGAAAAAAAGAGAAAAAAATTTCAAAAATTTGAAAAAAATTTCAAAAATTTTGAAAAAAAAATTTTTCAAATTTTTTGAAAAAAAAATTTCAAAATTTTGAAAAAAATTTCAAAAATTTTGAAAAAATTTTCAAAAATTTTTGAAAAAAAAATTTCAAAAATTTCGAAAAAAATTTCAAAAATTTTGAAAAAAATTTCAAAAATTTTGAAAAATTTTTTAAAAAATTTTGAAAAAAATTTCAAAAATTTTTGAAAAAGATTTCAAAATTTTCAAAATTTCAAAAATTTTGAAAAATTATTTGAAAATTTTTTCAAAATTTGGAAAATTTTTCAAAAATTTTTGAAAAATTTTTCAAAAAATTTGAAAAATTTTCAAAATTTTGAAATTATTTCAAATTTTGAAAATTTTTCAAAATTTTGAAAAAATTTTCAAAAATTTTGAAAAAATTTCAAAATTTTGAAATTTTGAAATTTTTCAAAATTTTGAAAAATTTTGTTTTCAAAATTTTTTTGATTTTCAAAAAATTTTTTTCAAATTTTTTCAAAATTTTTTCAAAATTTTTCAAAATTTTCAAAATTTTTGAAATTTTCAAAATTTTTGAAATTTTTTTTTTCAAATTTTTGAAATTTTAAATTTTTCAAAATTTTGAAATTTTTTTTTCAAAATTTTTGAAATTTTTTCAAAATTTTTGAAATTTTTCAAATTTTTTTCAAATTTTTTCAAATTTTTTTCAAAATTTTTGAAATTTTTTTTTCAAATTTTGAAATTTTTTTCAAAATTTTTGAAATTTTTTTCAAAATTTTTGAAATTTTTCAAATTTTTGGTCAAAATTTTTAAAAATTTTTCAAAATTTTTGAAATTTTTTTTCAAAATTTTTGAAATTTTTTCAAAATTTTTGAAAATTTTTTTGATTTTTCAAAGTTTTTGAAGTTTTTTTGGTTTTCAAAATTTTCAAATTTTCTTTCAAAATTTTTGAAGTTTTCAAATTTTTGGAATTTTTCAAATTTTGAAATTTTTTTTTTTCAAAATTTTTGAAATTTTTTTTTTCAAATTTTTAAAGTTTTTGATTTTTTCAAATTTTTAGAAATTTTTTCAATTTTTTTAAATTTTTTTTCAAAAGATTTTGATTTTTAAGGTCTCTTTTTCAAAAGTTTGGTTTTTCAAAATTTGCGAAATTTTTTCAAGTTTTTTTGAATTTTTTTCAAAATTTTTTTTTTTCAAAATTTTTTCACAAACTTTTCAAATTTTTGGTGAAATTTTTTTCAAAATTTTTGAAATTTTTTTCAAAATTTTTTGAAATTTTTTCAAAGTTTTTGAAATTTTTTTCAAAATTTTGAAATTTTTTTTTCAAAATTTTTGAAAATTTTTCAAAATTTTTTGAAATTTTTTTTCAAATTTTGAAGTTTTTTTCAAAATTTTTTGAAATTTTTTTTCAAATTTTTGAAATTTTCTCAAAATTTTCGAAATTTTTTTTCAAAATTTTGAAAATTTTTGAAATTTTTTTCAAAATTTTTAAAATTTTTTCAAAATTTTTGAAATTTTTTTTCAAAATTTTTGAAATTTTTTTCAAAATTTTTGAAATTTTTTTCAAAATTTTTGAAATTTTAAATTTTTCAAAATTTTTGAAATTTTTTTCGAATTTTTTTGAAATTTTTTTCAAACTCTTTGAATTTTTTTTTTTTTTCAAATTTGAAATTTTTTTCAAAATTTTTGAAATTTTTTCCAATTTTTAAATTTTTTTTCAAAATTTTTGAAATTTTTTCAAAATTTTTAAATTTTTTCAAAATTTTTGAAATTTTTTTTTTTCAAAAATTTTGAACTTTTTTTCAAATTTTTGAAATTTTTTTTTCAAAATTTTTGAAATTTTTTTTCAAAATTTTTGAAATTTTTATCAAAATTTTGAAATTTTTTCAAATTTTTTGAAATTTTTTGTCAAAATTTTTGAAATTTTTTCAAAATTTTTGAAAATTTTTTTTCAAAATCTTTGAAATTTTTTCAAACTTTTTTGAAATTTTTTTCAAAATTTTGAAATTTTTTCAAAATTTTAGAAATTATTTTTTAACATTTTTGGAATTTTTTCAAGGTTTCTGAGGTTCTCAAAATACTTTTTTTCAAGTTTTTGAATTTTTTTTCAAATTTTTGGAAATTTTTTTGAAAGACTTTGAAATCCTTTTCCAAAATTTTGAAATTTTTTTCAAAACTTTAAAAAATCTTTCCAACTTTTGAATTTCTTTTCAAAATTGTTGAAATTTTTTTTCAAAATTTTTGAAATTTTTTTCAAAATTTTTTGAAATTTTTTTCAAAATTTTTGAAATTTTTTTTCAGGGACTCTTGAAATTTTTTTCAAAATTTTGGAAATTTTTCAAGTTTTGGAATTTTTTTCAAAATCTCGAAATTTTTTTCAAAATTTGTGAATTTTTGAAATTTTTTTCAAAATTTTGGTCTGAAATTTTGTTTGCACAAGGTTTTGGGTCAAATTTTTTCAAGGTTTTTAAAATTTTTTTTTCGAAAATGTTGAAGTCTTTTTTCAAAATTTTCGGTGCTGTTTTTTTTCAAAATTTGTTGAAATTTCAAATTTTCAAAATTTTTTGAAATTTTTTCTCAAAACCTTTTGAAAATTATTTTTCCAAAATTTTGAAATTTTTTTTCAAAATTTTTGAAATTTTTTTCAAAATTTTTGAAATTTTTTTTTCAAAATTTTTGAATTTTTTCTCTTCCAAATTTTTTTGAAATTTTTTTCAAAATTTTTGAAATTTTTTACAAAATTTTTGAAGATTTTTTTTCAAAATTTTTTCAAATTTTTTTCAAATTTTTTGAAATTTTTTTTCAAAATTTTTGAAATTTGATTGCAAAATTTTTGGAAATTTTTTTTTTTAAAATTATTTGATTTTTTTCAAAATTTTGAAATTTCTTTCAAAATTTTTGAAATTTTTTTTTCAAAATTTCTGAAATTTTTTTCAAAATTTTTGAATTTTTTTTCAAAACTTGGGCTTCAAAATTTTCGAATTTTTTGTTAAAATTTTTGAAATTTTTTCAAAATATCTGGAATTTTTTTTTCAAAATTTTTGAAATTTTTTTTCAAAATTTTTTGAAATTTTTTTTAAAATTTTTCAAATTTTTTTCAAAATTTTTGAAATTTTTTTAAAATTCGATTTTTTTTTCAAAATTTTTGAAATAATTTTCAAAATTTTTGAAACTTTTGATTTTTTTTCAAAATTTTTGTGAAATTTTTTTTCAAAATTCTTTGAAATTTTTTTCAAAATTTTTTTAGAAATTTTCCTTCAAAATTTTCTTCCCCCGAAATTTTTTTCAAAATTTTTGAAATTTTTTCCAAAATTTTAAATTTTTTTCAAAATTTTTGAATTTTTTTTTCAAAATTTTTTCAAATTTTTCTTTTTCAAAATTTTTGAAATTTTTTTTCAAATTTTTGAAATTTTTTTCAAAATTTTTGAAATTTTTTTTCAAAAAATTTTTGAATATTTTTTCAAAATTTTTGAAATTTTTTCAAAATTTTTGAGGTTTTTTTTCAAAATTTTTGAAATTTTTTTAAAGATTTTTTGAAATTTTTTTCAAAATCTTTTGAAATTTTTTTCAAGAATTTTTGAAATTTTATTTCAAAATTTTTGAAATTTTTTTCCAAAATTTTTTGAAATTTTTTTTTCAAAATTTTTGAAATTTTTTTTTCAAAATTTTTGAAATTTTTTCAAAAATTTCTTGATTTTTTTTCAAAATTTTTGAACTTTTTCTTCAAAATTTTTTGAAATTTTCTTCAAAAATTTTGAAATTTTTTTTCAAAATTTTTGAAATTTTTTTCAAAATATCTGAAATTTTTTTCAAAATTTTTGAAATTTTTTCTCAAAATTTTGAAATTTTTTTTCAAAATTTTGAAATTTTAAATTTTCAAAATTTTTGAAATTTTTATTTTTTCAAAAATTTTGAAATTTTTTTTCAAAATTTTTGAAATTTTTTTCAAAATTTTTGAAATTTTTTTTCAAAATTTTTAAAAATATTTTTTCAAAATTTTTGAAATTTTTTTTCAAGATTTTTGAAATTTTTTTCAAAATTTTTGAAATTTTTTTCAAAATTTTTGAAATTTTTATTTTCAAAATTTTTGAAATTTTTTTTTCAAAATTTTTGAAATTTTTTTTCAAAATTTTTGAAATTTTTCGTTTCAAAATTTTTGAAATTTTTTTTCAAAATTTTTGAAATTTTTTTTCAAAATTTTTGAAATTTTTTTTCAAAATTTTTGAAATTTTTTTCAAAATTTTTGAAATTTTTTCAAAATTTTTGAAATTTTTTTTTCAAAATTTTCAAAATTTTTATTTCAAAATTTTTGAAATTTTTTTCAAAATTTTTGAAATTTTTTTTCAAAATTTTTGAAATTTTTTTTCAAAATTTTTGAAATTTTTTTTCAAAATTTTTCAAATTTTTGCAAAATTTTTGAGATTTTTTTTCAAAATTTTTGAAATTTTTTTCAAAATTTTTGAAATTTTTTTCAAAATTTTTGAAATTTTTTTTCAAAATTTTGAAATTTTTTTTCAAAATTTTTGAAATTTTTTTCAAAATTTTTGAATTTTTTTTCAAAATTTTTGAAATTTTTTTTCAAAATTTTCGGGAAATTTTTTTTTTAAAATTTTTGAGATTTTTTTATTTCAAAATTTTTGAAATTTTTTTCAAAATTTTTGAAATTTTTTTTCAAAATTTTTGAATTTTTTTCAAAATTTTTGAAATTTTTTTTCAAAATTTTTGAAATTTTTTTGCAAAATTTTTGAAATTTTTTTTCAAAATTTTTTGAAATATTTTTTTCAAAATTTTTGAAATTTTTTCAAAATTTTTTCAAATTTTTTTTCAAAATTTTTGAAATTTTTTTTTTTCAAAATTTTAGAAATTTTTTTCAAAATTTTTGAAATTTTTTTTTTTTTTCAAAATTTTTGAAATTTTTTCAAAATTTTGGTGGTGGAGGGAAATTTTTTTCAAAATTTTTGAAATTTTTTTCAGAATTTTTGAAATTTTTTTCAAAATTTTTAAATTTTTTTTCAAAATTTTTGAAATTTTTTCAAATTTTTTTGAAATTTTTTCAAAATTTTTGAAATTTTTTTTTCAAAAATTTTTGAAATTTTTTTCAAAATTTTTGAAATTTTTTTCCAAAATTTTTGAAAATTTTTTTTCAAAATTTTTTTGAAATTTTTTTTTCAAAATTTTTGAAATTTTTTTTCAAAATTTTTGAAATTTTTTTGTTCAAAATTTTTGATTTTTTTTTCCAAAATTTTTTGAAATTTTTTTCAAAATTTTTGAAATTTTTTTTTCAAAATTTTTGAAATTTTTTCAAAGTTTTTGAATCTTTTTTCAAAATTTTTGAAATTTTTTTCAAAATTTTTGAAATTTTTTTCAAAATCTTTTGAAATTTTTTCTCAAAAATTTTGAAATTTTTTTCAAAATTTTTTGAAATTTTTTTCAAAATTTTTGAATATTTTTTTTCAAAATTTTTGAAATTTTTTTCAAAATTTTTGAAATTTTTTTTCAAAATTTTTGAAATTTTTTTTCAAAATTTTTTTGAAATTTTTTTTTCAAAATTTTTGAAATTTTTTTTTCCAAATTTTTGAAATTTTTTCAAAATTTTTGAAATCTTTCAAAATTTTTGAAATTTTTTTCAAAATTTTTGAAATTTTTTCAAAATTTTTGAAATTTTTTTTCAAAATTTTTGAAACTTTTTTTCAAAATTTTGAAATTTTTTTTCAAAATTTTTGAAATTTTTTTCAAAATTTTTGAAATTTTTGCAAAATTTTTGAAATTTTTTTTCAAAATTTTTGAAATTTTTCCAAAATTTTTGAAATTTTTTATTCAAAATTTTTGAAATTTTTTTCAAAATTTTGAAATCTCTTTTCAAAATTGGTTGAAATTTTTTTTGCAAAATTTTGAAATTTTTTCTAAAAATTTTGTAAAATTTTTTTCCAAAAAAACTTTTGAAATTTTTTTTTCAAAATTTTTGAAATTTTTTTAATCAAAATTTTGAAATTTTTTTTCAAAATTTTTGAGTTTTTTTTCAAAATTATTTGGAAATTTTTTTCAAAATTTTTGAATATTTTTCAAAATTTTTGAATTTGTTTTTCAAAATTTGTTGCAAATTTTTTTTCAAAATTTTTGAAATGTTTTTCAAAAATTTTGAAATTTTTTTTCAAAATTTTTGAAAATTTTATTCAAAATTTCGAAATTTTTTTTCAAAATTTTTGAAATTTTTTTTTCGAAATTTTTGAAGTATTTTTTTCAAAATTTTTGAAATTTTCTTTTCAAAATTTTTGAAATTTTTAATTTTTTCAAAATTTTTTGAAATTTTTTTTTAAAATTTGTGAGATTTTTTTCAAAATTTTTGAAATTTTTTTCAAAATTGTTGAAATTTTTTTTTCAAAATTTTAAATTTTTTTCCAAAATTTTTGAAATTTTTATTCAAAATGTTTGATAAATTTTTTCAAAATTTTTTGAAATTTTTTTCAAAATTTTTGAAATTTTTGTTTTCAAAATTTTTGAAATTTTTTGTTTCCAAAAATTTGGAAATTTTTTTCCGAAGATTTGTGAAATTTTTTGTCAAAATTTTTAGAAATTTTTTTTCAAAATTTTTGAAATTCTTTTTCAAAATTTTTGAAATTTTTTTTCAAAATTTTGAAATTTTTTCAAAATTTTGAAATTTTTTTCAAAATTTTTTTAAATTTTTTTTCAAATTTTTTGAAATTTTTTCAAAATTTTTGAACTCTTTTTTCAAAATTTTTGAAATTTTTTTCAAAATTTTTGAAATTTTTTTTCAAAATTTTTTGAAATTTTTTTCAAAAATTTTGAAATTTTTTTTCAAAATTTTTGAAATTTTTTTCAAAATTTTTGAAATTTTTTTTCAAAATTTTTGAAATTCTTTTTCAAAATTTTTGAAATTTTTTTTAAATTTTTGAAATTCTTTTTTTCAAAATTTTTGAAATTTTTTTTCAAAATTTTTGAAATTTTTTCAAAATTTTTGAAATTTTTTTTCAAAATTTTTGAATTTTTGTAAAATTTTTTCAAAATTTTTGAAATTTTTTTTCAAAATTTTTGAAATTTTTTTTCAAAATTTTTGAAATTTTTTTCAAAATTTTTGAAATTTTTTTCAAAATTTTGAAATTTTTTTTCAAAATTTGTTGAAATTTTTTTTCAAAATTTTTTGAAATTTTTTTTCAAAATTTTTGAAATTTTGTTTAAAAATTTTTTTTTTCAAAATTTTGAAATTTTTTCAAAATTTTTGAAATTTTTTTTCAAAATTTTTGAAAATATAATTTTTCAAAATTTTGAAATTTTTTCAAAATTTTGAAATTTTTTTCAAAATTTTTGAAATTTTTTTCAAAATTTTGAAATTTTTTTTTCAAAATTTTTGAAGATTTTTTTCAAAATTTTTGAAATTTTTTCAAAATTTTTGAATTTTTTTCAAAATTTCTGAAATTTTTTTTCAAAATTTTTGAAATTTTTTTCAAAATTTTTGAAATTTTTTTTCAAAATTTTTGAAATTTTTTTTCAAAATTTTTGAAATTTTTTTTCAAAATTTTTGAATTTTTTTCAAAATTTTTGAAATTTTTTTTCAAAATATTTGAAATATTTTTTCAAAATTTTTGAAATTTTTTTTCAAAATTTTTGAAATTTTGTTTCAAAATTTTTGAAATTTTTTTTCAAAGATTTTTGAAATTTTTGTTTCAAAATTTTGATTTTTTCAAAATTTTTGAAATTTTATTTTTCAAAATTTTTGAAATTTTTTTTCAAAATTTTTGAAATTTTTTTTCAAAATTTTTGAAATTTTTTTTCAAAATTTTTGAAATTTTTTTCAAAATTTTTGAAATTTTTTTTCAAAATTTTTGAAATTTTTTCAAAATTTTTGAAATTTTTTTCAAAATTTTTGAAATTTTTTTCAAAATTTTTGAAATTTTTTCAAAATTTTTGAAATTTTTTTTTCAAAATTTTTGAAATTTTTTTTCAAAATTTTTGAAATTTTTTTCAAAATTTTTGAAATTTTTTTCAAAATTTTTGAAATTTTTTTTCAAAATTTTTGAAATTTTTTTCAAAATTTTTGAAATTTTTTCAAAATTTTTTTTTCAAAATTTTTGAAATTTTTTTTCAAAATTTTTTGAAATTTTTTTTCAAGATTTTTGAAATTTTTGTTCAAAATTTTTGGAAATTTTTTTCAAATTTTTGAAATTTTTTTTCAAAATTTTTGAAATTTTTTTCAAAATTTTTGAAATTTTTTTAAATTTTAATTTTTTAAAAATTTTTTTTAAAATTTTTGAAATTCTTTTCAATATTTTTTTTTAAAAATTAGATTTTTTTCAAAATTTTTGAAATTCTTTTCAATATCTTTGAATTTTTTTTAAAAGATTTTTTAAATTTTTTCAAAATTTTTTTTAAAATTTTTGAAATCAAAATTTCTGAAATTTTTTTTCAAAATTTTTGAAATTTTTTTGTAAATTAAGATTTTTTTCAAAATTTTTGAAATTTTTTTTCAAAATTTTTGAAATTTTTTTTCAAAATTTTTGAAATTTTTTTTCAAAATTTTTGAATATTTTT
>JAEIFM010000248.1:0-105968 GCA_018901885.1 Zaprionus kolodkinae | reverse complement strand
ATTTATAAATACGTTAAAGAGTAGAGGCCCAAGATGACTGCCCTGAGGAACACCAGAGGATACAGAGATAGGCTTAGATAGCAAACATTTGAAAAGTACTCTTTGGGACCTACAAGTTAAGTAATTGGAGATCCAAAGGAGCAATGGGTAGGAAAAACCAATAAGATTAAGCTTATGAAGAAGAAGTAAGTGATTTACTGAATCAAATGCTTTGCTGAAGTCTGTGTAGACCACATCAGTTTGCATTTTCTTCTGAAAACCTTTATTAATTATTGAGGTGAATTCCAGAAGATTCGTGGTAGTAGATCGAGATTTTACAAAGCCATGTTGATGTGGCGAAATAAGTGACTTATGTGTTAACTCCACAGTAATAATTTTTTCCAACAACTTTGGAATAGAGGATAATTTGGAAATGCACCTATAATTCATTACTTTAGACTTAGACCCGTTTTTATGAAGAGGGATAGAAAAAGATTCTTTCCAGATTGGAGGAAACGTACAAGATGCTAAAGACAATTTAAATAACTTGAAAATGGGTCTAAATAAGCTATTGGCACAAAATCTAAGTACGCATCCTGGTACTCCGTCAGGGCCGGGAGAGAAGATTGGATTAATAGAGCATAGATTAGTCCGTAATGATTCCTCATCGATCATATCACAAGAAATGGAATTTGATCTTTGAGTTAAGTACGGATATGGAAGATTATTGTCGAAGTTAGTAGAGGAATAGGTAGATTGAAAAAAGTCTGCAAACAGATCAGCAGCGTCTTGATCACTGGTTGCTTTCTTGTTTTCATATAAAAAATAAGGTGGGAAACTATTGGATTTTCGTTTAATGTTAACAAAGTTATAGAATTGTTTAGGGTTACGTGCAAATTCAAGTCGACAACGATTTAAATATTTTTGTAAGATAAACTGTTGCAAGTGCTAAAATTTGTCTTTGCAACTATGTATCGGGTATAATCAGAGGGATTACCCGAAGAAGTAAATTTTTATAAAGCCGGGATTTAACATTTTTTAACCTTAGTAGTTCACGTGTATACCACGGAAGCCAGTTAGACTTTGCCGGATATGCACACGGAACACAAACATCAAAAAATGCATTTAAGGCTTTATAAAAATATGCGATGCAAGAATTTAAATTTGAACATGAATAAAATAAAGACCAATCATGAGTTGAAATAAGATAGTTAAGCTTAACAAAATCAGTTTTGCGAAAGCAACGCGATTTTAAGTTAGGTATAACTATTGACGTTTGCACTGGAGTAAACAATTCTAGTAATATATTAAGTGTGGGGTGATAAGGATCTTCAGGAAGAACTAGAGGATCGATTCTAAAAATCGTGTTAGATAAAGAATCAGAGACAAAAATCAAGTCAAGAGTATTGTCACTGATGTTACGAAAAGGGTTAATTTGAGACAAGCATAATTCATAAAGGCTATTAATAAATGAATTATACACTGAGGGAATTAAACAATTGGCTTGGAGAGGACCATGAGACTTGGGGCAAGTTAAAGTCGCCAAAAACCAAGAGGTAATCTCTGTCCAAAAGTTTAGATTCAATAGATTGAATGCAGGAAAGATGTTCTGCATACAAAGAAAGTTCAGAAGAAGGAGGAATATAGGAGCAAGTTATATAAATTGAAATTTGATTCACGCATATTTTTACACACACAAATTCAACGTGAGGTGGACAAAGCGTCAAAACAATTTCTGACGACATGTCTGATTCAACAGCAATAAGAACACCACCACCAGATCGTGATAGACGGTCACATCTGAAGGTAGTGTATTTATTGGGAAAAAGTTCTAAGTTACTTATGGTAGGCTTTAACCAGGTTTCAGTAAGTATTAGTATTTTGAAATCAAAAGATGAGCTATCAACAAAAAAGATTAGAAATCTTAGTGTTAAGACCTCTAACGTTTTGATAGGCAATAGAAAGATGCGATATTAGTTTTTTGCATGCATTCCATCTTTTGGAGTTCTGGAGGTCTTGGTTGGGGATGAAATTGATAACGTTGGCAGGGATACGGCGGTTCGGCTTCTTTGTTTTGGAGTGAACTCCTTAACAATTAGGTCGGGCGGCCAAAAAGTACCACAGCAAACAGCTTGGAAATGCTCTGCTTGAATGAAGATATGTCCCGCGAAAATTTGAAGTTAAACTTCTCAACCAACATATTTGGTATATGTGATTTTGAAAGGATATACGATTGTACATCCTCACTAGTAGTGTCAGGGGCCAATCGGGAGACAAACACTACTTTCTTCGGCTTCACCGCAACAAGAGGTTTTACACTCTGTATAGTGTTTGCCGGTAAGTTGGTCGTGGCTATCTTGTTTTTGCTCTGACTGGAGCTAGGCAAGATAGGCAACGGAAGAGGGTCAACCCCCTAAAGTTGTCTTGTCTTTTTTTATTTGAAGTTGGCAAGACAGAAATATCCCTTCCAATGGTTTTCCCAGAGCAGGACGGGAGTGGAGAGTTAAAACTCATCAAAAGAGGGTCGTTCGTGGGAAGAAGAGGGACTGAGGATGTTTCAGATGTTGCTTGAAGAGGAACATTTTTTTGGCATTAAAGGCGTTATGATGAGTCTCAAGATCCGTAAACTCGGACATGAGATTCGTGAAAAGAGAGCGAATACGGGAAAAACCGAGAGAAGTTTTTGTAAAAACTTTACGAAGCTCTAGTTCGCCCACACGACAATTATCACATGACCATTTAAAGCCGATGTTTTTATTAATTGCATCTCTGATCTTTAAAGAGAGGCCAGCGCATTTTACGTGCATGAAATTATCGCACAGCCAGCAGCCAATGTAATCGGCATTGGGATCAGCAGCGCATTTGCAATTAGATGCACAGCAAGGCAGCATTTTTGAAGTGTTTAAAAAATAAAAAGAATAAATGAGATAAAAAGAAAAATGAAATATGAAATAAAAAATAAAGATTTAAAGATTTAAAACCGAACGTTAACTATTTGTATAAATCGATGTACCCGAACAAACGTAGGGAACTCCAAAAAAATGCAAAGAAAAGAAAATAGGAATAGGCAGAACAATAAATGAGAGAAACAGTTAGTATGTTAGTTTGTACCCAACGCAAGTGCACAAGCTAGAAATACAAACTCAGCTGTTACGATCTCAGCGGTTGAGAATGAGAGAGAATGCACTCAAACAAAACAACAGCGTGAGAGCAAGAGAGCGTGGGAGTACAAGAGAGTAAGAGTAAGTACTCAAACAAAAACAACAATGACGCCAAAGAAGCGCAAGAAAAATTAAATCACCAAAGTAAATGATTTAATTGTGTGAAAAATATAAGCACTAGCACCGAGTTAATAGCACTTGTTAATAGGCACAGGGTTAGAGCAATAAGTTCACCAAAATTAGTATTAGTGTATAAATTAAAATGTACAAAAACAAGTAAAAATACCAGGAGCTATGCAGAACACAACCGATCACCAGAAAAGTTACTCTTGACTTTAAAGTGTACCTGTCACCCTCCAGAACCTGTTTTATTTCAAAGGGCCCCTTGAATGTTGGACTCAATTGGGTTTGATGCCTCTCTTCGCTTTTAAGTAGCACAAAATTGTGTCTAAGAACTTTTGCCTTATTTTTATCAAATCGTTCTTTGTCATAAACTGCCGTGGCTAAAACATTCTTTTCAGCTTGTGCTCTTACATTTGACAGATCAACATCATTTTCTACCTTTCCCAATAACATTTCAAGAGGACTTGCCTTCGTCACACGGTTGGTTGTACAATTGATTGTCAACTGCACCTCCCCTAACACGTCCTGCCAAGACTGAGTTCCAGTTTCAACCGCCGTTAACATATTTTTCAATGTGCTCATGGTTCTTTCAACTTGACCATTAGCTCGACTAACCCCGGTGGCAATCAAATGCAAGTTTATTTTCTGATCTGAACAGAATTGACTAAACTTTGCACCCGTAAAACACCTTCCCTGGTCAGCTATTATTCGGTTTGGTACTCCAAACAACGAAACGGCCGATTGAACAGCTTTTATGCAACTCTCACTGTCTAATTTAAGGCTATGACTAAGATAGACATACTTGGTAAAAGCGTCTACTTGAACAATAACATACTCCTTCTGGTCACTCTTGCCACTTAATTCCCCTGTAATATCGATGTGGATAGTGCGCCAAGGAATATTGACTTTTGGGATTGGATGCAATTCGGCCTGCATTTTTCCTGAGTTTGATTTGGACATTTTGCAAGTGATACAAATGTTAACAAATTTTCTAACATATTTTGACATATTGTCAAACCAATAAAAATCGTAAACTTTATGTTGAATATCGATTATGATGAAAATCGAGTATCTTTTGTTTGTAAGCTTCATACCAACTATCTGGCAACATTGTAATCTCTTCTACTTTGACTACACATTCTTATGTACTCTTACTGAAGTCATTTCTTCATTAAACGTTCACAATTCAACATTGCGCGTGTGTTTTATTATCTGAAATAACCAACAAAGGTTATGGGCCCAATTCCCTCGTGAATTGTGAAAAAGACTAGAAAACGTCAGAGAAGAATTCGTAATGAGTATGTCAATTCAAATAGAAAAACTCGATAACGGGAATTATGACATGTGGAGTTTGTCTATGCGAAGCTTATTAATTACATCGGATTTGTGGAATGTTCTGTGCGAAAAACAAATCAAACCCGAGGAAGCATCGCAGGCAGCGCGATGGGAAACAATTGATCAAAAAGCTTTAGCTAGTTTAATATTGAATGTTAAGCCCACGCAGTTGATGCAAATAAAGTCGTGCACAACATCGGCAGAAGCATGAAAGAAATTGCGCAGCATTCATATGCCGGCGGGACCAATTAGAAAAACTCAGTTGTATCAAAAACTAGTGAGATTGAAAATGCAATCTGGGGATACTGCGTCTCAGTATGTTAATTCGTTTGTAAACATAACTGATAAATTGGCAGAGCTTGCAATTACTTTGGAAGATGAATTGAAGGTTATAATGTTTTTGTCTAGTTTGCCGGATTCTTGGGAAAATTTTTGTAGTCGCAATAGAAACACGCGACGAGATGCCGCCATTTGAAACGGTAAAAATCAAATTCCTCGAAGAAGGCGCCAGAAAAGAAGAGAAACTAGAAGAAGCAGAAGCTGTGTACACACACACAAAGCAGAACAACAGTAAGCAGAAGGACAATCGCCAAAAAGACAAAGATAAGTTTAAAGAAAAATGCTCCAATTTCCAAAAAACGGGTCATCGCGCGAGTGAATGCAGAAACAAAATTAAAGAAGAGAAAAAAGAAAAGGAGAACGAACAATCGAATTTTTTAATGCATAGCAGTGTTATTAAAGACAGATAAAAAATGTGGTGCTTTGACAGTGGCGCTACTTCACATATGTGTTGTGACAAAACTAAATTTTCAAATATAAGTGAAAATAATACCACGATCATGTTAGCAGCAGATAAATCTGTTGAGTCGCCTGGTGTAGGAACTGTGATTTTGCATACTGAAAATCGGAAAATAACATTGAAAGACGTTCTGTATGTCCCATCGTTAAACATGAACTTTGTATCGATAAGCAAAGCAGCAAAATACGGTCGAATAATTTATATATTAAGTGTTACATTTTGTCTTTTAAGATGTTTTGCATGCTGTACTTATGCGTGCATGCATACAATACATGCACACGAAGCTCACACATGCATGCACATGTATATGCGTGTGAGGCAATACACAAAACATGAGGCAGGTCTGTGTAATTGTTAACGGACGTCTAAATTAAAGAAGAAGCAGTTGACGCTGCTGTGTGTGTGTAACGAATTTTAACACGCGCCAAAAACTCACATGTCTCTCTCTCGTTCTAACTTATGCAAGTTTATTTTCTGATCTGAACAGAATTGACTAAACTTTGCACCCGTAAAACACCTTCCCTGGTCAGCTATTATTCGGTTTGGTACTCCAAACAACGAAACGGCCGATTGAACAGCTTTTATGCAACTCTCACTGTCTAATTTAAGGCTATGACTAAGATAGACATACTTGGTAAAAGCGTCTACTTGAACAATAACATACTCCTTCTGGTCACTCTTGCCAATATATATTTTTTATGGTATATAAAACTAAATGAAAATCCATGGCCTCTTACAGTCACCGCGCGACTGTAGCCTTTCCGACTTGTTTTATGTGTTTTTGTGCCTTATATTTGTTTACATTTATATTTATAAAGCATATACATTTTTCAATTATTTTTATTTATTTAATAATTTATTTTACATTTTGCCTTTTAAGATGTTTTGCATGCTGCACTTATGCGTGCATGCATATAATACATGTAGGATTGGGATAGTTTCGCCGTATCAGCGTATCATCTAACCCATGGATAGTTTTTATTGATCACTCCCTTGGAATGGCCTTTTTATTATTTTGAACAAATAAACTTTAATTTATATTCCCACAAATTTTGGGGGCTCGTCCGGGATATGATTTCTAAAATTGTTTAACAAAGTATACAATAATATGCAAGAAGCAACGTTTTGGACATACATGCACAAGAGTGAAGAGCACGACTAGAGTGACAAAGCAGCAGACGGCTGCAACGTGGTGCAATAGATACCGACAACGACGCAGAATATTTTCGGCGCCGGCTAAACGAAATCGCTTTGTGCTGAAGCTACGAGGGAACGAGCGAGCCATGTTTTCTGTTCGCATAGAGGCAAATAGAAGAGTGTGCAGCGAGTGCAAGCGAGGGCAAGCTTGATTTTGAAGACGCATACAGGAAGAGTTGAGCGAATCTTAACTTGCACATAGGTGGGCATAGAAACGCTAAGAGGTCGTAGACGTCGAGCTCAAAAACAGAGTACGTTGGAAACTACAAAGCAGTACAACAACATAGGCGGATCTTCGGCGCGAGCACGTGCTGAGGCATCGAGGGATCGAGAAACCGTTGGTAAAAATCGACAATCGCAATACATCCAAAGCTGGGATAAGTATTGACTAACAAAGAGCTGGTAGAGAAGAGCGGAAATTTGACTAACACGTGGTGTTGAACAGACATAATATAATTGTTTCTCTTATCTTTGAGTCCAATCATTTTTAAGGAATATATTTATAATTCAATTTTTGTAATACTGTAGAATACACCTGGGAGCAAAACAATGGACACAAGAGCGATTTTGTCATTAACAGTACCCTTGTTAAAGGATAAACTGAGTAAGTTACGACTAAGCACGGAAGGTAGAAAGAGTGTGTTGCAAGATCGTCTTTTTGAATATTATGGCTTGAGTGATGTTGATGTGGCTGAATTGGACGATGATGTTGCAAACGAAGTTGGTTCGACTAGTTCAAATAGTGAATACCATGAAGTGAACAATAACATTGGTTCAAGGTTTATGCTAGGCGACATAAAGGATAGTATTTCTGCTTTCTCGGGGCTAGCACAGGAAGATGTAAAGCATTGGCTAAACGAGTTTGAAGACGTGGCGGTAACAGTGGGGTGGAATGACTTACAAAAATAACTTTACTTTAAACAACTATTAAATGGGGCAGCCAAGCTTTATATTAGAAGTTTATCAGGTGTACAAGGCTGGTCTAAGTTAAAGTCAGAATTAAACAGTGAATTTGGGAAAGAGTTATGTTTTGCAGAAATTCATAGAATGTTGCGAGAATGACAGAAATAAGTAAGCCTATTAAGTTAGAAGAGGAAAGCTTAATTTTGTACTTTGTTGAAGGCATTCCTAACGGCAAATTGAACAAAACGGGTCTGTACGGAGCAGAAACGCTAAAAGAATTAAAGAAAGAACTGGTAACTTACATAAAAGTTAAAGGTAAAGGTAAAGGAACATGATGCAAATAAAGCTAAAAACAAGGAAGGCGCAGGGAAAAGGAAACAGGTGGCCGAAAATAAATGTTTTAAGTATGCAGAAGAGGGGCACACTGCAGGAGATTGCAAGAAAGACGTAGTCTGTTTTAAGCGGTCATATTTTTACAAAATGTCCCGAAAATAAAGGTACAGTCTCTTTTAAAACAGAAGTAGAGTCACCTAGAGATTGTCTAATTTACAAAACTTTTGTCGCCTTAGATATTTCGTTCGCTGCAATGATTGATTCTGTGTGCGATGTCTGTTTATTGAGAGAGGATTTGTTTAAAAAATTTAAAAATGCTAAACTGAAGAATGAAATTAAACACTTGAAAGGAATTGGCCAAGGTGCAGTAGTAACTATTGGTTGTTTTAATTTAGAGCTTTTTGCTGATAACACAAAAATGACTGTAACTTTTCACGTAGTGAAACAAAGAGAGTTAGAGTATGCTGCAATTATAGGAAATGAAGTTTTAAGCCAAGTGGATATTTTATTTAGCACTAATGGAGTTATTTTTATAGAAAGAGAAAGCTACTTTGATTCTATAAACGTATTTAATAGTATGTGTGTGAAAGAAATAGTGGAAGAGAGCACTGTAGTGGATTTAATAAATGTAGAACATTTAGAGCAAAGTCACAAAAGTGAAGTGGTGAAAATAAATGAAAAATACAAGCTTCTGAAACTTATTAAGTCAACAGTTGAGATGAAGCTTATAATAGAAGATGACGTACCTGTTTTTCAACGACCGCGTCGGGTGTCTTATGAAAACAAGTGTTTTTGAATAACAAGTTCAAAATTGGCTTGAAATTGGTATTATTGTTCCGATTTGCTCCGAGTATGCTTCTCCGGTGGTTTTAGTAACAAAAAAGGATGGGTCAAAGCGTTTCTGTTGCGATTACAAAAAATTAAATTTGAAAGCGAGACAATTTCCCAATGTCCCAATGTAGATTACGTGCTTGATCGGCTTCAAGGCGCTAAAGCATTTTCTACGGAAGATTTGGCCAACGGGTTTTTCCACGCAGCAATAGAAAAAGAGTCAAGAAAGTTCACATAATTGGTAACACATAATGGGCAGTACGAGTTTACGCATGTACCCTTGGGTATAAGCAACTCGCCTGAAGTTTTCTGTCGTTACGTCAGTGCAGTACTAAGGGAGTTAATAAAGGAGAAAAAGATAGTTGTATATGTCGAATTATCTTCGTCTCCCATTAGAGCGTAGCGCGTTTCGAACTTTTCACAGGCGACCACTCAAGCATACTGCTCTGCTCTTTTTCTAACAGCCTATACGAAACCTCGAACCACATTTGGCGACAACGTCGCGACGCATCCTTGCGCAACTAAACAGGCGACGCGTCGTTGTCGCCCCGGTCCAACGGTACTTGCGGAAAAACGACGGACAACCACACTCGGCGACAACGTCGCGACGCATCGTCGCGCAACTAAACAGGCAACGCGTCGTTGTCGCCCCCCTGTAACGGTACTTGCAGAAAAACGACGGACAACCACAATGCAAAGACGCAAAACATAATATGATGAAACAATTCGAGTTCATGCGTAATCTTTATACTCCGACACGGCCATCCTGATTCTAACACGACGTTGTGTTCCATTCAATTGTCTTTTTATAATTTTATTATTATTTATTAATTTTTTTATAAACAAAAGATTTAATATTTCCATTTCAATTCGTATAAACTTATCAAGTTAATTTCAAAAAACAGTTTCAAGCCCTATTAACCAATATCATTACATAATTCTTACTATAATGTAATTTTTACCAAAATCAATTATTCTTCTTCATTCAACATTACAAATTCAATGCCCCACACGCCATGATCAAAACAAACATCAGTTTGTTTTGCACTTGTGCTTGCATTATTTATCTGGTCTTATTACTCTGCCATTTTCTTTGGCCAGCAGTAAATCTTTCATCACACCTTTTTTGGTGTGCTTCACTTTCTTCAGTGGCTTCAACGTTTTCATTTTCGCTCTCTTTACACACATTCAACTCCACGGGCACTTGCCCCTCTGGCGTTTTTCTCAAATCTTCATGTGCATATTTATAATTTCTTTTATTGGTTAAGGACTTTAAAGTGTACCTGTCACCCTCCAGAACCTGTTTTATTTCAAAGGGCCCCTTGAATGTTGGACTCAACTTGGTTTGATGCATCTCTTCGCTTTTAAGTAGCACAAAATTGTGTCTAAGAACTTTTGCCTTATTTTTATCAAATCGTTCTTTGTCATAAACTGCCGTGGCTAAAACATTCTTTTCAGCTTGTGCTCTTACATTTGACAGATCAACATCATTTTCTATTTCACCTGGTGGAAGAAATCCTAATGGGCGTGCTACCTTTCCCAATAACATTTCAAGAGGACTTGCCTTCGTCACATGGTTGGTTGTACAATTGATTGTCAACTGCACCGCCCCTAACACTTCCTGCCAAGACTGCGTTCCAGTTTCAACCGCCGTTAACATATTTTTCAATGTGCTCATGGTTCTTTCAACTTGACCATTAGCTCGACTAACCCCGGTGGCAATCAAATGCAAGTTCATTTTCTGATCTGAACAGAATTGACCGTTAACATATTTTTTCAATGCGGTCATGGTTGGTTCAACTTGACCATTAGCTCGACTAACCCCGGTGGCAATCAAATGCAAGTTTATTTTCTGATCTGAACAGAATTGACTAAACTTTGCACCCGTAAAACACCTTCCCTGGTCAGCTATTATTCGGTTTGGTACTCCAAACAACGAAACGGCCGATTGAACAGCTTTTATGCAACTCTCACTGTCTAATTTAAGGCTATGACTAAGATAGACATACTTGGTAAAAGCGTCTACTTGAACAATAACATACTCCTTCTGGTCACTCTTGCCACTTAATTCCCCTGTAATATCGATGTGGATAGTGTGCCAAGGAATATTGACTTTTGGGATTGGATGCAATTCGGCCTGCATTTTTCCTGAGTTTGATTTGAACATTTTGCAAGTGATACAAATGTTAACAAATTTTCTAACATATTTTGACATATTGTCAAACCAATAAAAATCGTAAACTTTATGTTGAATATCGATTATGATGAAAATCGAGTATCTTTTGTTTGTAAGCTTCATACCAACTATCTGGCAACATTGTAATCTCTTCTACTTTGACTACACATTCTTATGTACTCTTACTGAAGTCATTTCTTCATTAAACGTTCACAATTCAACATTGCGCGTGTGTTTTATTATCTGAAATAACCAACAAAGGTTATGGGCCCAGATCCCTCGTGAATTGTGAAAAAGACTAGAAAACGTCAGAGAAGAATTCGTAATGAAGAATTCGTAATGAGTCAATTCAAATAGAAGAACTCGTTGACGGGAATTATGACATGTGGAGTTTGTCTATGCGAAGCTTATTAATTACATCGGATTTGTGGAATGTTCTGTGCGAAAAACAAATCAAACCCGAGGAAGCATCGCAGGCGGCGCCAAGGGAAACAATTGATCAAAAAGCTTTAGCTAGTTTAATATTGAATGTTAAGCCCACGCAGTTGATGCAAATAAAGTCGTGCACAACATCGGCAGAAGCATGAAAGAAATTGCGCAGCATTCATATGCCGGCGGAACCAATTAGAAAAACTCAGTTGTATCAAAAACTAGTGAGATTGAAAATGCAACCAGGGGATACTGCGTCTCAGTATGTTAATTCGTTTGTAAACATAACTGATAAATTGGCAGAGCTTGCAATTACTTTGGAAGATGAATTGAAAGTTATAATGTTTTTGTCTAGTTTGCCGGATTCTTGGGAAAATTTTGTAGTCGCAATAGAAACACGCGACGAGATGCCGCCATTTGAAACGGTAAAAATCAAATTCCTCGAAGAAGGCGCCAGAAAAGAAGAGAAACTAGAAGAAGCAGAAGCTGTGTACACACACACAAAGCAGAACAACAGTAAGCAGAAGGACAATCGCCAAAAAAGACAAAGATAAGTTTAAAGAAAAATGCTACAATTTCCAAAAAACGGGTCATCGCGCGAGTGAATGCAGAAACAAAATTAAAGAAGAGAAAAAAGAAAAGGAGAACGAACAATCGAATTTTTTAATGCATAGCAGTGTTGTTAAAGACAGAAAAAATATGTGTTGATAGTGGCGCTACTTCACATATGTGTTGTGACAAAACTAAATTTTCAAATATAAGTGAAAATAATACCACGATCATGTTAGCAGCAGATAAATCTGTTGAGTCGCCTGGTGTAGGAACTGTGATTTTGCATACTGAAAATCGGAAAATAACATTGAAAGACGTTCTGTATGTCCCATCGTTAAACATGAACTTTGTATCGATAAGCAAAGCAGCAAAATACGGTCTAATAATTTATATATTAAGTGTTACATTTTGTCTTTTAAGATCTGTGTAATTGTTAACGGACGTCTAAATTAAAGAAGAAGCAGTTGACGCTGCTGTGTGTGTATGTAACGAATTTTAACACGCGCCAAAAACTCACATATCTCTCTCTCGTTCTAACTTATGCAATCGACTCTTGCTTTTTCGTTATTTTAATTTTTGTTTTTATTATATTAAACATTTTATTTCAATATATATTTTTTATGGTATATAAAACTAAATGAAAATCCATGGCCTCTTACAGTCACCGCGCGACTGTAGCCTTTCCGACTTGTTTTATGTGTTTTTGTGCTTTATATTTGTTTACATTTATATTTATAAAGCATATACATTTTTCAATTATTTTTATTTATTTAATAATTTATATATTAAGTGTTACATTTTGCGTTTTAAGATGTTTTGCATGCTGTACTTATGCGTGCATGCATATAATACATGTAGGATTGGGATAGTTTCGCCGTATCAGCGTACCATCCTCGAGGCAGCATCATCTAACCCATGGATAGTTTTTATTGATCACTCCCTTGGAATGGCCTTTTTATTATTTTGAACAAATAAACTTTAATTTATATTCCCACAAATTTTGGGGGCTCGTCCGGGATATGATTTCTAAAATTGTTTAACAAAGTATACAATAATATGCAAGAAGCAACGTTTTGGACATACATGCACAAGAGTGAAGAGCACGACTAGAGTGACAAAGCAGCAGACGGCTGCAACGTGGTGCAATAGATACCGACAACGACGCAGAATATTTTCGGCGCCGGCTAAACGAAATCGCTTTGTGCTGAAGCTACGAGGGAACGAGCGAGCCATGTTTTCTGTTCGCATAGAGGCAAATAGAAGAGTGTGCAGCGAGTGCAAGCGAGGGCAAGCTTGATTTTGAAGACGCATACAGGAAGAGTTGAGCGAATCTTAACTTGCACATAGGTGGGCATAGAAACGCTAAGAGGTCGTAGACGTCGAGCTCAAAAACAGAGTACGTTGGAAACTACAAAGCAGTACAACAACATAGGCGGGTCTTCGGCGCGAGCACGTGCTGAGGCATCGAGGGATCGAGAAACCGTTGGTAAAAATCGACAATCGCAATACATCCAAAGCTGGGATAAGTATTGACTAACAAAGAGCTGGTAGAGAAGAGCGGAAATTTGACTAACACGTGGTGTTGAACAGACATAATATAATTTTTTCTCTTATCTTTGAGTCCAATCATTTTTAAGGAATATATTTATAATTCAATTTTTGTAATAGTAGAATACACCTGGGAGCAAAACAATGGACACAAGAGCGATTTTGTCATTAACAGTACCCTTGTTAAAGGATAAACTGAGAAAGTTACGACTAAGCACGGAAGGTAGAAAGAGTGTGTTGCAAGATCGTCTTTTTGAATATTATGGCTTGAGTGATGTTGATGTGGCTGAATTGGACGATGATGTTGCAAACGAAGTTGGTTCGACTAGTTCAAATAGTGAATATCATGAAGTGAACAATAACATTGGTTCAAGGTTTATGCTAGGCGACATAAGGGATAGTATTTCTGCTTTCTCGGGGCTAGCACAGGAAGATGTAAAGCATTGGCTAAACGAGTTTGAAGACGTGGCGGTAACAGTGGGGTGGAATGACTTACAAAAATAACTTTACTTTAAACAACTATTAAATGGGGCAGCCAAGCTTTATATTAGAAGTTTATCAGGTGTACAAGGCTGGTCTAAGTTAAAGTCAGAATTAAACAGTGAATTTGGGAAAGAGTTATGTTTTGCAGAAATTCATAGAATGTTGCGAGAATGACAGAAGATACAAAATGAAACATGCATGGAATTCCTGTATAGCCTGATGGAAATAAGTAAGCCTATTAAGTTAGAAGAGGAAAGCTTAATTTTGTACTTTGTTGAAGGCATTCCTAACGGCAAATTGAACAAAGCGGGTCTGTACAGAGCAGAAACGCTAAAAGAATTAAAGAAAGAACTGGTAACTTACATAACAGTCAAAGGTAAAGGTAAAGGAACATGATGCAAATAAAGCTAAAAACAAGGAAGGCGCAGGGAAAAGGAAACAGGTGGCCGAAAATAAATGTTTTAAGTATGCAGAAGAGGGGCACACTGCAGGAGATTGCAAGAAAGACGTAGTCTGTTTTAAGCGGTCATATTTTTGACAAAATAAGGTCCCGAAAATAAAGGTACAGTCTCTTTTAAAACAGAAGTAGAGTCACCTAGAGATTGTCTAATTTACAAAACTTTTGTCGCCTTAGATATTTCGTTCGCTGCAATGATTGATTCTGGGTGCAATGTCTGTTTATTGAGAGAGGATTTGTTTAAAAAATTTAAAAATGCTGAACTGAAGAATGAAATTAAACACTTGAAAGGAATTGGCCAAGGTGCAGTAGTAACTATTGGTTGTTTTAATTTAGAGCTTTTTGCTGATAACACAAAAATGACTGTAACTTTTCACGTAGTGAAACAAAGAGAGTTAGAGTATGCTGCAATTATAGGAAATGAAGTTTTAAGCCAAGTGGATATTTTATTTAGCACTAATGGAGTTATTTTTATAGAAAGAGAAAGCTACTTTGATTCTATAAAAGTATTTAATAGTATGTGTGTGAAAGAAATAGTGTAAGAGAGCACTGTAGTGGATTTAATAAATGTAGAACATTTAGAGCAAAGTCACAAAAGTGAAGTGGTGGAAATAAATGAAAAATACAAGCTTCTGAAACTTATTAAGTCAACAGTTGAGATGAAGCTTATAATAGAAGATGACGTACCTGTTTTTCAACGACCGCGTCGGGTGTCTTATGAAAACAAGTGTTTTATTGAATAACAAGTTCAAAATTGGCTTGAAATTGGTATTATTGTTCCGATTTGCTCCGAGTATGCTTCTCCGGTGGTTTTAGTAACAAAAAAGGATGGGTCAAAGCATTTCTGTTGCGATTACAAAAAATTAAATTTGAAAATAAAGCGAGACAATTTCCCAATGTCCCAATGTAGATTACGTGCTTGATCGGCTTCAAGGCGCTAAAGTATTTTCTACGGAAGATTTGGCCAACGGGTTTTTCCACGCACCAATAGAAAAAGAGTCAAGAAAGTTCACATAATTGGTAACACATAATGGGCAGTACGAGTTTACGCATGTACCCTTTGGTATAAGCAACTCGCCTGAAGTTTTCTGTCGTTACGTCAGTGCAGTACTAAGGGAGTTAATAAAGGAGAAAAAGATAGTTGTATATATCGAATTATCTTCGTCTCCCATTAGAGCGTAGCGCGTTTCGAACTTTTCACAGGCGACCACTCAAGCATACTGCTCTGCTCGTTTTCTAACAGCCTATACGAAACCTCGAACCACATTTGGCGACAACGTCGCGACGCATCCTTGCGCAACTAAACAGGCGACGCGTCGTTGTCGCCCCGCTGAAACGGTACTTGCGAAAAAACGACGGACAACCACACTCGGCGACAACGTCGCGACGCATCGTCGCGCAACTAAACAGGCAACGCGTCGTTGTCGCCCCGCTGAAACGGTACTTGCAGAAAAACGACGGACAACCACAATGCAAAGACGCAAAACATAATATGATACTCCGACACGGCCATCCTGACTCTAACACGACGTTGTGTTCCATTCAATTGTCATTTTATAATTTTATTATTATTTATTAATTTTTTCATAAACAAAAGATTTAATATTTCCATTTCAATTCGTATAAACTTATCAAGTTAATTTCACAAAACAGTTTCAAGCCCTATTAACCAATATCATTACATAATTCTTACTATAATGTAATTTTTACCAAAATCAATTATTCTTCTTCATTCAACATTACAAATTCAATGCCCCACACGCCATGATCAAAACAAACATCAGTTTGTTTTGCACTTGTGCTTGCATTATTTATCTGGTCTTATTACTCTGCCATTTTCTTTGGCCAGCAGTAAATCTTTCATCACCTTTTTTGGTGTGCTTCACTTTCTTCAGTGGCTTCAACGTTTTCATTTTCGCTCTCTTCACACACATTCAACTCCACGGGCACTTGCCCCTCTGGCATTTTCTTCATGTGCATATTTATAATTTCTTTTTATTGGTTAAGGACTTTAAAGTGTACCTGAAGTCACCCTCCAGAACCTGTTTTATTTCAAAGGGCCCCTTGAATGTTGGACTCAACCACTTGGTTTGGCTCCCTCTCTTCTTTTATTAGCAAAAAAATTGTTTTTTATAACTTTTGCCTTTTTTTTTTCAAAACGTTTTTTGTTATAAACTGCCGTGGCTAAAACATTCTTTTCAGCTTGTGCTCTTACATTTGACAGATCAACATCATTTTCTATTTCACCTGGTGGAAGAAATCCTAATGGGCGTGCTACCTTTCCCAATAATATTTCAAGAGGACTTGCCTTCGTCACACGGTTGGTTGTACAATTGATTGTCAACTGCACCTCCCCTAACACGTCCTGCCAAGACTGCGTTCCAGTTTCAACCGCCGTTAACATATTTTTCAATGTGCTCATGGTTCTTTCAACTTGACCATTAGCTCGACTAACCCCGGTGGCAATCAAATGCAAGTTTATTTTCTGATCTGAACAGAATTGACCGTTAACATATTTTTCAATGCGCTCATGGTTGGTTCAACTTGACCATTAGCTCGACTAACCCCGGTGGCAATCAAATGCAAGTTTATTTTCTGATCTGAACAGAATTGACTAAACTTTGCACCCGTAAGACACCTTCCCTGGTCAGCTATTATTCGGTTTGGTACTCCAAACAACGAAACGGCCGATTGAACAGCTTTTATGCAACTCTCACTGTCTAATTCAAGGCTATGACTAAGATAGACATACTTGGTAAAAGCGTCTACTTGAACAATAACATACTCCTTCTGGTCACTCTTGCCACTTAATTCCCCTGTAATATCGATGTGGATAGTGTGCCAAGGAATATTGACTTTTGGGATTGGATGCAATTCGGCCTGCATTTTTCCTGAGTTTGATTTGGACATTTTGCAAGTGATACAAATGTCAACAAATTTTCTAACATATTTTGACATATTGTCAACCCAATAAAAAACGTAAACTTTATGTTGAATATCGATTATGATGAAAATCGAGTATCTTTTGTTTGTAAGCTTCATACCAACTATCTGGCAACATTGTAATCTCTTCTTTTTTGACTACACATTCTTATGTACTCTTACTGAAGTCATTTCTTCATTAAACGTTCACAATTCAACATTGCGCGTGTGTTTTATTATCTGAAATAACCAACAAAGGTTATGGGCCCAGATCCCTCGTGAATTGTGAAAAAGACTAGAAAACGTCAGAGAAGAATTCGTAATGAGTATGTCAATTCAAATAGAAAAACTCGATGACGGGAATTATGACATGTGGAGTTTGTCTATGCGAAGCTTATTAATTACATCGGATTTGTGGAATGTTCTGTGCGAAAAACAAATCAAACCCGAGGAAGCATCGCAGGCGGCGCGATGGGAAACAATTGATCAAAAAGCTTTAGCTAGTTTAATATTGAATGTTAAGCCCACGCAGTTGATGCAAATAAAGTCGTGCACAACATCGGCAGAAGCATGAAAGAAATTGCGCAGCATTCATATGCCGGCGGGACCAATTAGAAAAACTCAGTTGTATCAAAAACTAGTGAGATTGAAAATGCAATCTGGGGATACTGCGTCTCAGTATGTTATTTCGTTTGTAAGCATAACTGATAAATTGGCAGAGCTTGCAATAACTTTGGAAGATGAATTGAAGGTTATAACGTTTTTGTCTAGTTTGCCGGATTCTTGGGAAAATTTTGTAGTCGCAATAGAAACACGCGACGAGATGCCGCCATTTGAAACGGTAAAAATCAAATTCCTCGTAGAAGGCGCCAGAAAAGAAGAGATACTAGAAGAAGCAGAAGCTGTGTACACACACACAAAGCAGAACAACAGTAAGCAGAAGGACAATCGCTAAAAAGACAAAGATAAGTTTAAAGGAAAATTCTACAATTGCCAAAAACCGGATCATCGCGCGAGTGAATGCAGAAACAAAATTAAAGAAGAGAAAAACGAAAAGGAGAACGAACAATCAAATTTTTTAATGCATAGCAGTGTTGTTAAAGACAGAAAAAATATGTGGTGCTTTGACATTGGCGCTACTTCATATATGTGTTGTGACAAAACTAAATTTTCAAATATAAGTGAAAATAATACCACGATCATGTTAGCAGCAGATAAATCTGTTGAGTTGCCTGGTGAGACGTTCTGTATGTCCCATCGTTAAACATGAACTTTGTATCGATAAGCAAAGCAGCAAAATACGGTCACCATACGAAATTTGAAAATAACGGAGCAGTAATATGCAACAAAAGTGGTGAAATTGTGTTACGCGCAAAGCAAGAAAACAATTTATATGTATACGAAAATAAATTTGAACACAATCAATTGCATATCTCTCAAGATTCATCATGGGTATCAATATGGCATAATCGGTTTGGCCATTTAAATTTCAAAAATTTGAAAGACTTAAGTGAGCAAAACCTTGTGCATGGATTGAATATTAAAAACGTTAATATTAAAACAAATTGTGACACTTGCAATAATGCAAAAATATGTGGGTTGCCATTCCCACAAAAGGCGGAACGAATAACAAAAAGTGTTCTTGAACTAGTTCATAGCGACGTTTGCGGGACTGTGAATGTCAATTCGATCTCTGGAAATCGATATGTAGTTAGTTTTATCGATGATTACACAAGAAAGAACTTTGTTTACTTTGAAGTGTTTGAAAAATTCAAGCTTTTCAAAAATTATGTTGAATGTCAAAAAAATAAGATAATAAAGGTATTGCGTAGTGACAACGGCACAGAATATAAAAACAAACAATTTGACGAATTTTTGGAAAAGTGCGGAATTAAAAGACAATTGACGGTTCCTTACACGCCGCAGCAAAATGGTATTGCTGAGCGAGCAAATCGCACGTTAATAGAAATGGCAAAAAGTCTTCTAATTCACGCAAATTTACCGGAATTTCTGTGGGCTGAAGCTGTGCAAAGCGCAACTTATTTGCGTAAAAGATGTCCAACTAAAGTTCTCAACGGAGGGACTCCCTTTGAGTTATGGAAAGGACGAAGGCCATCTGTAAAGCATCTTCGCAACTTTGGATCACGCGTTTTTGCACTGGAAAAAGCAAAGAAGGGGTAGTTTCGGCAAAAGGAAGCGAATATGTGTTCGTTGGATATTCATTTGAGACAAAAGCGTATCGTCTCTACGATCCCGAAAAACGGTCAGTAGTGGTACGTCGTGACATAAAATTCTTAGAGGGTGAGTTTAAGTCAGCTGCACAGAACACAAAAATTGATTTTGCGACAAACACCTGTCGAAGTCTTACAGCCGGAGCCGGTAAATCAAGAGATACAGGACACGGAGTGCAGTGACTCAAACGAAGAAGGGGAAGAGTTTGTCAGCGCCAACGACGCAGAAGAGCCATTGGAACATGCGGAAAATTCTGCACGTTATGGACCAGGAAGACCAAGAATTCTACGGACAGGCAAACGCGGCTGGCCCCGAAAGCAATACAATGTACTAAGTTACCTGGATAGTTCGGATGACATTGAAAAACCGAAATCGGTTGCAGAAACGTTGAGCAGTCAGTATGTTCGTAACTGGCAAGATTCGATGCAAACGGAAATGGATGCTTTAAGAAAAAACGAGACACGGTTTACATGAAGCAGCCGGAAAACTTTGTTGACGAGGATCACCCAAGGAGAGTATTGAAGCCGCTAAAGGCAATTTATGGCCTAAAACAATCTAAACGATCCTGGAATAATACACTGGATGAGGTTTTGATAAGTTTAGTTTTCAAAAGATGTAAAAGCGAGCCGTGTCCTTACGTACATCTTACAGAGCAAAAGTACATTGCAGTTTACGTAGATGACTTAATTATCATTTGTCCTACCGGGAAAGACATTGAAATAATCAAAAGAAAGATTGCTGACAAGTTCAAGACACATGACAGCTGCCCCGTAAAATACTTCCTTGGAATGAAAGTTAAGCGAAATGGTGGACGAGGACCTATAACCATGTCGCAAACGAAGTACATAGAAATTTTATTAGCCACTTATGGGATGCAGAACTGCCAATCTGCGTCCACCCCACTTGAGCCTGGATTTCAAGTTTCCTGCCAAGAAAAATACAACAAGTACAAAATACAACGCCAAGGTAAATACAACAGAATATCAATCGCTAATAGGTTCCCTTATGTATTTATCAGTATTGAGCCGACCTGATATATTGCACGCCATTTGCAAGTTATCTCAAAGAAACACGAATCCTCACGTCGAGCATCAAACTGCAGCCAAGCATATTTTACGACATTTATCTGGAACCATGGATCTGAGCATCACATATCACAAAACCGGAGACTCAGTAAAAGGCTTTGCTGATGCTGATTGGGCAAATGACCAGAATGTTGGGCGGCAGCGCGTTTTCCTGGGCATCTTCAAAACAAGGAGTAGTTGCCCAAAGCAGCACTGAAGCTGAGTATATCGCTTTGTCGACTGCTGCCAAAGAAGCCGTTTATCTTCGCAGACTGCTTAAAGAAATTGGCCGTTTATTCTTGGTATGAAGCTTGTCTCAGTGTGAAACTCGACTGATTCTTAAAACTAATACAATATTCCTCTTAGGCTATGAAGTGCGCCGTCGCTGCCTGGAGAAGCCGGCAGAAAAGCGGCTATAATATATTACATTATATACTTATGTTAAGAGAGTTGAGAGAGAATGCTATGTGCGCACATCATGTACATAGCGGCATTTGGTTAGCGTGGGAATGCTGACCATGCACTTTTGCAGTGTGCTTCATAGGTGGGCGATCATATAACACTTCCACTTGAACATTATTGTTTATGCTAGCACTGCAAATGCGAATTATGTTAGTGATTTATGTAAGTATTCTGAGTACATTGTACTCTATGTATATATGTACTCTAATTATATATGTACGCATACCAGATCTCCCTCCTTTCAAAAAATAACGTAACATAGTGTAGTTATTTTATTCAATTATTTTTTATAATATTTTGTTTTTTTTTTTTATATATAATTAAGTATTTAGATGTTCATTTAAATAAAACAAGTCGGAAAGGCTACAGTCGAGCGCGCCCTACTGTGGTATACCCGCTACCACCATGCGAAAAAAAACACGTATCACAGTCTCAAATTTGTTTTCACTTTGAAAGTTGCACGTGGTTCCTATTAGATGGTTGCCGTATTGCTTTCAGTGATGTCCAATTAGAATTCATTAGAGTGCTTTTAATTATGAATGTGTAAAAGAGATGCCTATATAATGCTTGACATATTTATTGAGAAATTTAATAATCCAACCAGATTTGTCGTTTATGTTGTACATATGTTCTTTATGTTGTACAAAGAACAACAAAAACAAGTGGGTAAGGCTACAGTCGGGCGCCCGACAGTAAGATACCCTTCTCCCAATTTTCTAAATCCGTTACAAACGTGTAACCATTTTCATAGTTTCGAACAGAGAATTCTGCATAAATACTTCTACTACATATAGCTTACTCACAGCGACGCGCGTAAATAGTTAAGCGACACGACGCAACGTCGACGTCGGCGTCAACTGCTCGAAGCAGCGCGTCGGCTGCTGCTCGTACCGAACATTTGTACTGAAAACGTTGACTTGAATAACTTCTGTGTTATTGGTCCGATCGGATTGTAATTTAGAGAATATGTTTATATTGCATTTAGCTTTATGCATAATAAAGCAGAACGTTATGGGTTTAATACTTTGCTTATTAATCGCAAATAACCGATTTGCGGGGACGGTGGGCGTGGCATCAAACATTTGATATAAACTTGCCTATGGTTTATAGGAATCTTCATGCCAACTTTGGTATCTCTAGCTTTTTTAATAGCTGAGATCTGTTGTCTCATACAGACGGACAGACGGACAGACGGACAGACAGACCGACATGTCTCAATCGACTCCGCTAGTGATCCTGAGCAAGAATATATTCACTTTATGGGGTCTGCCACGCCTCCTTATGCCTGTTACATACATTGTGCACAAAGTTAGTATACCCTTTTTTGACCATTTTCAATGGTCGAAGGGTATAAAAATAAGGAAAACAAGTGGGTAAGGCTACAGTCGGGCGCCCGACAGTAAGATACCCTTCTCCCAATTTTCCAAATCCGTTACAAACGTGTAACCACACTCATAATTTCAAACAGAGAATTCTGCACAAATACTTCTAGTACATATAGCTTACTCGCTCGCACTTACACAGCGACGCGGGTAAAGAGTAAAGCGACACGACGCAACGTCGACGTCGCGTCAACTGTTCAAAGCAACGCGCAAGCTGCTGCCCGTACCGAACATTTGTACTGAAAACGTTGACTTTAATAACTTCTGTGTTATTGGTCCGATCGGATTGTAATTTAGAGAATATGTTCATATTGCATTCAGCTTTATACATACCAAAGCAAAACGTTATGGGTTTAATACTTTGCTTATTAACCGCAAATAACCGATTTGCGGGGGCGGTGGGCGTGGCATCAAACATTTGATATAAACTTGATCTGCCTATGGTTTATAGGAATCTTCATGCTAAATTTGGTATCTCTAGCTTTTTTAATAGCTGAGATCTGTTGTCTCATACAGACGGACAGACAGACGGACATGTCTCAATCGACTCGGCTAGTGATCCTGATCAAGAATATATATACTTTATGGGGTCTGCCACGCCTCTTTATGCCTGTTACATACATTTTGCACAAAGTTAGTATACCCTTTTTTGACCATTTTCAATGGTCGAAGGGTATAATTATGATTTACAAACAAAATCAAAACTGTTGTCGACTGCTCAAAGCAGCGCACAAGCTGCTGCCCGTACCGAACATTTGTACTGAAAACGTTGACTTTAATAACTTCTGTGTTATTGGTCCGATCGGATTGTAATTTGGAGAATATTTTCAATGGTCGAAGGGTATTAAAACAAAAAATTGTTTACCGACCGCCGTGAGGAGGTCTTGAACCTGGACCTCCAAAAAACTCGGCTTATGCAGTCTGCAACTGTAACAGCTCTACCATTAGTGCATACTGAATTTGATCGGTAAAGTTGCATTATAAGACCATTTAGCTTGTCGTACAGGACAAAAACAAATTATTAGTGTGTCCTTGTTCGTGTGTGTGTTGTAAGACAGTGCCAACTCACTCCCTTTAAATTTCTGTTTAATAAAATAAACTTAAAATATTTTTATAATGCTTGGAAAAAAACCATCCATAAAAACCGGCGCACTCGCACCGGGTTGGATGAGAACCCGTAACCTTTCCCGACAGTCAACGCCCACATCCACTCAGCTACGGCAGCTATACGCCAACTACGATAAAATTGCAATCATGATCAGTGCAATAATTTTGGTACATATAATTGAAAAAAAAGCTTGCCGCCGGAGTTGAACCTAGATCTTGCATATCTAACAAAATAAAACAGACAGAAACACGTGGTCACATGGCACAACTATTTCCTTATTATCTTCCACATTTATAGTCCAATCATACTTAAATTTTCACGAAACGTCCGCATGACGGTATTTATAACGTATTTATTGCTGTAAAGCTAATATTGCGGCTGTAATCAATTTTTTTCAATTTATGAAGGCAGGCTTGGGCGTGGCTAAAATCAAAAATAAACTTGATCAGCCTGCTGTAATAACACATGTTGTCACCAAATTTGGGAACTCTAGCTCTTATAATAGCTGAGATCCAGGTGTTCACACGGACGAACAGACAGACAGACGGACGGACGGACAGATGGACAGACGGACATGGCTATATCTAATCGGCTGTTGATATTGATTCAGAATATATATACTTTATGGGGTCGGAGATGTCTACTTCTGCCTGTTACATACATTTTCGGTTCCAAAAAAGTTATAATACCCTTCTACTCTATAAGTAGCGGGTATAAAAATATAATTATACCCTTCGACCATTGAAAATGGTCAAAAAAGGGTATACTAACTTTGTGCCATAAAGTATATATATTCTTACTCAGGATCAATAGCCGAGTCGATTGAGACATGTCCGTCTGTCTGTCCGTCTGTCCGTCTTTCAGTCTGTCCGTCTGTCCGTCTGTTGGTTTGATACAACAGATCTTAGCTATTAAAAAAGCTAGAGACACCAAATTTGGTATGAAGGTTCCTATATATCCGGGCCAGGTGAAGTTTATGCCAAATGTTTGATGCCACGCCCACCGCCCCCGCAAATCGGTTATTTGCGATTAATAAGCAAAGTATTAAACCCATAACGTTTTGCTTTGGTATGTATAAAGCTGAATGCAATATGAACATATTCTCCAAATTACAATCCGATCGGACCAATAACACAGAAGTTATTCCAGTCAACGTTTTCAGTACAAATGTACGGGCAGCAGCTTGCGCGCTGCTTTGAGCAGTCGACGCCGACGTCGACGTTGCGTCGTGTCGCTTTACTCTTTACGCGCGTCGCTGTGTGAGTGCGAGCGAGTAAGCTATATGTATTTAAAGTTTTCGTGCAGAAATTTCTGTTTGGAATTATTATACCCTTCGACCATTGAAAATGGTCAAAAAAGGGTATACTAACTTTGTGCAAAATGTATGTAACAGGCATAAGGAGGCGTGGCAGACCCCATAAAGTATATATATTCTTGCTCAGGATCACTAGCCGAGTCGATTGAGACATGTCCGTCTGTCTGTCCGTCTGTCCGTCTGTATGAGACAACAGATCTCAGCTATTAAAAAAGCTAGAGATACCAAATTTGGCATGAAGGTTCCTGTAAACCATAGGCAGATAAAGTTTATCTCAAATTTTTGATGCCACGCCCACCGCCCCGCAAATCGGTTATTTGCGATTTTTAAGCAAAGTATTAAATCCATAACGTTCTACTTTGGTATGTATAAAGCTGAATGCAATGTGAACATATCCTCCAAATTACAATCCGATCGGTCCAATAACACAGAAGTTATTCAAGTCAACGTTTTCAGTACAAATGTTCGGTACGAGCGGCAGCCGACGCGCTGCTTTGAGCAGTTGACGCCGACGTCGACGTTGCGTCGTGTCGCTTTACTCTTTACGCGCGTCGCTGTGTGAGTGCGAGCGAGTAAGCTATATGTACTAGAAGTATTTGTGCAGAATTCTCTGTTTGAAATTATGAGTGTGGTTACACGTTTGTAACGGATTTGGAAAATTGGGAGAAGGGTATCTTACTGTCGGGCGCCCGACTGTAGCCTTACCCACTTGTTAGTGTGGTTACACGTTTGTAACGTATTTGGAAAATTGGGAGAAGGGTATCTTACTGTCGGGCGCCCGACTGTAGCCTTACCTACTTGTTTTTATACCCTTCGACCATTGAAAATGGTCAAAAAAGGGTATACTAACTTTGTGCAAAATGTATGTAACAGGCATAAGGAGGCGTGGCAGACCCCATAAAGTATATATATTCTTGCTCAGGATCACTAGCCGAGTCGATTGAGACATGTCCGTCTGTCTGTCCGTCTGTCCGTCTGTCCGTCTGTCCGTCCGTCCGTCTGTCCGTCTGTTTGTTTGAGACAACAGATCTTAGCTATTAAAAAAGCTAGAGACACCAAATTTGGTATGAAGGTTCCTATATATCCGGGCCAGGTGAAGTTTATGCCAAATGTTTGATGCCACGCCCACCGCCCCCGCAAATCGGTTATTTGCGATTAATAAGCAAAGTATTAAACCCATAACGTTTTGCTTTGGTATGTATAAAGCTGAATGCAATATGAACATATTCTCCAAATTACAATCCGATCGGACCAATAACACAGAAGTTATTCCAGTCAACGTTTTCAGTACAAATGTACGGGCAGCAGCTTGCGCGCTGCTTTGAGCAGTCGACGCCGACGTCGACGTTGCGTCGTGTCGCTTTACTCTTTACGCGCGTCGCTGTGTGAGTGCGAGCGAGTAAGCTATATGTATTTAAAGTTTTCGTGCAGAAATTTCTGTTTGGAATTATTATACCCTTCGACCATTGAAAATGGTCAAAAAAGGGTATACTAACTTTGTGCAAAATGTATGTAACAGGCATAAGGAGGCGTGGCAGACCCCATAAAGTATATATATTCTTGCTCAGGATCACTAGCCGAGTCGATTGAGACATGTCCGTCTGTCTGTCCGTCTGTCCGTCTGTATGAGACAACAGATCTCAGCTATTAAAAAAGCTAGAGATACCAAATTTGGCATGAAGGTTCCTGTAAACCATAGGCAGATAAAGTTTATCTCAAATTTTTGATGCCACGCCCACCGCCCCGCAAATCGGTTATTTGCGATTTTTAAGCAAAGTATTAAATCCATAACGTTCTACTTTGGTATGTATAAAGCTGAATGCAATGTGAACATATCCTCCAAATTACAATCCGATCGGTCCAATAACACAGAAGTTATTCAAGTCAACGTTTTCAGTACAAATGTTCGGTACGAGCGGCAGCCGACGCGCTGCTTTGAGCAGTTGACGCCGACGTCGACGTTGCGTCGTGTCGCTTTACTCTTTACGCGCGTCGCTGTGTGAGTGCGAGCGAGTAAGCTATATGTACTAGAAGTATTTGTGCAGAATTCTCTGTTTGAAATTATGAGTGTGGTTACACGTTTGTAACGGATTTGGAAAATTGGGAGAAGGGTATCTTACTGTCGGGTGCCCGACTGTAGCCTTACCCACTTGTTAGTGTGGTTACACGTTTGTAACGTATTTGGAAAATTGGGAGAAGGGTATCTTACTGTCGGGCGCCCGACTGTAGCCTTACCTACTTGTTTTTATACCCTTCGACCATTGAAAATGGTCAAAAAAGGGTATACTAACTTTGTGCAAAATGTATGTAACAGGCATAAGGAGGCGTGGCAGACCCCATAAAGTATATATATTCTTGCTCAGGATCACTAGCCGAGTCGATTGAGACATGTCCGTCTGTCTGTCCGTCTGTCCGTCTGTCCGTCTGTCCGTCCGTCCGTCTGTCCGTCTGTTTGTTTGAGACAACAGATCTCAGCTATTAAAAAAGCTAGAGACACCAAATTTGGTATGAAGGTTCCTATATATTCGGGGCAGGTGAAGTTTATGTCAAATGTTTGATGCCACGCTCACCGCCCCCGCAAATCGGTTATTTACGATTATTAAGCAAAGTAATGAACCTATAAAATTGTGCTTTGGTATGTATAAAGCTGAATGCAATACGAACATATTCTCCAAATTACAATCCGATCGGACCAATAATACCGAAGTTATGCAAGTCGACGTTTTCAGTACAAATGTTCGGTACGAGCGGCAGCCGACGCGCTGCTTTGAGCAGTTGACGCCGACGTCGACGTTGCGTCGTGTCGCTTTCTCTTTACGCGCGTCGCTGTGTGAGTGCGAGCGAGTAAGCTATATGTAGTAGAAGAATTTGTGCAGAATTTTTGTTCGAAATTATGAGGTTGGTTACACGTTTGTAACGGATTAAAAAAATTGGGAGAAGGGTATCTTACTGTCGGGCGTATGACTGTAGCCTTACCTACTTGTTCTTAACTGTCCTGCTTGCTTTAGGTTTCAGATAGGTAATTATAATATTATGAGGTGCTGTTTTACATTTCATATAAAGGTAATTTATGGAGATTATACTAAATACTAACAAGAGGATTATTAATATATTTCTATAGATTGTAAAATTCTTATTGTTTAGCATAATCATTTCTTTTATTTCTATGTGTGACATTGTTTCAACTTTTGTTACGTTGTGTTCGGTAAATATTAGATTTGTATTTTGATGAATATTGTTTGATATTGAAACTTGTTTTAATTCTGCTGTGCAATTAAAAATTTTTATAATTTTGTTATTTTCAATAAAAATTTCTTGATTGTTACATTTTTGATAAAGTTTTTCTCGAGTCATATTCCATGTTATAATTATATTAGGTTTCATGGTTTACGATATTTCTGGAAAGTACAGGTTGGTGTTTCGTGCTTCATTATGTTAGCTATGCAATGGTCTTTGATAATGTTCTTTATTTGTGTATTTAAAACATGACTATTATGTAGGTAAAATTTGCCTTCTATGTTTTCATTAATAATTTGTCCATTATTGTCAGGGTAAGGTGCGATAAAAAAAATAGTTTGTTCGATTGTGTTTGTGGGAATGTGAGACATTTGGAATATTTCGTTAGTGGCTGTAAGTATTTGCTATAATTTTCTGTGGTTTTCCCATGTCATTGAATATTCTGGTAAGGGCTCTCTTGGCTTCTAACCAATCTCTACTATATGTTTTTATAAGGGATGCAAATTTTAAATAAACGTCTATACAGGATAAATATTGTTCATTATAAATAGCATAAAAGTCGATTACGTAAAGTTCTCTTGGGTTATTTGTTTCTGGGGTTATTTCAAAAGTTAGGTTTGTTGGTCTGTGCTCTGTTTTTGCAAGATTACAAATTTCGCAATCATTAATAATATTTTGAATAAATTTATTATAATCTGGAAAATAGTGAGTTTCTTTAAAAAGTCGTATCATTTTTTCGATACCAGGGTGCAATAGTTTTATATGTTGATTAATAATGAATTCCTTAAATTCAGCGTAAGAGCTAATGTCTTTTAATTTTATTATGCTTTTTAATATTTTTACGTTACTGTGTGGGTTGATAGTTTCGTGGTACGCATTTTGAAGAATTGAAAAGTCATTGTCATTGTCTATGTAGATGACGCTTGTGTTGTTTAGGAAGTATTTTAATAAAAGGTCTTTTGCTATTGGGTTTTTATAGTGACTTAAGTTTTATTGAAGTATTTTGATATGTCTACTTGATTAATGGAGTCTTTTACAATTTTTTTTTCTTGAAAAATGGTTTAAAGGTTTTTCAGTGATTTCAATATAGTTTTCATTACTTTCTGATGCGCTTTGTATTGTTGCTGCTGTTGACATATTTTCTTCTTCGCCTACCAAATTTTCTTCAATTTTAACGCGTGATAAAGCATCTGCTACATGATTCAGTTTTCCTTCCAAATATTTAATTTTAAAGTTGTATTCACTAAGTTTAATTCTCCATCGTTGTAATTTCATGTTAGGTTCCTTTATATTGTTTAACGAAACAAGGGGTTTATGATCACTTAATATTTCAAAGGGGACTCCATATAAATATGGGCGGAAGTATTTGGTTGCCCAAACAATTGCCAATAATTCTTTTTCTATTGTACTGTAATTCTGTTCGTGGTCATTTAAAGTTCTGCTTGCGAAACTAATCGGTTTATTGCCTTGTGAGAGTACGGCTCCTATGTTGAAATTGCTAGCGTCAGTAGTAACTTGAAATGTTTTTGTAAAGTCAGGGCAGATAAGAATGGGGTCATTCATGATTAATGTTTTTAACTTTTCGAAAGATTTATTATATGCTTCGTCCTTTATGTCAATTTTAGCTCCTTTTTTGAGAAATATAGTGAGCAGTTTTGATATTTTTGCAAAATCTGGAATGAACTTGCGGTAGTATCCGCATAAACCCAAAAAAGATTTGATTTCTTTTGAGGTTTTTGGAATGGGAAATATTTCAATAGCTTTTACTTTTTCCTTTGTTGGGTCTTATACCATCTGGACTTATGGTATGACCTAGAAAATTTGTTTGTTTTTTTAAAAATTCACATTTGTCTAATTGGAGCTTAAGATTTGCCTCTTTAAGTTTCTGAAAAACTTTTCTTAGTGAATCCAGGTGCTCGGTGAGGGATGTTGAGAAGATGATAACATCATCTAAATATGCGAGACAATGTTTGTTGATTAAATCTTTTCGGACGAAGTTCATGCAACGTTGGAAAGTTGCCGGGGCATTTTTCAACCCAAATGGCATACGAGTATACTCGAAGTGACCGTAATTAGTTGAAAATGCAGTTTTTGGTATGGACTTAGGATCCATTTCGATTTGGTGAAAACCTTTCGCCAAGTCGATTGTTGTGAAGTATTGGCATTTTCCTAATTTTCCTAATATTTCATCCATGTTCGGAATTGGGAATTTATCATTTATTGTTATTTCGTTTAAGTTTCGATAGTCGACGACCAACCTGAATTTTGGTTTGCCAGAAGCGTCCATCTTTTTGGGAGCAATCCATAATGGACTGCAATAAGGGGAGTCGCTTTCGCGTATAATGCCTTGTTGTAGCATTTCCTCAATTTGTTTGTTTACTTCTGCTTCGTAAGCAAAAGGGTATGAATAGGGTCTTTGTAGATTGGATTTTAATGAACTGTTTTTAGTTCGTGACGTATGATGCTCGTGAATGTTAGGTCTTATTTGTCAGAATACTTAATATCCTTAAACTCTTTTAATAACTATGTCAGTTTATATTTTTATACCCTTCGACCATTGAAAATGGTCAAAAAAGGGGATACTAACTTTGTGCAAAATGTATGTAACAGGCATAAAGAGGCGTGGCAGACCCCATAAAGTATATATATTCTTGCTCAGAATCACTAGCCGAGTCGATTGAGACATGTCCGTCTGTCTGTCCGTCTGTCCGTCCGTCTGTCCGTCTGTCCGTCTGTCCGTCCGTCCGTCTGTCCGTCTGTATGAGACTACTGATTTTAGCTATTAAAAAAGCTAGAGATACCAAATTTGGCATGAAGGTTCCTATAAATCATAGGCAGATCAATTTTATATCAAATGTTTGATGCCACGCCCACCGCCCCCACAAATCGGTTATTTGCGATTTTTAAGCAAAGTATTAAACCCATAACGTTCTGCTTCGGTATGTTAGCTAAATGCAATATAAACATATTCTCCAAATTACAATCCGATCGGACCAATAACACCGAAGTTATTCAAGTCAACGTTTTCAGTACAAATGTTCGGTACGGGCAGCAGCCGACGTGCTGCTTTGAGCAGTTGACGCCGACGTCGACGTTGCGTCGTGTCGCTATACTCTTTACGCGCGTCGCTGTGTGAATGCGAGCGAGTAAGCTATATGTAGTAGAAGTATTTATGCAGAATTCTCTGTTTGAAACTATGAAAGTGGTTACACGTTTGTAACGGATTTAGAAAATTGGGAGAAGGGTATCTTACTGTCGGGCGCCCGACTGTAGCCTTACCCACTTTTTCTTCCTAATAGAATGTCATAAAATGGTGAAAACTAATGAATTTCTGAATTTAGAATTTCAGTGATTGTTGAAATAACCCATTGGCTGGAAGGTTTACAAATTTATTTAATTTTGAGTAGGCTGTCATACTTCGAACAACTATTTGTTTCTCTTGAACTTGAAGATTAAAAAGTTTGAATTCATCATGTTTATTGATGAACCAGTGTCTACTATGCATCGGTATCTATGATTATTAAACATGACCTCTATGTACTGGTGGGTTCCCAGGCTGGTATTGGAAAAATTTTAGGCTTGTTGAATTTGCTGATCTGTATACATCTCGTTTTGTGTATACTGAAAATGATCTTCGTGGAACTGTTCGTCGTTGTTATTGTCTTGGTCAGTTATGTTATTGTAATCTAACTCGTGTTGATGATGACTTTCATCTGTCTGCATACGTGATTGTCCGCTGCCTTTTTTAAAGCGCTTATTCGGCACTCTTGGTTGTTGAGGGGGTTGATAATAGTTTTGGGTGTCGTTCTGTTGGTCGCTATTTAAGTCTTCTCTGAATTCATTATACAAATTTCATCTGTTTTGATCGAATTGTTGTTGTCTGGACGAAAAAGTTTGTTTATGAGGGGTCTGATTGCACAGCCACACAAAATTTTTTTTTTGTCATGATCTGGGCATGCGGCATATGCAGTTATATGTATTTTGGGTCGCTAAATCCGAATCCAGGGTCGAAATTACGTCATCACGTCTGGATTTCGACATAACCTCACAAAACTGAAAAATTTTAAAATTTCCCCAAAAAGATATAGAATCATGATCTGGTCATGCAGTATGTGTTTTTTTCATGTATTTTGACTTTCTAAATCCGATTCTTCAATCAAAATGTCTCCTGCACGTCTAAGTTTCGACTTAACCTCAAAAAACATGAAAAATCTTTAAAGCACCAAAAAATAATGGGGGGTCATGACCTGGTCATGTGATATATGTTTTCATATGTTTTTCGACCACCTTAATCCGAATCTGAAGTCAAAATATTTTCAGGACGTATACTTTTTGATATAACCTAAAAATTGTTTCCAAAATTTTTCAAAAATTGGGTTTTTTTATTCTGGATTCAGCTAAAATATTTTTAATGATCACTCATGGACTAACCTAAAATATAAATGCATTAGAAAAAAAATTACAGGAGAAACAATGACACCTTAAAAGGCGTATTGCAAAAGCCGTTGAAAGAGTATTTAAAGTGGTATTTTAGATTAGAAACATTTTTTATTTCCAAACCTACATTAATTACATTAAAAAACTTAGTTTCAAACCAAAAACCCAGTTTTTGAAAAATTTTTGAAAAAATTTTTAGGTTATGTCAAAAAGTATACGTCCTGAAAATATTTTGACTTCAGATTCGGATTAAGGAGGTCGAAAAACATATGAAAACATATATCACATGACCAGGTCATAACCCCCCATTATTTTTTGGTGTTTTAAAGATTTTTCATGATTGAAGATTCGGATTTAGAAAGTCAAAATACATGAGAAAACATATATCGCATGACCAGATCATGATTCTATATCTTTTTGGGAAAATTTTAAAATTTTTCAGTTTTGTGAGGTTATGTCGAAATCCAGACGTGATGACGTAAGTTCAACCCTGGATTCGGATTCAGCGACCCCAAAATACATATAACTGCATATGCCGCATGATCAGATCATGACAAAAAAAAAATTTGTTGGGGCTGTGTTGTTTACGCTTGGGTTTTGGATTTGCGTGGGATATAGGAATGGGTTAAAGGGGCGAACGAATGGTTGATTGGGGTGCGAGATTTGTTTTTATTAATATTAGTATTGTTGTTAGGGTTTTGTGAATTTGAATTTAATTTTTGACAATTATTTCTTGAAACTGGGTCTTCGTATGATCTTCTTGTTGGGCAATTTGTCGCAATTTTTGAACAGTTGAAATGTCATGCCTCGCTAGGGATAGGTACAATCTGTCAGGTAATGAACGTTTAATAGTGTTTTTTATTGTGGTTGCCATTGCTTGTGAATAAACAATTGACAAACAGTTGACTTATCTTCTAATTGTTCACAAAATTGACGTAAGTTACCTTTATAGGGCGTGTAATACAAACGTCGCAAAAGTTCCTCCAGGGGGGTTTTAGTCTTGAATTCCACGATGAGAGCTTCTTTAAGAGTTGACCACTCGTTGTGAAATCCCAATTGGCAGACCTTCTCAGCAGCTCCGATGACTTGTAGTTCGATGGCTCCAAATATGACGGCTTTCTGTCGAGGGTCGTTTGATGGGTATAGACTAAGCAGATATTCAATTCGTTTGATAAACGAGCTGAGGCTGCTTTGTTCTCCAGAGAACTGTGGCACTTGACGTATTTGACGAAGTAGTTGGGATAGATTATCGACTGATAATACCATTTTAGTTTTATTTATTTATAACACGTTTTTTAAATGTTATTTAGGTTCTTTTTATGTAGCGGTCACACTTGTTTTTATTTAAACGGGCTTCTGTTTTTTGTTCACTGACTGCGGCGATATGTTGAGTCTTATGTCATTTATGTGCAGTTACTGTGCACTTTGTCGAATTATATTTTACCTCAGTCGCGGTCACACTTTGCGAAGTGGGCGACAAAATAGAGTTTTTAAATATAATTAGGTCACACAAGTTCTTATGCGGATACCGATCGAGTCACTTTAATTGTAAAAGCTACCGATTCACTTTGTTGCGGCAAATTCGCGTGCACAATAAGAAGGAGAACTTGGTCGTACAAGTTACCTTTCCACTTGATTGTCAAAGGATTGCAGATTTACAAGTACTTATTATTTCGATGCGGTATCCTACCGGCTGCGCCAATTAAGTATTTAGGTGTTCATTGGTGTTCATTTGTCTTTATTACACCAGCGCCACTCAACAACTGACTGACAGATTTATTCTTACGGTCCAGCAAACCTTAAAGTTCTACAGAGCTTTACATATTCGTTTATCAGTAACTTAAGCATGTTATCATTTGACGGTTTATGTCTTTGTCAGAACTTTTACTGCGAGGCTTTTGAATAGTGAAGCTTTTCAAAAGATCGGTTTGAACTTTTACTCTGAAGCTGTTGAATAGTGAAGCTTTTCAAAAGATCGGCTTAAGTTTTTCATACGAAGAATGAATATGTCACTATATATATTTTTGGTTTTGACATAATAAATTGTATTTTTCCATTATTATAATGATTTTTGTATTAAATCATGACGTCATTTATGAATAAAAAACTTTTAATCGATCTTTATTTACTATTTGTTTTTTATTTTTTTACCCCTCGACCATTGAAAATGGTCAAAAAAGGGTATACTAACTTTGTGCAAAAATGTATGTAACAGGCATAAGGAGGCGTGGCAGACCCCATAAAGTATATATTAACGAATTCTGACCGAGGGTTTAACAAAAAAAATAAAAACACAGTTGTTTTAAGTTTATTAGTTAAACACTTTTTTTATTTCTTCCAAAGGAAGAACTAGAACCTTTGGATTATCTAGGATTTGATAACAGACTTTAGGGAGCTATCGCGGTTGATAGCGTACTCGGTGCTCGGGAGTAAACTGAAAGTTTACTGAACTAAACTAAACTACTGCTTAGATGCGTGCCTGGGTTTATATAGGCAAAGTGGGTGTTAAGAGAGCAAACTCTTTAAGAGAGTTTGGCTAATTTTGATTCTAATGTTCTCTTTAAGAGAGTTTGGCTGATTTGACTTTAATGTTCTCTCATTGAGAGAGGGAGAGATTCCCGAAAAATAGAGGTAATTGGAGAATCCTGAGACAAGTGCCTGAGCGGAAACTCGGGTGATAAAGTTTTGTTATTTCAGTTGGCTCGCTGTAAACTTTGGGCGGAGACCCGGGTGATGAAGCTTTATTATTTCAGTTGGCTCGCTATAAACATTGGGGCTAGCCAAGTGATCGAATTGGGGGACAATTATTTGGGTGATGAAGCTTATTTATTTCAGTTGGCTCGCTGTAAACATTGGGGCTAGCCAAGTGATCGAATTGGGGGACAATTATTTGTTATTGTTTTTAGATTTATGATCTGTGGGAACTTTTAGATTTATGATCTGTGGGAACCAAAGTTAATCGAAGGGCTCTCGTTCTTTGATTACATATTGTGCTTATACGTTAATGTGTGTATGTGCGTTTTACAATAATGTGCGTGTGTGTGTGGATATGTCACTTCCCCATCCTTAAGAAAAAGGCCTGTCCTCAGCAATAACTTTAGGGTACAATACAGGGGTGCTTACTGAAGGTACATTATTTTCTGTTTCAGGACTTATGATAGTTTCATTTTCTGGATTTTGATTCTTGAATTATACAATTAATTTTTGTGGTATAGTTTTATATTTATAAATGAAGTACAATGCTGCGATTATAATTATTATTACTAATGTTGTAACTGTTATTATTTGGAAGATATTACTAGTTTGAGTGTGTTGTTCAATTATTTATTTTGCCTGAATGTATTCAAGTGGTTCAAGTTTTGTTACATTATTGTTTACATAGATAGTTTGAGTGTAGTCTAACATTGTGTTGGTAATCAAAATTTCTTCTAACTGAATGGAACAATTAAATGCTTTTATCATGATATTACCTTCTATAATTTATATATAATTTCTCTATTGATACAATTTTGGTTTAACGTAGTTTTGGGAAGGTTCCAAGTTGTGATTATATTAGGTTCAACATATTTTATTTCAAAATCAGAACGTGTTTTACTGTATCTACATTGTGTTGAGACTTGGTTAAGTATACCTGTTATGCATTTATTTATGACCAAGCTTTGAGAACTTGCTATGAAAGTTTGGTTATTATGCGAAAAATATTTGTCATGTATTGTTTCAGTTAGTATGTTATTATTTTCGTCGGGGTATGGTATTATTTGGAAAATAGGTGTTTTAATTATTTCTCTCGGAATGTGGGATATTATCAAAATTTCGTTAGTGTCAGATTTAAGCCAAGCAGAAGTTTTGATATTAAGAATTTTTTCAGAATTTACGTGAGTAAGGGAATCATGTTTTAAAAGTTTTGGATTGAAGATACCTAAGCGTGTCAGTTGCATACCAAGTTCTATGTCTTCTATGTATTCGGTGAATTGTTGTAAGTTGAAAATTAGTAAGGCTAACATTTGTTCTCCTTCAAAATTATTGTTTAAATGATTGGTTAATTCTATTCCTTCATTAATGGCTTCTATTACATGGTTGAGTTCGCTTATTTGTACATTGTTTTTGGAAATGTTACCTATTTGTTGTTGTAATTCTTCTTTATCTTCTTGATCTAATGTGCCGAATAAGTATTTGTAAATAGTTCCCATAAAATTTGCAAGACCGCGTTTGTTACGCTTTGCAATTCTAATGCCATTCATTTCTCTATTGAGTTTCTCTGTTAGGTACTGAATTTGTGGTAAATTTTCAAAGACTTGTGTTCGTTTGATAAGTTCTTCATAAATAATTTCGGTTTTAGTTAAATTAATAGATAAGTAATGATATTCATAGTTTATAGGTAAATCAATTGATCCGGTTTGAAAGATTAAGTAGCCGTTTTTGGCCTGGATAGGGGTTACTTCTAGGTTGATAGTAGGCATAACATGATTATCATGATCGGGAGTAAGCCTGGAATTATCATTATTATATTTACTTTTATTAATTTTCTTTTTCTTTTTAAACTTAGATTTATAATGTATTATCTTTCTACCTCTATTTGTTTCTTCAAAATGTTTATCATCTATTTGTCTTAAGTTTCCTGTCTTTCTGAATGGGTTAGTTGTTTTTGATCTAACCAGAGGAGATTCTCTGAAATTAGTGTCTATACTGTAATCTTGTCTACTTTCGTTGAGTTTGTCAATTTTGTCTATTTTATTTTTGCTGCGTGTTATAGGCAGGGGTTCCTGCATAAATAAAGATGTCTGCTGGTGTTCGACCAGTTGTGTTGTGTTTTGTTTTATGATTGTATACGTAAAGTATTTTTTCGAACTTAGTGAATTGGTTTTCTGGTTCATTCTCGCTTGTTATTATTCTTAGTTTTTCGTTGACAGTTTTATGAAATCTCTCAATATCAGAAATTCCATTTTTACTCGTTGTTATGTTTAGAGTTACTCCTTCTGAATCTAACCAGAGCTTGAGTGCGGTGCACATGAAAGCGGAGTCTTTGTCGGCTTTTATTTCTATGGGTTTACCCATGTCATTGAATATACGTAAAATAGCTCTTTTAGCTTCAAGCCAATCTCTACTATTTACTTCTATCAGGGAGGCGTATTTAGAATAAATGTCAATACATGATAGGAATTGTTTATTGTTTATTAAATAAAAATCTATGACATACTTGTCTCTGGGGTTGAAAGTTTCTGGGGTTGTTTCCAGGGCTAATTTTGTATTTCTATGTTCGGTTTTCGCAATGTTACAGATTTCACATTCATTTATAATGTTTTGGATAAGTTTTTGATAATCGGGGTAATAATAAAGTTCTTTGAACTGAAGAGTGAGTTTTTCTATGCCTGGGTGTAATAATTCTTTATGTGCTTTGAGGATAATTTCTTTAAATTGAGCATATGTTTGGATATCTATTAGTTTACTACTGGTTCTCATAGTTTTAGTGAAATTGTCGGGACTTATAATTTGAATATAAGCATTTTGAAAGACTTTAAAGTCGGCTTCATTAGGGAAGTAAATAACACTTTTCTTAGTGCAGAGGTATTCTTTAATTAGGTCTTTGGCAAAGGTGTCGGTCATTTCTTTATAACTAATTTTTATTCTGGTTTTATGAAAGTATCTTATTATTTGGACATCGTCAAAATCGTCTTTTAAGAATTCTAATTGTCTGTTATAATAATTGAGGGGTCTTTCGGTTAAGGAAATGTGGCTTTGATTGTCTTCCTGTGCGCTATGCACAGTAGCTGCTGTGGTAATGGAAACTGGGTTATCTTCTCCTAGGAAGTTTTGTTGAATTTGAACTCTGGATAAGGCATCAGCGACATGATTTTCCTTACCAGGTAGGTATTGGATATTATAATCATATTCATTTAACTTTATCTTCCATCTATGTAATTTCATATTGGGTTCTTTTACGTTACTTAGCCATACAAGTGATCGCTTAATATTTCGAACTTTCTACCGAATAGGTAAGACCTGAAATATTTTATTGCCCATACTATAGCTAATAGTTCCTTTTCTATTGCTGAGTAATTGAGTTCGTGCTCGTTAAGAGTTCTGCTTGCATAGCAAATTGGTTTATGCTCTTGAGATAATACAGCACCTATAGCTATATTACTCGCATCTGTTGTTAATGAAAATTTCTTTTCGAAGTTAGGGTATATTAGTATTGGATCGGACGTGATGAGTACTTTTAGTTTTTCGAAAGCGGATGTAATCGTTATCTTCTGTATTGATTATTGCTCCTTTCTTTAATTTGAGAGTCATTGGTTTTGCTATTTTTGCAAAATTGGGGATGAACTTACGGTAAAATCCGCAGAGTCCAAGGAAAGACTTTATTCCTTTTGTGGTTTTAGGAATGGGAAAATTAACAATTGCGTTTATTTTGTTAGGGTTCGGTTTTATACCGTCTGTTGTGATAATGTGACCAAGAAATTCTGTTTCTTTCTTTAGAAATTCACATTTGTCAAGTTGCAATTTTAAGTTAGCTGATTGTAGCTTTTCGAATACTCTTTCCAATGTTATTATGTGTTCCTCTAATGAAGTGGAATAAATGATAATATCATCTAAGTAAACTAGACAATCTTTGTAGATTAAATCTTCTAGGAGGTTGTTCATGCAACGTTGAAAAGTTGCTGGTGCATTTTTCAGACCAAAGGGCATACGAAGATATTCGTAATGTCCGTGTTTTGTTGAAAATGCTGTTTTGGATATTGATCGCGGGTCCATTTGAATTTGATGGAAACCTTTAGCTAAATCAATAGTTGAGAAGTATTGACAGCGTCCAAGCTTGTCTAATATTTCGTCCATTACAGGAATAGGGAATTTGTCGTTAATGGTTATTTCATTGAGACTGCGATAGTCTATGACTAATCGAAATTTTGGTTTGCCAGAAGCATCGCTTTTCTTTGGGACAATCCAAATTGGAGAACAATAAGGGGATTTAGATTTCCTAATTATATTTTGTTCTATCATTTCGTTAATTTGTTTGTTGACCTCTTGATCAAACGCTTGGGGGTATTTATAAGGTTTTTTATAAATAGGGTCTTCATGCTTTGTAAGAATAGAATGTTTAATCTTACTTGTGAAGGTCAAATTTTCACCTTCTCTGTACTGAATATCATTGTATTCTAGCAAGACATGCGAAAGTAGTTCCCTTTCTTCTGTATTCAGATGTTCCAATCTGAATACATTGGATTCTCTTAACTCGTCGTCTAAGGCGTAGTTAGAGGGTATTTCTAGAAGGGCTTCTTCTATGGGAGGTGTATTAAGAGGGGTTTCCTCAGTTTTAGAAGTCTTGTGATCTTCTCACTTAGATGACTTGGGGTACTCATTGGTGACCTTGGACTCATCTTTTCTTAAATGGGGTTTCCGCTTAATTTTTAGGAGGGTTTTCTCCTTTTTTGGGGTAAGTAGAGGGGTTTCCTCTGTGTTAGATGACTTAGGGCACTCATTGGTAGCCTTGGACTCATCTGTTTGGGTGTGGTCGTACCACATTTTAAATGGATATCCATTTATATTGACCGTTTGAGTTGAGTAGTTAATTTGAGCATTAGTTGACTCTAAATAATTTCTACCTAACAGTAAGTCATATTTTCCTGAAAAATTGTGAATAAAGAAAGTTTGTTTAGTAGGACATAGTTTGCTTGAATGCAATGAAACGCTTTGGTTTAATACTATGGTGCCATTTATAGTGTGGATTTTTACTTTAGAAGGTTTGGTTGGGAAATTAAAAAAATTTTGTTTCATAATATTGATAGATGAACCAGTGTCTACTAGGCATCTAAGGGTAATATTATTCATTTTAATTTTTAAGAATGGGTTTCCTCTTCCTCTGAGTCGCTTTCCGATTCCGAGGCTGGTTGATGAAAATTTTCGCCTGTGTCCATTTTGTGTTGGCCACTAGCACTTTCTCTTTGCCTTTTAACTGGGGGGTTTGGTGCATTGCTACCTTGTTGTTGGTGATTAAGGGAATTTTGGGCTCTACCTAAATTTAGTTTTTGCTTAAATTCATTGAAATCTTGTGGGCTTGATTCCACTGGCTTGGAACTAGTGCTTGGATAAGATTTATTTGTGGCATGCGTTGCATTGCTCACGAAATTTTGATTTTGTCCTTTACTCTTTGAGTTTTGGGAAGGATTAGAATTATTTTGGGGTTTTGTTCGGTCGTTGTAAGTTACTTCGTATACGCCTTCTTCTTGCGCTACTTGTTTAAGTTTGGATACTGTTGATATATCGGATCTAGCAAGAGTCATAAATAGGTAACTTTCTCTTGATTACAGTTTTAATTGTAGTGTTTAACGCATTTGTGTAAACTATGGTGTTATTAATATCGTACTCTAACATGAGTTTGTTTGATATGATAAATGACTTAGTTTCTAGATCTTCGACGAACTTACGGATATTTCTAGGGAAGGGTGTGTTGTAGAGACGTCGTAGCAGCTCCTCACATGGTGTCTGGGTTTTGTACTCATTGATAAGGGCATCCATCAGGTCTGGCCAGCTTCTGGCTGCGGATAGTTGGGATACGCGTTGAGCATCTCCTGCGAGTTGCATCTCGATTGCACTGAAGAACACATGCTTCTGTCTGGGGTCACTTGTTGGGTATAATTGCAGTACGAACTCGATCCTTTTTATAAAGGCACTGAGCTCTTGAGTGTTTCCGCTGAATGCAGGTATTTGTCTAATTTGACTTAACGCCTGATTCAGGTGGGGCTCCGACAACAGTTGAATTTGTTCGGTTGCCATGATTTTGTTGTTTTTGTTTTAGCAGAGTTTTTTTGTTGATGGTTGTTTTTACACTTTTATGGTGGGTTGTTTTTACACTTTTATTGTTCTTTGTATGCAGTAGATTGACTATTGCGTGTCAATCACCGACTTTACGTAAAGTTCTTTGGCGGATAAAACGATTTAATTGTATTACAATGCACTTTTACCTAGCGCCGATTCGCGTGGTTCAATCACAAAAAGATACGCTTGGTCGTACAAGGATCTTTTATCACTAGATTGATTTTGGTAAACGAGTCGCACAACCTTTTCTTTTTATCCTACCGGCTGCGCCATTAACGAATTCAGACCGAGGGTTTAACAAAAAAAATAAAAACACAGTTGTTTTAAGTTTATTAGTTAAACACTTTTTTATTTCTTTCAAAGGAAGAACTAGAGCCTTTGGATTATCTAGGGTTTGATAACAGACTTTAGCGAGCTATCGCGGTTGATAGCGTACTCGGTGCTCGGGAGTAAACTGAAAGTTTACTGAACTAAACTGAACTACTGCTTAGATACGTGCCTGGGTTTATATAGGCAAAGTGGGTGTTAAGAGAGCAAACTCTTTAAGAGAGTTTGGCTAATTTTGATTCAAATGTTCTCTTTAAGAGAGTTTGGCTGATTTGACTTTAATGTTCCCTCATTGAGAGAGGGAGAGGTTCCCGAAAAATAGAGGTAATTGGAGAATCCTGAGACAAGTGCCTGAGCGGAAACTCGGGTGATAAAGTTTTGTTATTTCAGTTGGCTCGCTGTAAACTTTGGGCAGAGACCCGGGTGATGAAGCTTTATTATTTCAGTTGGCTCGCTGTAAACATTGGGGCTAGCCAAGTGATCGAATTGGGGGACAATTATTTGTTAATATTTTTAGATTTATGATCTGTGGGATCTTTTAGATTTATGATCTGTGGGAACCAAAGTTAATCGAAGGGCTCTCGTTCTTTGATTACATATTGTGCTTATACGTTAATGTGTGTATGTGCGTTTTACAATAATGTGCGTGTGTGTGTGGAATTGGGGAGTTTAAAGTGTGGGTGTAGAATGGATATGTCACTATATATATGTAGTGAGTTTCTTTTATAGTGGTACTTTATTGTTTAATGACAATTGTACACTTTAGTACACTTTATATTGTTTAGTGACAATAGTTCTTGATTATTATTATTTAATTGTTTGATGACAATTGTTTAGCTCTAGTTGTATAAGTATATAGCGCGATTGAAAAACTTCCGACTGTTCTCGTTTACCATTTAACTCAAAGTCCCTTCTTTTGGCTTTTTCCGTTAAATAGCGTTGCCACTGCGCGTTACTCTCTTGCTCTCTGTTTTATTGTTAATTTTAGTTCCCTGATCTGGTTCGTTTCTCACAATCGGCCCTCATGATACATCATTCGACCCGAATGAATTTCCCCACGGCTTCATATATTCTGCGACTGTCGATGTCTTAAAAGGTCCATCACCGTCTCCAAGTTTTTCTACATCATACCTTTCGTGCTTGTTTATCTTAACAACTTTGTAAGGTCCTGGAAATTTCCCTTTCAACTCTAACCCAGTTTTGTACTGAGTACGCTTAATAGCTACTAAATCATTTATTTTATAAATTTTTTCACCTTTGCGTTTTAAATCAAAAACCCTTTTATTTTCTATCTGTAACTGTTTTATGTTTTCAGAAGCTTCTGCGCGCACCAGCTCTCTCTCCTCATCTAACTCCTTCACTAAGGATTCCTTTATCAACAAATTGAGCTCTAGATCATTCGGAAGACGCATTTCAGTGCCAGTCAAGATTTTAAAAGGCGACACTAATGTGCTTCTAGGCGGTGTACTATTGATTATTTGCTGCACTTTACTGACATGCTTATACCAGTCTCCTGCACTTTTATGACTTAACTTCGACAACATCGCCACTACTGTCTAATGCATTCTTTCAACCTGACCATTGCCACGTGGTACACCTGTTGCAATCACAAGCTGCTGAATTTTCTGCTCCTCACAATACAACTTAAATGCCTGTGCAGTGAACGCAGTTTCCCTATCAGAGATAATCCGTAAAGAATTTCCAAAATTAGTAGCCTGACGCTCTAGACAACTTAAAACTTCCTCTGCTCCTGTGCTACGGGTGGGATACAACCATACAAATTTAGAAAAACCGTCAACTATAGCTAAAATGTGGTTGTAGCGCTTGCTCGTCATCTCCATTGGCCCAACATGGTCAATGTGATACGTCATCAACGGTCTATCTCCCTTTCCAATCGGGGTCAAGAAACCTTCTTTCTTCCCAGCTTTCGAATTAAATACAATACACTCCACACAACTGTCGACAACACGAACAACCTTTTCCTTAAGCTTTGGTATAAAATAAGCTTTCTCAACTAAATCTTGCGTTTTCTTTGCAGCAAAATGTCCTTGCTTATGAGCAATCGTGATTATTTCATTTTCCATCTGCGACGGTACCACAATAAGCTCGCGATTAGGATCTTTAAAAAGTATTTCGTTTTCTATATAAAAGTCTTCATACCCTTTATTTTCTACAAGGCTTCTCACTACTTTCGTCCATTCATCAAGTAGTTGTGCTTGTTTCAATCGATGTACAACAGTATCACTCAGCATATAACATGATACTCTACTCAACGCATCAACATGTCTCATTCTTGTCCCTGAGCGATGTTCTATTTGATAATCAAAGTCTTGAAGGTATAATGAAGGAACATCCTTCTTCTTCATCGTCATTGTAAACGCGTTGCAGTCAGTCATAATCTTAAATTTCAAACCTAACACATACACACGCCACTTCATTAATGCACCGATAACTGCAAGAACTTCCAGCTCATAAGAATGATACTTTTCTTCACATTGGTTAGTCTTACGACTCATGTATTGAACCGGATGGAAGAAACAATCTTCCGGGTCTTTTTGTAACAATACACCACCGAAACCATATTTTGAAGCGTCTGTATGGATTTCCGTTTCTAATTTAGGATTGTACAATTTCAATACGGGATTAGAAGTTAGTGCTACTTTCAACTGTTCAAATGTTATCTTCTGCAGTACGTCAAATTCAAACTTTGTATTTTGCCTTAACAGGTCCGACAATGGCTTTCCAGTCACTGCATAGTCTTTGACAAATCTGCGAAAATACGACGTCAATCCTATGAATCTTTGAACACCTTTTTTATCATTCGGCAACGGAAAATTAACGATAGCACTTGTCTTCTCTCCAGAAGGCTTAATAGTACCACACTCAACTATATACCCCAAAAAGTTAACTTTCTTCTGCAATACCTGACATTTCGACCAATTTATTTTTAATCCATTTCTACTGGCAACATGTAATAATTTTGCTCTCATCTAAGTGAACGGACGTGTTTTTTTTTCTGCTCCCCGCTTTTATTAAATTTTGCCTGCAAACAATCGGTGTTCGCATAATTTAATCACTCTAACTTGTGCAATTTATCGTTCACTTTCGCGAGTGCATGCCTGCTTAACCCACTGGGTCGTAGTTAATATATAATATTAATATTTGTTTACTGCCACTTAATCTTTTTTCTACTCTTCTTTTCGGAGAGCATCTGATCTCATTGTGCTCTCTTTTCTGATTCTATTTCGGTGTTGGCATTTGTTGTTGCAGTTCCGCTGCAACTACAACAATTATAAACCTTGCTCTCTCGTCTTTTTGTGTGTGTATGTGCCTAATCTCTCTCTCGCTCACACACTAGCTTTGGCGTACGCTCTTTCTTTAACGCTTACTGTTCTTTTTCCAATTTCATTTTGTTCTTGCGATTTGTTTTGTCTTGTTACAGTAGTCACTCTTTATAATGGAGGGTATTGTCTGCTATAAAAAAACTTGCTTAAGGCAAGTGACTGTTACTCAGCCAAGCATCTCTTGCTGGCTGTGTGATAGTGTTGTACATATAAAATGTGCCGGCTACACTGCCTCTACGGCTAACGCCGTATCTAAGCGCACTGGCCTGCGCTATTGTTGTGACCTGTGTCGGGAGGCGGAAAACGAGATGATTACGTTCATGCGGCAGACAAAGCCAGGGTTTCGTGAACTTTTTGGCAGTTTTCGAAAACTTGCCGATCAGTTCTCTGCGTTGGACAACTCATTTAATAGCCTAAAACTATTAAATGAGTCGCCCAAACGCAAGAAATCAGCTCATGTGGCGAAATCTTTGCCTGCTGCCATTCCGCCTCCTCTCATTGACCAACCATGTACACCGGTGACTCAGCCGGTGATGTCGTTTACCACTCCTATGGTGACGAGATCATCGGTTTCTGAAAAAGTCATCGACGAGTGTTTACAAATGGTGTCACATAAAGCTTCTGATGTGCCAGCTGTGGTATCTTTGCCTACTCCACAGATTTTAGAATTACCGATAGCAATTTCTAAGAACATTCCCGCAGGTGCAATGCCTGTGGAGCCTTAAAAGGTTTTAGGTGTTCCACTTAGGAAGCAAATTTTCGTTTCTCGGCTTTCCCCTGATCTTACATCTGAAGATGTAGTGGCTTATATTCATGCCAAAATACAAGCTGCAGATTTAAAAGTGGAAAAATTTAAATTTTCGTATGAAAGGGACATATCGTCCTTTAAAATTAGTGTCCCAGCTGAACTCTTGACCAACATATGTTCACCCAAATTTTGGCCAGACCATGTAGTGGTTAAAGAGTTTGAAGCGAAAAATAAGAAAAATCAGAAACCGATTGCTTTAAATCTACCAATACAGGCATCTATATCTTCGCAAAAAAACAAAACAAAAAACTAAATGCTACTTTCCTTCTTACATACCAAAATGTTAGAGGGTTATGTAGCAAACTTTCTAATCTCTTTCTTAATAGCCTTTCCTTTACATCCCATGTGTTGGTATTTACCGAAACCTGGTTGAAACCGGATATTCTAAACTCCGAAGTTCTCCCAAGTAAATACTCAACTTACAGGCTTGATCGACCTGGCCGACGTGGTGGTGGGGTTCTGATCGCAGTAAACTCTGCCATTACATCGGAATTGTTAAAACCGGAGATTCAATATAGTATTGAATTTATTTGTGTAAAATAACACTTTCCCGGTTTTTCTTGTTTTATAACCTGCTCTTATATGCCGCCGTCATCGGAATTGTCAGTATATTTGCAACATTTATCTGCAATAAAAACTGTGTTCAACCTGTTATCAGATAGGGATCATTTTATAGTCCTTGGTGACTTTAATGTGCCAGAATGAGAGTGGACATCAAGTGTTGATGAAGCTTTCTTATTGCCTTCCCGGCAGCATGACCTTTTTGATGGTTTGTTTGATATGTCATTGTCGCAGGTCAATCATGTCAAAAATTCTAGAAACAGATCGCTAGATTTATGTTTCGTATCTGATCCATCTAGGGTGATTCTAAACAAGACTCAGCCTCTTTCTTTACCAGAAGATTCTTACCATCCCACTTTCGAAGTTACTGTTGATCTTGGCGTGTGTTTTGATAAAAATGAAAAACCGCGTAGACGTGTACTCTGCTTTAAAAAATCAGACTTTGGATTATTAAATTTCTTAATTTCTGACTTCGACTGGTCAGAACTTTACTTGTCTACTGATATTTCAGTAGCGACAAATTTATTTTATCAAAATATAAATTCATTTTTTGACATTTGTGTTCCTTTTTACCTTCCAACACACTCGAGTAAGCCCCCTTGGTTCACAAGAGAGTTGTCGCGCCAAAAAAAATTTAAAATCTAACTTATTTAAAAAATATAAAATTAATAATTCACCTGCAGCCTTATCTCGTTTTTTAGCTGCTTGTTTAAATTTTTCAGTACTGAACGCGAAATGTTATAAAAACTATTTAGACTCAGTTTCTTGTGAACCCTAAACAGTTTTATACTTTTGCTAACATGAAGCGTAAGTCATCGGTTAAACCCTCAAAGTTGTTTTTTGAAAATTCTATAGCAGACACCAGCCAAGCCATGGCCGACATGTTTGCAATGTTTTTTCAAACGACGTACTCGCCTTCTACTCAAAATGTTCATTTTTATCCATATAACATTCCCTGTTCAAATGGTATTTTCAGTCCTATTCTAAACGAAATTTCACTTGTTAAGGATCTTCACTCGGTTAAACCAGTTTTTTCTCCAGGTCCCGACGGTGTTCCCGCTTGTGTACTTCGGTTCTGTGCTCACTCTCTAAGTAAGCCATTGCTCAAACTGTTCTCGCTGTCCTTAGATACATCATCCTTTCCTTCTATATGGAAGGAATCATTTATTATCCCCTTGCTTAAGAAGGGCAGTAAGTCTGATGCAAGCAATTATAGAGGTATCTCTAAATTGTCGGCTATACCTAAATTCTTCGAGAATATCTTAACTCCTCACTTGCAACATTTCTGTAGATCCGTCATATCGCCTTCTCAGCACGGATTTATGAAACGTCGATCAACTTCGACGAATTTGCTTCAGCTGACATCCTTTGTTATAAAAGGTTTTCAGGAAAATCTTCAAACTGATGTTATATATACTGATTTCAGTAAAGCATTTGACTCAGTAAATCATTCCCTTCTTGCACATAAACTCAACCTCTTAGGGTTCTCACCACAACTACTTAGTTGGATTGTGAGTTATCTGACTGAAAGAACTCAAACGTTCATTCAGACCTTCTCTTCGCCACATCTGGTGTTCCTCAGGGTAGCCATTTAGGCCCCCTCCTCTTTACGCTTTTCATCAATGACCTACCTCTGGTCGTACATAACTCCCGTACTCTCATGTATGCGGATGATGTAAAGCTTTAATATCAATATAAAGATGACCACTGTCACTCTAACCTACAAGCCGACTTAAATAGTTTTCACTCTTGGTGTAGTGCAAATTTTTTAACCCTGAACAGCTCTAAATGCAAGCTGATGACATTCTCCCGAGCCAGTCCAACGTACGTTTCTTTTACTCTTTGTGGCTGTGAATTAGATAGAATCAACTTAGTTGATGATCTGGGGGTCCGATTGGACCGAAAATTAAGATTTTCCGAACATATTTCTGTGGGAAACGAACCAGATCAGGGAACTAAAATGAACAATAAAACAGAGAGCAAGTGAGTAACGCGCAGTGGCAACGCTTATTAACGGAAAAAACCAAAAGAAGGGACTTTGAGTTAAATGGTGAACCAGAGCAGTCGCAAGTTTTTCAATCGCGCTATATACTTATACAACTAGAGCTAAACAATTGTCATCAAACAATTAAATAATAATAATAATCAATAACTATTGTCACTAAACAATTTAAAGTGTACTATAAACAATTGTCATTAAACAATAAAGTAACACTATAAAAGAACCTCACTACAATTTTGGGGGCTCAACCGGGATTGGCCCAAGTTGTGTATATATAAGTGCGAACATAGTGAGTGCGAGCGAGAAAGAACGTGACGCCGCATCAATTATAAGAAAAACGACAACGACGCAAAAAGTCACGGTGAAGCTGAAGCAATTGGAATTCAATCGACAACGGCGAGCAAAAGGTGTTTGTGACGCCGAGTACATTGGAAGATTTTAGACGACGGAGGCCAAAAGGTGTTGGAGATTCCGTATCTAGCGCTCGAAGAAATACGGCAGCAGCCAAAAGCTGTTGGAGACGCTGCGTATATTCAAAAGCACAACGGCGGTGACCAAAAGTTGAAGGCCACGCCGTAGAAATTGCAAGCTAATAATCGAAAAACGATCATCAGTGGCAGAAGAAGAACGGCAAAACGGCGGCAGAAGTAGAAGAAAGGTGAAGCAACCAGAAAAACGACAGTCGCATCAGTGGGAGAAGAAGAACGGCAAAACGACGGCAGAAGTAGAAGAAAGGTAAAGCAACCAGAAAAACGACAGTCGCATCAGTGGCAGGAGAAACAGAAGAAGAATAACGGCGCATCGAAATACGGCGCAACATATACGACGGCGATCGGACGGCGACGGCGACGAGAGAGGTGAAGCAACAGTGACGAGAGGCGAGGCAGTAGGAAAGAACGAGGCGAGGACAACGAAGAGGCGAAAACGACGCTGCAAGTTGTGTATCGGTTGCTGTTAACATAGATATATATTTTATTAGAATGGATCGGATTGAAATTCTTGCGCTGCGCGTTGATGACCTACGAAATAAGCTGTCTGAGTTAAATTTGCAGACAAGCGGTACTAAAAGCATGCTGCAGCAGCGACTCCTTGCTCACTACGGGTTAAACAATGAAGAACAAGACATTTCGGACGGTGAGTCAGTAGCAACTGCACCAATGATGACAAATGAAAATAATAGGTCATGGTTTACTTTAAAAGATGTCGAGGGTAGTATTTCAGAATTTTCAGGTACTATAGGTAGTGTTGATGTTGATCAGTGGATAAATGAGGTAGAAGAATGTGGGAGTACAGTTCAGTGGAACGAATTACAAATGTTTATCTATGCGAAGCAGCTTTTACGAGGTGCTGCTAGATCGTTTGTCAAAAGTCAACAAAACATTCGTAGTTGGGAAACATTGAAAACAGTATTGCTAGATGAGTTCGAAGTTAAAGTGTCATCAGCAGAAATACATCGAAGATTAAATAGACGACAGAAGAAAAAAGATGAGAGTTTGCATGAATTCTTGTACGCACTGATGGAAATAGCCAAGCCAGCAAAGCTTGAAGATGAGAGTATCATAGACTATTTCGTTAGTGGCATTCAGGATTCCCCTGCAAACAAAGTAGTGCTGTATCAAGCAAAAACATTAAAAGAGCTAAAAGCTAGTTTGGATGTTTACAAGAAAGTTTGTAGTTCAAGCAAGTCATCAAACAAGCCTGGATCATTCGTTGATAAACAGAGTTCTGAATCTAAGAAGATTAGCAGTGACAACAAGACACGTAACTGTTTCAAGTGCGGTGATGATACCCATTTGCTAAAAGATTGTAGGAAGAAAGATTTTGTTTGTTTCAAGTGTAACCAACCAGGACATCGCGCATCAGAGTGCAAAATAGATGGAAAAGTTAAGCAAGATCAAAATACAAACGTCGTACAAGATAGGAAGGAAGAGTTAAAGCCATTAAGCATTTTCACTCCTTCAGGTTTAGAGTTAAAAAATGTGAAGTATAAGTCAATGATGTTTCAAGGATTAGTTGATACAGGTGCTGACCTTTGTCTTATACGCAGAAGTGTTTATACTAAGTTGGGCAGAAATAAGTTGACAGGCTTAGCGAAGTGTTTGACTGGCATAGGTGATAGCCAGGTGCTTACATTCGGTAGCTTTGTAATTTCGGTTGAGATAGATGGTATAGACATGCAAGTTGAATTTCACGTAGTTCCTGATGAGGATATGGGTTTTGATTCGATTTTAGGAAGAACAATCTTAAACAGCGTGGATATGAAAGTAACCAAAGGTGGCACAGAGTTTATAAGTCAAGTTGTAAAGCAAAAAAAGGTTGAGAATCAGAGAATCAGCCATTGAGCAAAGGATCATGTGCTGAGTTATTTGTTGAATTCAAAAGTATGTGCATGTTGAGTGTGGAGCAGGCTGACATATTTGAAGAGGTTGATTTATCACATTTGAGTAGTGTGCAAAAAGAAAAAGCTTTAAGTCTAATTGGAGATTATAAGCCAATTCGAAATTGTTCGACACCAGTGAAGATGAAAATACTGTTAACCGATGATTTACCAGTATTCCAACAACCAAGACGTTTGGCAGAGTGTCATCAAACAATTAAATAATAATAATAATCAATAACTATTGTCACTAAACAATTTAAAGTGTACTATAAACAATTGTCATTAAACAATAAAGTTACACTATAAAAGAACCTCACTACAATTTTGGGGGCTCAACCGGGATTGGCCCAAGTTGTGTATATATAAGTGCGAACATAGTGAGTGCGAGCGAGAAAGAACGTGACGCCGCATCAATTATAAGAAAAACGACAACGACGCAAAAAGTCACGGTGAAGCTGAAGCAATTGGAATTCAATCGACAACGGCGAGCAAAAGGTGTTTGTGACGCCGAGTACATTGGAAGATTTTAGACGACGGAGGCCAAAAGGTGTTGGAGATTCCGTATCTAGCGCTCGAAGAAATACGGCAGCAGCCAAAAGCTGTTGGAGACGCTGCGTTCGACACCAGTGAAGATGAAAATACTGTTAACCGATGATTTACCAGTATTCCAACAACCAAGACGTTTGGCAGAGTGTGAACAAAAGATTGTGGATGATCAAATTCAGGAATGGTTGCGTGACAAGATTATAAAGCCGAGTGTGTCGGAATACGCGTCACCAGTGGTGCTTGTTTCAAAAAGGAAAGGGAAAAAACGATTGTGTTGTGACTATCGTAAATTTAATGAAAAGATAATTCGTGATCACTTTCCAATGCCGCAGGTTGACGTTGTTATTGAAAAGCTTCAGAGTGCTTTGGTGTATACGACTTTAGATTTAACTAATGGTTTCTTTCATGTACCCGTTGAGTTAGAATCGCAGAAATATACCTCCTTTGTAACACAAAAGGGACAGTATGAATTTTTGTATGTGCCCTTCGGTATAACAAACTCACCTACAGTTTTTACTCGATTCATCATGGCAGTCTTAAGGGAACTAATCAACAGTGGAGATGTAGTAGTATACATGGATGATGTGATTGTGCCCAGTAATAATGTGTGTGAAGGATTGGTAAAGCTTGAGAAGGTGTTAAGTGTTGCCAGTAGAAATGGATTAAAAATAAATTGGTCGAAATGTCAGGTATTGCAGAAGAAAGTTAACTTTTTGGGGTATATAGTTGAGTGTGGTACTATTAAGCCTTCTGGAGAGAAGACAAGTGCTATCGTTAATTTTCCGTTGCCAAATGATAAAAAAGGTGTTCAAAGATTCTTAGGATTGACGTCGTATTTCCGCAGATTTGTCAAAGACTATGCAGTGACTGCAAAGCCATTGTCGGACCTGTTAAGGCAAAATACAAAGTTTGAATTTGACGTACTGCAGAAGATAGTATTTGAACAGTTGAAAGTAGCATTAACTTCTAATCCCGTATTGAAATTGTACAATCCTAAATTAGAAACGGAAATCCATACAGACGCTTCAAAATATGGTTTCGGTGGTGTATTGTTACAAAAAGACCCGGAAGATTGTTTCTTTCATCCGGTTCAATACATGAGTCGTAAGACAAACCAATGTGAAGAAAAGTATCATTCTTATGAGCTTGAAGTTCTTGCAGTTATCGGTGCATTAATGAAGTGGCGTGTGTATGTGTTAGGTTTGAAATTTAAGATTGTGACTGACTGCAACGCGTTTGCAATGACGATGAAGAAGAAGGATGTTCCTTTGAGGGTAGCTAGGTGGGCATTATACCTTCAAGACTTTGATTATCAAATAGAACATCGCTCAGGGACAAGAATGAGACATGTTGATGCGTTGAGTAGAGTATCATGTTATATGCTGAGTGATACTGTTGTACATCGATTGAAACAAGCACAACTACTTGATGAATGGACGAAAGTAGTGAGAAGCCTTGTAGAAAATAAAGGGTATGAAGACTTTTATATAGAAAACGAAATACTTTTTTAAAGATCCTAATCGCGAGCTTATTGTGGTACCGTCGCAGATGGAAAATGAAATAATCACGATTGCTCATAAGCAAGGACATTTTGCTGCAAAGAAAACGCAAGATTTAGTTGAGAAAGCTTATTTTATACCAAAGCTTAAGGAAAAGGTTGTTCGTGTTGTCGACAGTTGTGTGGAGTGTATTGTATTTAATTCGAAAGCTGGGAAGAAAGAAGGTTTCTTGACCCCGATTGAAAAGGGAGATAGACCGTTGATGACGTATCACATTGACCATGTTGGGCCAATGGAGATGACGAGCGAGCGCTTCAACCACATTTTAGCTATAGTTGACGGTTTTTCTAAATTTGTATGGTTGTATCCCACCCGTAGCACAGGAACAGAGGAAGTTTTAAGTTGTCTAGAGCGTCAGGCTACTAATTTTGGAAATCCTTTACGGATTATCTCTGATAGGGAAACTGCGTTCACTGCACAGGCATTTAAGTTGTATTGTGAGGAGCAGAAAATTCAGCATCTAGTGATTTCAACAGGTGTACCACGTGGCAATGGTCAGGTTGAAAGAATGCATAAGACAGTAGTGTCGATGTTGTCGAAGTTAAGTCATGAAAGTGCAGGAGACTGGTATAAGCATGTCAGTAAAGTGCAGCAAATAATCAATAGTACACCGCCTAGAAGCACATTAGTGTCGCCTGTTAAAATCTTGACTGGCACTGAAATGCGTCTTCCGAATGATCTAGAGCTCAATTTGTTGATAAAGGAATCCTTAGTGAAGGAGTTAGATGAGGAGAGAGAGCTGGTGCGCGCAGAAGCTTCTGAAAACATAAAACAGTTACAGATAGAAAACAAGTCGGAAAGGCTACAGTCGAGCGCGCCCGACTGTGGTATACCCGCTACCACCATGCGAAAAAAACACGTCTCACAGTCTCAAATTTGTTCTGACTATGAAAGTTGCACGTGGTTCCTATTAGATGTTGCCGCATTGCTTTCAGCGCTTTCCAATTAGAACTCATCAGAGTGCTTTTAATTATGAATGTGTAAAAGTGATGCCTATATAATGCCTCACATATTTATTGAGAAATTTAATAATCCAACCAGATTTGTCGTTTATGTTGTACACACATTGCTGAATGCTGCGAAATATGACTAAAATTTTCTTAAATATAGTAAAAACTTCGTTAACATTGATTTTAAATAAAGATATCGCATATGCAAAAAAAAAAAGAACAGAAAAAAAAACAAAAAATTTTTCACCAACGTGAGGAGGTCTTGAACCTGGACCTCCAAAAAACTCGGCCCATGCAGTCTGCAACTATAACAGCTCTGCCATTAGCGCATTGTGAATTTGATCGGTAAAGTTGCATTATAAGACCATTCAGCCTGTCGTACAGGACAAAACAAATTATTATTTTGTCGTGTGTGTGTGCCAACTCACTCCTTTTAAAATTTTGTTTAATCAAATGCATACTAAATTTAAAATATTTTAAATGCTTGAAAAAAAACCATCCATAAACTAGTCGGAAAGACTACAGTCACGCGGTGACTGTAAGAGGCCATGGATTTTCAGTTTACGTTTATATACCATCAAATATATATAAATTTATATTTATATAAATTTTAATATAATGAACACAGACAGATACCCTTTACCATTCGTACCAAACATGTAAAAACACGCATGACTTCTGACAGAGAATTTCTCCAAACTTATTTTAATACATATGGCTTACTCGCTCACACACATACATACACGCGCGTAAACAGTAAAGCGACACGACGAGACGTCGACGTCGGCGTCAACTGCCTAAAGCAGCGCGAAGGCTGCTGGTCGTACCAAACATTTGTACTGAAAACGTTGACTTGAATAACTTCTGTGATATTTCTCCGATCGGATTGTAATTTAGAGGATATGTTCATATTGTATTCAGCTTTACGTATACCAAAGCAGAACGTTATGAGTTTAATATTTTGCTTAATAATCACAAATTACTGATTTCCGGGGGCGGTGGGCGTGGTAGCCAAAATTTGAAAACGACGTTTACTGCCTAGGATACACTGGAATCTTCATGCCAAATTTGGAGTCTCTAGCTTTCTTAATAGCTGAGAATCAGACGCTGATACAGACGGACAGACGGACAGACAGACAGACGGACAGACGGACAGACGGACAGACGGACATATATATACTTTATGGGTTCGCAGACATCTCCTTTTGCCTGTTACGCACATTCCGACAAACCCTAAAAGACCATGTATTTTTTAAAATCCATGGCCTAAAAAAACCGAACTAGGACCGGGCTCTGCTGGATTAGAACCCGTACCCTTCTGCACGACAGTCGGCGACCACATCCACTTAGCCAGCAAGTCTGTTTCGCAATTACCAAAAAACTGTAATGATGATCAGTGCAAATAATTTTGGTACACAAATTTGAAAAAAAGCTTGTCGCTGGAGTTGAACCTGGATCTTGCATATCTAACATATCAAAACAGACAAAAACACGTGGTCACATGGCTTAATATCCTTAATATCTTCCACATTTATAGTCCAATCTTACTGAAATTTTCATGAAACGTCCGCAAGATGGTCTTTATAACATATTTATAAAACTGTTGCTGTAAAGCTAATATTGCGGCTGTAATCAATGTTTTTTCAATTTATGGAGGCGGGTGGGGGCGTGGCTAAAATCCAAAATAAACTTGATCAGCCTGCAGTAATAACACATGTTGTCACCAAATTTGGGAACTCTAGCTCTTATAATAGCTGAGATCCAGGTGTTCACACGGACGGACAGACAGACAGACGGACAGACGGACAGACGGACAGACGGACAGACGGACAGACGGACATGGCTATATCGACTTGGCTGTTGATACTGATTCAGAATATATACACTTTATGGGGTCGGAGATGTCTCCTTCTGCCTGTTACATACATTTTCGGTTCGAACAAAGTTATAATACCCTTCTACTCTATGAGTAGCGGGTATAATAAAAGGGTTTTTGATTTAAAACGCAAAGGTGCAAAAATTTTTAAAATAGATGATTTAGTAGCTATTAAGCATACTCAGTACGGAACTGGGTTAAAGTTGAAAGGAAAATTTCTAGGACCTTACAAAGTTGTTAAGATAAACAAGCACGGAAGGTATGATGTAGAAAAACTTGGAGACGGTGATAGACCTTTTAAGACATCGACAGTCGCAGAATATATGAAGCCGTGGGGAAATTCATTCGGGTCGAATGATGTATCATGAGGGCCGATTGTGGAAAACGAACCAGATCAGGGAACTAAAATGAACAATAAAACAGAGAGCAAGAGAGTAACGCGCAGTGGCAACGCTTATTAACGGAAAAAACCAAAAGAAGGGACTTTGAGTTAAATGGTGAACCAGAGCAGTCGCAAGTTTTTCAATCGCGCTATATACTTATACAACTAGAGCTAAACAATTGTCATCAAACAATTAAATAATAATAATAATCAATAACTATTGTCACTAAACAATTTAAAGTGTACTATAAACAATTGTCATTAAACAATAAAGTAACACTATAAAAGAAACTCACTACATTTCTAATATGGTCAATAAAGCCACGGGCGTTCTTGGCTTTATCAAGAGGTGGTCTAAGGAGTTTGACGATCCTTATGTACCAAAGACCCTCTATACTTCACTTGTTCGTCCAATTCTGGAATACGGATCTTGCGTATGGTGTCCCCAGTACACTACTCATAAAAAACGCATTGAATCTGTACAAAAAAACTTTTTACTTTTCGCCTTACGAGGCCTTAACTGGGATGTAAACTTAAGACTTATGGCAGTAGACTTTTGTTGCTTAACCTACCATCTCTAGCTAACCGCAGAACCATGCTGCGGCTGTAATCAATTGCGGCTGTAATCAATGTTTTTTCAATTTATGGAGGCGGGTGGGGGCGTGGCTAAAATCCAAAATAAACTTGATCAGCCTGCAGTAATAACACATGTTGTCACCAAATTTGGGAACTCTAGCTCTTATAATAGCTGAGATCCAGGTGTTCACACGGACGGACAGACAGACAGACGGACAGACGGACAGACGGACAGACGGACAGACGGACATGGCTATATCGACTTGGCTGTTGATACTGATTCAGAATATATACACTTTATGGGGTCGGAGATGTCTCCTTCTGCCTGTTACATACATTTTCGGTTCGAACAAAGTTATAATACCCTTCTACTCTATGAGTAGCGGGTATAATAAAAGGGTTTTTGATTTAAAACGCAAAGGTGAAAAAATTTATAAAATAGATGATTTAGTAGCTATTAAGCGTACTCAGTACGGAACTGGGTTAAAGTTGAAAGGAAAATTTCTAGGACCTTACAAAGTTGTTAAGATAAACAACCACGGAAGGTATGATGTAGAAAAACTTGGAGACGGTGATAGACCTTTTAAGACATCGACAGTCGCAGAATATATGAAGCCGTGGGGAAATTCATTCGGGTCGAATGATGTATCATGAGGGCCGATTGTGGAAAACGAACCAGATCAGGGAACTAAAATGAACAATAAAACAGAGAGCAAGAGAGTAACGCGCAGTGGCAACGCTTATTAACGGAAAAAGCCAAAAGAAGGGACTTTGAGTTAAATGGTGAACCAGAGCAGTCGCAAGTTTTTCAATCGCGCTATATACTTATACAACTAGAGCTAAACAATTGTCATCAAACAATTAAATAATAATAATAATCAATAACTATTGTCACTAAACAATTTAAAGTGTACTATAAACAATTGTCATTAAACAATAAAGTAACACTATAAAAGAAACTCACTACATTTCTAATATGGTCAATAAAGCCACGGGCGTTCTTGGCTTTATCAAGAGGTGGTCTAAGGAGTTTGACGATCCTTATGTAACAAAGACCCTCTATACTTCACTTGTTCGTCCAATTCTGGAATACGGATCTTGCGTATGGTGTCCCCAGTACACTACTCATAAAAAACGCATTGAATCTGTACAAAAAAACTTTTTACTTTTCGCCTTACGAGGCCTTAACTGGGATGTAAACTTAAGACTTCCTTCTTATGGCAGTAGACTTTTGTTGCTTAACCTACCATCTCTAGCTAACCGCAGAACCATGCTGGGTGTAGTATTTGTTAATAACCTCATTCAAGGTGATATTGATAGTGCTACACTTCTCTGTTCCTTGTAGAATAACTAGAAACTACTTACCACTAATTCTTCCTTATTGTAGGTCGAATTATGCCCTTCACGATCCGTTTAGGGTATTGTCATTAAACAATAAAGTAACACTATAAAAGAAACTCACTACATTTCTAATATGGTCAATAAAGCCACGGGCGTTCTTGGCTTTATCAAGAGGTGGTCTAAGGAGTTTGACGATCCTTATGTAACAAAGACCCTCTATACTTCACTTGTTCGTCCAATTCTGGAATACGGATCTTGCGTATGGTGTCCCCAGTACACTACTCATAAAAAACGCATTGAATCTGTACAAAAAAACTTTTTACTTTTCGCCTTACGAGGCCTTAACTGGGATGTAAACTTAAGACTTCCTTCTTATGGCAGTAGACTTTTGTTGCTTAACCTACCATCTCTAGCTAACCGCAGAACCATGCTGGGTGTAGTATTTGTTAATAACCTCATTCAAGGTGATATTGATAGTGCTACACTTCTCTGTTCCTTGTAGAATAACTAGAAACTACTTACCACTAATTCGTCCTTATTGTAGGTCGAATTATGCCCTTCACGATCCGTTTAGGGTATTATGCTCGGACTACAATAATCTATATTTCCTTATTGCTAACGCTTCCTCTGTTGCATGCCTAAAAGTTAAAATCCTGTCCTATCTTTCTAGAAATTAAGTAGCCTTTCCTCGCAAATCTGTTCTATCTTTAGTAATGACTGCATGCCCGCGTTCTCTTTTCGCGTTTCGAGTCGTACGTTCTGCGACTGTGCCACTCGGTCGGTTGGGCGGGAGGTGGACATTCGCTGTGTCTGGGAATCGCGCGTAACAAGCATCGGCTTGGTATTGGATGGACCACTTGATTATACATTCATTGTATCAACGTCCAAAAAAAAAAAAAATGCTAACACTTAACACCTTCTCAAGCTTTACCAATCCTTCACACACATTATTACTGGGCACAATCACATCATCCATATATACTTCTACATCTCCACTGTTGATTAGTTCCCTTAAGACTGCCATTATGAATCGAGTAAATACTGCAGGTGAGTTTGTAATACCGAAGGGCACATACAGAAATTCATACTGTCCCTTTTGTGTTACAAAGGAGGTATATTTCTGCGATTCTGCGTATTCCGACACACTCGGCTTTATAATCTTGTCACGCAACCATTCCTGAATTTGATCATCCACAATCTTTTGTTCACACTCTGCCAAACGTCTTGGTTGTTGGAATACTGGTAAATCATCGGTTAACAGTATTTTCATCTTCACTGGTGTCGAACAATTTCGAATTGGCTTATAATCTCCAATTGGACTCATAGCTTTTTCTTTTTGCACACTACTCAAATGTGATAAATTAACCTCTTCAAATATGTCAGCCTGCTCCACACTCAACATGCACATACTTTTGAATTCAACAAACAACTCAGCACATGATCCTTTGCTCAATGGCTGGATTCTCTGATTCTCAACCTTTTTTTGTTGTACAACTTGACTTATAAACTCTGTGCCACCTTTGGTTACTTTCATATCCACGCTGTTTAAGATTGTTCTTCCTAAAATCGAATCAAAACCCATATCCTCATCAGGAACTACGTGAAATTCAACTTGCATGTCTATACCATCTATCTCAACCGAAATTACAAAGCTACCGAATGTAAGCACCTGGCTATCACCTATGCCAGTCAAACACTTCGCTAAGCCTGTCAACTTATTTCTGCCCAACTTAGTATAAACACTTCTGCGTATAAGACAAAGGTCAGCACCTGTATCAACTAATCCTTGAAACATCATTGACTTATACTTCACATTTTTTAACTCTAAACCTGAAGGAGTGAAAATGCTTAATGGCTTTGATCTTGCTTAACTTTTCCATCTATTTTGCACTCTGATGCGCGATGTCCTGGTTGGTTACACTTGAAACAAACAAAATCTTTCTTCCTACAATCTTTTAGCAAATGGGTATCATCACCGCACTTGAAACATTTACGTGTCTTGTTGTCACTGCTAATCTTCTTAGATTCAGAACTCTGTTTATCAACGAATGATCCAGGCTTGTTTGATGACTTGCTTGAACTACAAACTTTCTTGTAAACATCCAAACTAGCTTTTAGCTCTTTTAATGTTTTTGCTTGATACAGCACTACTTTGTTTGCAGGGGAATCCTGAATGCCACTAACGAAATAGTCTATGATACTCTCATCTTCAAGCTTTGCTGGCTTGGCTATTTCCATCAGTGCGTACAAGAATTCATGCAAACTCTCATCTTTTTATACCCTTCGACCATTGAAAATGGTCAAAAAAAGGGTATACTAACTTTGTGCAAAATGTATGTAACAGGCATAAGGAGGCGTGGCAGACCCCATAAAGTATATATATTCTTGCTCAGGGTCACTAGCCGAGTCGATTGAGACATGTCCGTCTGTCTGTCCGTCTGTCCGTCCGTCCGTCTGTTTGTTTGAGACAACAGATCTTAGCTATTAAAAAAGCTAGAGACACCAAATTTGGTATGAAGGTTCCTATATATTCGGGGCAGGTGAAGTTTATGTCAAATGTTTGATGCCACGCCCACCGCCCCCCGCAAATCGGTAATTTACTATTATTAAGCAAAGTATTAAACTTATATAGTTCTGCTTTGGAATGTATAAAGCTGAATGCAATGTGAACATATCCTCCAAATAACAATCCGATCGGACCAATAACACAGAAGTTATTAAAGTCAACGTTTTCAGTACAAATGTTCGGTACGAGCGGCAGCCGACGCGCTGCTTTGAGCAGTTGACGCCGACGTCGACGTCGTGTCGCTTTACTCTTTACGCGCGTCGCTGTGTGAGTGCGAGCGAGTATGCTATATGTAATAGAAGAAATTGTGCAGAATTTTTGTTTGAAATTATGAGTACAGATAGTTACACGCTTGTAACGGATTTTAAAAATTGGTAGAAGGGTATCTTACTGTCGGGCGCCCGACTGTAGCCTTACCTACTTGTTTCTTCTGTCGTCTATTTAATCTTCGATGTATTTCTGCTGATGACACTTTAACTTCGAACTCATCTAGCAATACTGTTTTCAATGTTTCCCAACTACGAATGTTTTGTTGACTTTTGACAAACGATCTAGCAGCACCTCGTAAAAGCTGCTTCGCATAGATAAACATTTGTAATTCGTTCCACTGAACTGTACTCCCACATTCTTCTACCTCATTTATCCACTGATCAACATCAACACTACCTATAGTACCTGAAAATTCTGAAATACTACCCTCGACATCTTTTAAAGTAAACCATGACCTATTATTTTCATTTGTCATCATTGGTGCAGTTGCTACTGACTCACCGTCCGAAATGTCTTGTTCTTCATTGTTTAACCCGTAGTGAGCAAGGAGTCACTGCTGCAGCATGCTTTTAGTACCGCTTGTCTGCAAATTTAACTCAGACAGCTTATTTCGTAGGTCATCAACGCGCAGCGCAAGAATTTCAATCCGATCCATTCTAAATAATATAAAATTTGTCAGTACAAAATTCTCAATACGAAATAAAATCAACTGTAATTTCTTTACGTCAAGCTGAAAAACTACTTAACATACCCTCTCTTTAAAGTTTTCAACACTACTTAGCCAACTCTGTTACCCCGATGCAAGTGGTTCATATTTTTGGATGGTTAGCTTTTTTTCAAGCATTTTTTAAATTTTTATTAAACAGAATTTTAAGGGGAGTGAATTGGTATTGTCTTACACACACACACACACACGAGACACAATAATAATTTCTTTTTGGCCTGTACGACAAGCTGAATGGTCTCATAATGCAACTTTACCGAGCAAATTCAAAATGAGCTAATGGCGGAGCTGTTATAGTTGCAGACTGCATAGGCCGAGTTTTTGGAGGTCCATGGTTCAAGACCTCGCGTCGGTAAAAATTTTATGTTTTTCTTTTTATACCCTTCGACCATTGAAAATGGTCAAAAAAGGGTATACTAACTTTGTGCAAAATGTATGTAACAGGCATAAGGAGGCGTGGCAGACCCCATAAAGTATATATATTCTTGCTCAGGATCACTAGCCGAGTCGATTGAGACATGTCCGTCTGTCTGTCCGTCTGTCCGTCTGTCCGTCTGTTTGTTTGAGACAACAGATCTCAGCTATTAAAAAAGCTAGAGACACCAAATTTGGTATGAAGGTTCCTATATATTCGGGGCAGGTGAAGTTTATGTCAAATGTTTGCTGCCACGCCCACCGCCCCCGCAAATCGGTAATTTACGATTATTAAGCAAAGTATTGAACCTTTAAAGTTCTGCTTCGGTATGTATAAAGCTGAATGCAATGTGAACATATCCTCCAAATTACAATCCGATCGGACCAATAACACAGAAGTTATTCAAGTCAACGTTTTCAGTACAAATGTTCGGTACGGGCAGCAGCCGACGCGCTGCTTTGAACAGTTGACGCCGACGTCGACGTTGCGTCGTGTCGCTTTACTCTTTACGCGCGTCGCTGTGTGAGTGCGAGCGAGTAAGCTATATGTAGTAGAAGAATTTGTGCAGAATTTTTGTTTGAAATTATGAGTATAGTTACACGCTTGTAACGGATTTTAAAAATTGGGAGAAGGGTATCTTACTGTCGGGCGCCCGACAGTAGCCTTATATACTTGTTTTTTTTTGCATATGCTTATCTTTATTTAAAATCAATGTTAACGAAGTTTTTATTATATTTAAAGAAATTTAGAATATTTAGTCACATTTTGCAGCAATGTATGTACAACATAAACGACAAATCTGGTTGGATTATTAAATTTCTCAACAAATATGTGAAGCATTATATAGGTGTCTCTTTTACACATTCATAATTAAAAGCCCTCTGATGAGTTCTAATTGCAAAGCACTGAGAGCAATGCGGGAACATCTAATAGAAACCACGTGCAACTTTCAAAGTCAAAACAAATTTGAAACTGTGAGACGTGTTTTTTTTCGCATGGTGGTAGCGGGTATACCACTGTCGGGCGCTCTCGACTGTAGCCTTTCCGCCTTGTTCTTTCATCTTTTTGACTATGAGGATTTCTATAATTTTTCATATATACTGGCTCATCATCTTTCAATCTTAATCTTTGTTTGTATAAATTATTAGCCGATATTGGTTCTGTTGTCAGACCAAATATATCTGTGTATTTACTACAAAGCATTTTCAGCTGGGTTTTGAATTGTGGTGGGAAATTTTTCGACAATTGAGATATGACAGTTTGTTCTCTGGTCTCTTTATTTGTTTGAACCACATTATAGTTTGAAAATGGCTCGTATTTTAAATTAGTTGCATCTACTAGGTTATCAGTATGATGCGTATTTAATATTCGGATATAAACATCGTTTGATGTTGAAATGGTATTCGCTAAATAAATAACTGTTTCTATTTCTTGGTTTGGGCTCAATATATTTGTATCTTCAATTGAAGTTATATTGATTTTTCGGACAACTTGTGATCTAGCTGGTAATAATATTCTATTATTACCAGAGTTGTATGTTATTGGAACATTAATCGGAAATTTTAAATTATTGGGTCTAATGATAAACCAATCTTCTTTTGGTTTGAAGTCTAATTGGCAGTTACATTTTTTTATAAAATCAATGCCAATTATTCCATCACATGGTATGGGAAATTGTTGATTAACAATATGAAAATTGTGAGGGATTATGTATTTATCTGTTTAAAGCTCTATTGAGGATAAGCCCTTAGATTCAATAATCTCTTTGCTTATGCCTTGAATGTTTATTATCCTGTCATCTTGTATACGATTGAAGTAAATCCGAAAATTAGTTTTCATACCAAAAACCCAGTTTTTGAAAAATTTTTAGGTTATGTCGAAAAGTATACGTCCTGAAAATATTTTAACTTCGGATTCGGATTAAGGAGGTCCAAAAACATATGAAAACATATATCACATGACCAGGTCATGACTCACTATTATTTTTTGGCGCTTTAAAGATTTTTCATGTTTTTTGAGGTTAAGTCGAAACTTAGACGTGCAGGATATATTTTGATTGAAAAATCGGATTAAGAAGGTCAAAATACATGAGAAAACATATATCGCATGACCAGATCATTATTCTATATCTTTTTGGGGAAATTTTCAAATTTTTCAGTTTTGTAAGGTTATGTCGAAATCCAGACGTGATGACGTAAAAAAATGCATATAACTGCATATGCCACATGCCCAGATCATGACAAGAAAATCAAGTTGGTAAGGCTACAGTCGGGCGCCCGACAGTAAGATACCCTTCTCCCAATTTTCAAAATCCGTTACAAACGTGTAACCACACTCATAATTTCAAACAGAGAATTCTGCACAAATACTTCTACTACATATAGCTTACTCGCTCGCACTCACACAGCGACGCGCGTAAAAAGTAAAGCGACACGACGCAACGTCGACGTCGGCGTCGACTGCTCAAAGCAGCGCGCAAGCTGCTGCCCGTACCGAACATTTGTACTGAAAACGTTGACTTTAATAACTTCTGTGTTATTGGTCCGATCGGATTGTAATTTGAAGACTATGTTCATATTGCATTAAGCTTTATACATACCAAAGCAAAACGTTATAGGTCTAATACTTTGCTTAATAATCGCAAATAACCGATTTGCGGGGGCGGTGGGCGTGGCATCAAACGTTTGATATAAACTTGATCTGCCTATGATTTATAGGAACCTTCATGCCAAATTTGGTATCTCTAGCTTTTTAATAGCTGAGATCTGTTGTCTCATACAGACGGACAGACGGACGGACGGACAGACGGACAGACAGACGAACATGTCTCAATCGACTCGGCTAGTGATCCTGAGCAAGAATATATATACTTTATGGGGTCTGCCACGCCTCCTTATGCCTGTTACATACATTTTGCACAAAGTTAGTATACCCTTTTTTGACCATTTTCAATGGTCGAAGGGTATAAAAATGTTGTGGGGCTGTGTTATCATTGTTATTGTTATTATTTCGATTCTGATTGTTTCGGCTTCCTCTATTTGAGTTGCCACGGCCTCTATAATTGTTACCATTATTTTGGTTACCGTTATTGCCGTAATTGTTATTATTGTTATTGTATCGGTTATTGTAATGGCCATTGCCTCTGCCGCGACCATTACCTTGGCCTCTAGTATTACATGATTCACATTTCCGGTTACTCTGGTGCTAGTTCTTATGTATGTACCTACGGCAGCATCCATAGTTGTGCACGTACTTACTTCTAGCACAGTTTTCACACTTTCGTATTCGGTCTTCTTTATCATAACATCGATGGCATCCCTAGTACAAAATCTATTGGCATGCTCACTTGATAAACCTTCATCGATATACGAGGCTTCTAAGAGCTTACGTAAATTATCAACTTCGGTTGTGAACTGTGTAGCTGTTTTGCCTTTTTGTTGTACAGTGGATAATTTTGCCTTGATGTTTTGGGATGTCTCCCCAACAATTGAAGTTTGCAGTTTGTTAATTATTGCTTCAATTGTAGATTCGCTCAGTACCAGGTTCAGAGTAGTGCCAATCAATTTTGATTTTATTACTTGGACTGCAATGTCCTCAAATGATCCTTTTGCAAGGTCTACTATTTTAAGGGCCATAATAAACCTCTGAAGATGGATCTTTTGTCCATAAAACTCCGGTACTGCGTTCGACACTTCCCTTATGTAGGCCCTAATGGTGGCTGAATTGTCTGTCATTTTGCTTAATTTTATTTCCTGATCTTCTATATTCCCTGAATCTTCCGGCAATTGCAACATTGCTGGTATTGTTAGATCGTTCAAGTCTTCTTCTTTGATTTCTAGTTCAGAGTCAGAATCATAGAGTGATTCTGTTTCTTCTTCACTTAGAGTTAAAGGGGAATTTAGAATTGCTGGTATCGATATGTTTAGATCGCACCTTTCTTTGATATTTATTAGGTTATTTTTTAGTCTAGTCAAAAATTTGGACAACAGTGTCCACTGTTTTTTGTCGAGTTTCCCTCTTTGGTCATGTAAAAGGGATCTTGCAGTGTGCTTCATAAGTGGGCGATCATATAACACTTCCACTTGAACATTATTGTTTATGCTAGCACTGCAAATGCGTATGTAATTATGTTAGTGATTTATGTAAGTATTCTGAGTACATTGTACTCTATGTATATATGTACTCTAAATATATATGTACGCATACCACAACACATTCTTATGTACTCTTACTGAAGTCAGTTCTTCATTAAACGTTCACAATTCAACATTGCGCGTGAGTTTTATTATCTGAAATAACTAACACTTTATCTAGTGTCTTTTCCCAACCTAAATGCATTATCGACTCATGCACCTGGTTTATAACAGACCATTTGAAGGAACGCGGTACCACTGGTAAACAGCATGTTCTGCCATTTCTCTGTATTTTTCGGTAAAGAACTTCTGCCCTTAGTTCATAGGTTTTCGCAATATCTTAAGCAAGAGAACAATTTTTTAATTTGCTCACGATTTCGGCTATATCCGAGTCTCGACGCTGTTCAGCAATGAGCCAGTTGCTTGAAATTTCGGCTAATGAATCACCTTTACAGCACTAGTAGTCTTCGGTGAGATAGGACAAAAAGTCAACATGTGCCATTCTTTTCCCTTCTCTATACTGAATTTCAAATGTAAATGATTGCAAATAAGCCCACCAACGTTGGGCTCTAGGGGTCAAATCTTGTTTATTTCTTGACGCCTTTAAAGAGTTACAGTCAGTAAAAATAGTAAAGTTTCTACCCAACAAATAATGCCGACAATATTTGATGGAGTTTACAACAGCTAAAGTTTCCAGCTCGTACGAGTGGTATCTTGACTCTGCAGGTGTAGTAGCTTTGCTATAATATTCTATTAACTGGGGCTTGTCGTTAATTTTGTGTAATAAAATTGCACCATAGCCACTGCAAATTGCATCCGTATGCAACTCAATTGGATATTTTGGGTCAAAAATATCAAGGACTGGTTTTCAGTAAGAGTATAAATACCCTTTTTCCGTATTTGTTCATGTTCCACTTTCCAAATAAATTTATTTTTGTCTGACGTTAAAAAAATATAACGGTTTCATCAACTGTGAAAATCCCTTAATAAACTGTTTGAAATAAGTTGCTAATCCAATAAATTGCCTAAGCGATGTGACTGACTTTGGAGGCGGGAGAGCAGTCAACGCAACAATTTTCTGAAGGTTTGGGCGAATTTCGCCAGCACTAACATTGTAGCCTAAATATTGAACCGATGTTTTCAAGAAGGACTTCTTAATGTTGAATGAAAACCCGGCCTCTGTCAGAACATCTAGAACAATTTGTAATCTTTCTAGCGCCTCACATTTTGTTGATACAGTTATCATGATGTCGTCCATATAGACGATAACATAAGAATTTGCAAGATCCCCTAGCGCTTGCATTACTAATCGTTGAAATACCGACGGCACATTTTTAAGCCCGAAAGGCATAGATAAAAACTCATACTGGCCATCGGGTTTCACAAACACTGTATACTCAATTGAATCCGCATTTAAGGGAATTTGGTAACAACCACTAGCCATATCTAAACATGTAAAATAAAAAGCTCCTCGAAGTCTACTTATCTGATCCTGTATAAGTGGCAGAAGGTATTTATCAGCGACTGTGTTTGAATTTAACTCCCTATAGTCAACACAAAGCCTATCCGAACCATTTTTTTTTCTTTACCAGCAATATAGGGCTTGCATAAGTTGAAGAGCTTGGTCTAATTATAATGCATTTCAGCAATTCGTCAATTTTTTTTCGAACTAAATCTCGCTCGCATGGGCTTAATTGATATGGAATTCTTAGAACTGTCTTTCTTGGATCAATTAATCTTATTTTCATTTCGCCAACTTTAACCTTAGTACATGGGAAACCCTTTATAATAGAATTTGAGACTTTGCCAACAATGAATGTAGTTTTATTTTATCTTGTTCATCAAGTTCAGTATCAATATCGGCTGAATCACTCCTGGTACACAAATTAATTATTTTGGTTCTCGAAATTTTAAATTGGTTTGACGAAATGACAATATCAAAACCCTGATTTAATATTTCGCGACCAATAACAATATCGTTTTGCATATGATCATCGCCTATAACATAAAACAAAATATCAATGCAATAATCGTTAATTTTTACGTTACTTAAAACCTGTACAGTACTACATATTCCATTACTGCCTATGCCTATTAACATAACAACATTATTAAATCTTTTACCAGAAAATGTAGTACTTAGCTTTTCTTTCAGCAGCGAGCATTTAGCTCCAGAATCAAACGTGATTTCGAAAATTTGTCCTCTATGATTTATGAATCCCTTAGGTACTGCAACACTGCACTGTTCAACTCGCTTTTCTCGGTTGAATGTTCTGCTCCCATTAGCTTCCTTCTTTGCACATTGGGTAGATATGTGACCCTGTTCACCGCACAACGGTTATCAATATTTGCCAGCAACGCGAGAGAGACGGACACAGTAATTTCTTCCGTTTCCATTTGGCGCCATTTCGTCGTTAGTTCTGTTACCATGCGGCTGCATGGACTGCAAGACATTCGCCGTCAGTCGGTCGTTTAGACAACATATTTAGAAACATGGCGGCTGGTGTTTCTCTAGTGTCAAAGCGATGGATAAACAGTTCTTTAAACTTGAGCCAGGTCATGGCAGCGTAACACATTTGGGAGAGCCATTGCGAAGCGCTGCCCTCTAGTGCTGAACTTAATGTCACTACCAGCGCGCTGCCTTTTAATGCCATTTCTTTCAAAATATTTTCAACGATGTTACTTTGCCCCGCATCAGATGCCGTTGTTTGTATGGCCCGCACAAGTTCAATTAAATTCGTATTTTGCATTTCCATAATAGTACGCCATGGTCCATCTACTGTTGAAGGTATAGGGCCCGATCCCACTTCTGATTTCGAATTATCTTCGTCTCCCATTAGAGCGTAGCGCGTTTCGAACTGTTCACAGGCGACCTCTCAAGCATACTGCTCTGCTCGTTTTCTAACAGCTTATACGAAACCTCAAACCACACTCGGCGACAACGTAGCGACGCATCCTCGCGCAACTAAACAGGCGACGCGTCGTTGTCGTCCCGCTCCAACGGTACTTGCAGAAAAACGACGGACAACCACACTCGGCGACAACGTCGCGACGCATCGTCGCGCAACTAAACAGGCGACGCGTCGCTGTCGCCCCGCTGTAACGGTACTTGCAGAAAAACGAAGGACAACCACAATGCAAAGACGCAAAACATAATACGATGAAATAATTCGAGTTCATGCGTAATCTTTATACTCCGACATATACATCGACGATATAGTTATTCCAACAAAAGATGAGAAAAGTGGATTGGGAATTTTAAAAGAAGTTTTAAAGAAAGCTTCTAGTGCTGGACTTCAAATTAAATGGGAGAAAGCTCAAATTCTAAAAAGAAAAATTCAGTTTCTTGGCTATGTAATAGAGAATATAACTATTGCACACACCGAAGATAAAATAAAGGCAGTCGTAAATTTTTCTATTTCTCTAAATAGAAAAGCGATCGAGAGATTTTTAGGCTTGACATCCTATTTACGCCGTTTTATAAAACTGCAAAACCATTAAGCGATTTATTAAGAAAAGAAAGTATGACGATTAATGGTAGGAATATAGTGCTAGAGGAACAGTGCTAACAGTGCTAAGCTTTAACCAATTGAAAAATTTGTTAGGTACAGCGCCGGTGTTGAAAATGTATGATTCGCACGCTGTTACAGAAGTCCATACAGATGCGAGCAAATACGGATTTGGAGGAATTCTTATGCAGAAAGACTCTGAGGATCAGTTGTTTCATCCTGTCGAGTTCATGAGCTGAAAAACCACTCCGGCAGAGGAAAAGTATATCGCGTACGAGCTAGAAGCATTAGCGGTGGTAAACGCAATAAAAAAAATGGAGTATTCATTTGCTGGGCGTTCAATTTCCAATAGTAACAGGTTGTCATGCGCTCGCAATGACCCTAAGTAGAGACGATGTACCTCCCAAAATAGCACGTTGGGCTATGATTTGCAAGAGTTTAAATCTTCAGTGTAGCATAGGTCAGGTAGCCAGATACGACACGTAGATGCGTTAAGTCGTTTGAACTGTTTCTTAATCAAAGACTCCGCAAAGTATCGTTTAAAGAAAGCACAAGATAATGATGATTGGATCAGAGCAGTCAAAAAAGTGTTAGAATGTTCTGTAACGTATGATGATAGCGAATGGTATTCGCTGTTAAAGAATTATTAGTCGTTCCAGAAGGGATGCACGACGAAATAATAGGGTTCGTTCACAGAAAAGTTCACTACGCAGTTCAAAAAACGAGACAATTAATTGAAAAATCCTTTTATATACAAAATATTGCAGCGAAAGTAGAGAAGTTTGTTAAGTGTTATATTGAATGCTTGATAATAGATTCAAAGCGAGGCAAAAAAAGGGATTGTTGACACCAATCGACAAAGCACAAGAACCTTTTAGTACTTATCACATATACCATGTAGGACCATTGACGGAAACAATAAATAAATATAATCACATATTGGCTGTAGTTGATGGGCTTGCGAAGTTCGTATGGCTATATCCAACTCGATCGACAGGCACTGAGGAGGTTATAAGTAGACTAAGCAAGCAAGCTGCTCTTTTTGGAAATCCGCGACGAATTGTTACTGACAGGGGCAGCGCTTTCACGTCTACGAGATTGAGGGATTATTGCACAGATCAGGGAATTCAGTTGTTACATATAACGACAGGAATGCCTAGGGGAGATGAACAAGTGAAACGAATTTATTTAATCGTTATTCCAAAGTTAGGAAAGTTATGTCAAAGTAATCCATCGAATTGGTACAATCACGTAGACAGAATACAGCAAATATTGAATGACATAAAGCCAAGGACAACGAAATACACACCTTTTCAAATTTTGACAGGGTTAAATATGCGCAAAAAAGACGATGATTTACGGAAACTGTTTGAGGACTTAGAAATAGATGAATTAATAAATGATCGAGACGAAACCCGGAAAAAAGCGCAGGAAAACATAGAAAACGTCCAGCAAGAGAATAGAATGAGTTTTATTGGAAAAAAAAAGTTGATAATATGTAAAGATTAGGAGAACTTGTGGCTATCAAAGGAATCCAGTATGGAATATCTATGAAGCTTAGAGCTAAGTTTTTAGGACCTTATAAAGTCACAAATCTATTAAAACATGGACGTTATGAAGTCGAAAACCAAGAAGGGCCTAAAACAACAACCACTGCAGCAGAATTTATGAAAAAATGGGGCTCATTCGGAACGAATGAATTATCAAGATGTTGCCGAATGTTGGATTGGGAAAGTATCGCCGTAACAGCGTACCCTCCTCGATGCAACATCATCAAACCCATCGATAGTTTTTATTGATTACTCTCTTGGAATGATCTTTTTTGGTTTTGAAGAATAAGAAGAAGATCGCTCACACAACATATAAGCCGTTGAAAAAGAAGATACGTGCGTGTTAATTTCTATTCGGAGTGTTGAATTGCACAAAAGCTCAAAGTCGTTTGTTTTGCCCCAGTAACTTTGCATTAAAATCTGATATTACTTGTTAAATTACTCATAGTGTTAAGCAAGCGAAATCGAACAAATACACTTTAATTTGTATTCCCACATACATGCACGCGAAGCTCACGCATGCAAGTTAACAAACAAGAGATATCAATACTTTATTGGCTCCACTCGTATTAGTTATTAATCTACCCTCACTATAATTAAGCTTACTCATCAGATTTTGGGATTAGCACACTCAACAAGAGCGACCAACGACGGTAACCTGACACTTGCTGATACAGCAAGTGTTACGTTGTCGCCTATGGTATGCTGAGTCGGCTTGCCGACTCTAAGCATTGCATAAACATTTCCTCTTTTAGCTTTAGATTCCACTTTACACATTTTGTACTTTTAGTTTTTATATTGATCATACAACAGCTCAAGCTGAGAATATATTGCTCCGGCACTTGCCGTTAAAAATCTAAATATTTTTTATTGCTGAGTTCCTAGGCCAGTGATAAGGAGAGTCAGTCGCTTTCCCACCATATTCTTCATAATCTTCAGCTGCTGCTACTACACCCTGAAGTCTACCCGCCGTTAATGGAACGGCCAACCACCAGCTGCCGTCCAACAGAGAATACACGTCTGAGGCAATTGGAACATTTTTTAATTGGCGCCCAACGGAAAAAGGATTCACACCTTAGAGAGTCAGGATTAGATTGTTCCCAAAAATGTAAGTTCAATCAGTGATCTCAAGAAAGAAGTCCGAATAAAACAAAAAAGTGAAATAAAATAAAAGCAAGTAATTGTGTGCAAGATAAAATTCCTTTACCCAAACAAAATTCACCAGTTATTTGTAGTCGGCTTAGCTAAAAATAATTGTGAAGTGTCAACCAACATATCCTACGTGAGTCGCTCATGAGTTTTACAGGTCCATACAGGCCAGTAAAGGTAGAATACAACAGTGAAGATAGTTGGGGTTCAAATCAAGACTTTCAAGGAGTTAATTTGACAACGAACGACATGGACGTGAATCAGGTTCAGGCCCTAATCGAGAGTGCTTTAGCTCAGCAAGAAAGGCGATTCCAGGCACAACTTAACACAGTGAACGAACATTTACAACGTATAAGTATAGAAGTTCCACAAGTAATCACGTATGAAAGAATAACTGCCAACCCAGCAATTGCTTGTGACCTTTCACTTGACTTGACTGTGACCATAATCAGGAACAAAAATAGGGGTTCAGCGAGAGCATTACTATTTTCGCACAACACTGTGCTAAACTTTGATGCCATTATAGCAAGGTTGGATTGCACCTATGCTGATAAGACCTCGTTACGCATGCTGCGCCAGGCATTAGACATGGTTAGGCAGGGCGACTCAAGTTTAGTCAACTATTAAGATGAAGTCGAAAGAAAACTCACTTTAGTGACGAACAAAGTCATTATGACCCACGAACAAGAAGGCGCGAATTTGCTTAACGCAGAGGTCAGATCCGATGCACTTCATGCATTCGTATCAGGTTTAAAAAAATCGCTCAGATCAGTTGTTTTCTCGGCTCAGCCGAGACTTACCATCTGCTCTGGCTTTAGCTAGGGAGGCAGAGGTGAGTATGGAGAGGAGCAATTTTGCAAATTCATACGCCAGAGCTGTTGAAGAACGAGCTCAGGCTAGTGAAAGTAATAAAGGCCGCTCGCAGGGCAGATCAAACAGAAATAACAGAGACGAGCAGGATCAGGACAAAACCCCGCACTATGTCAGGAGAAACAAAAACAACAGGCAAGAATCGAATAATAGGGAAAAACAAGAACAAGCCCCTGAACCTATGGAAGTAGATTCCTCGTCGAAGTTTAGACAACGAACCAACTTTGACAAAAGTCAGACAAATGACCAATACGCACAGAAAAGAAGGAATTCGTCTGAACGTGTTACAGGCCCAAGACGCCAGCCTATAAATAATATAGTGCAGGCCCCCGAAACTTCCAAAGAACAGAAGGCAGAATATGAAAAGGCAGCCACTAATGCAGTAAACGACATTGACGATGACAATGAGTCCACATATAATGATGACTCACTAAATTTTTTAGGGAACGCTCCCAGTTGCCGATTATCGAACGCCAATTGGCTGGGAGAATACTAGAATACTAATAGATACAGGGGCGGCCAAAAATTATGTAAAGCCCATACGGGATCTAAAAAATATAACGCCGGTCGCCAAACCTTTCACTGTTAGCTCAATACACGGCTCCAGTGACATTAAAAACAAGTGCTCAATGAGAGTATTTAACCGCACAAGCCATTTCTTTTTACTAGACTCACTCGGCACATTTGACGCCATCATAGGCTTCGACTTGCTAACGCGAGCTGGAGTAACATAGAATTTGACCGAAAAGACAATAGAATACCAGGGTACAACAGAAAAATTACAATTTCACAGTTGTGACAGTGTGAACTTCACGAACGTTAATGATATAGTGGTCCCCGAAATAATAAAAAAGGAGTTCAGGAAAATGATCCTGAGAAACCTAAAAGCGTTTTCGACCTCCAACGAGGCATTACCGTTTAATTCCTCGGTCGTGGCCACGATCAGAACGGAAGATAATGAGCCAGTATTTACTAGGCTATATCCCCACCCTATGGGTGTCGCAGATTTCGTAAACAGCGAAATCAAACAGCTACTGGAACAAGGCATAATTCGACCGTCCAGATCCCCTTACAACAGCCCATCATGGGTTGTTGATAAAAAAGGTTTTGATGCCGATGGAAACAGGAACAAACGGTTTGTAATTGATTTTAGGAAACTAAATGAAAAAACAATCGCCGGCCGATATCCTATGCCCAGTATTCCCATGATTCTCGCGAACTTGGGAAAAGCAAAATTTTTCACATCCTTAGATTTAAAATCAGGATACCACCAGGTTAACCTCACAGAACAGGATCGTGAAAAGTCCGCGTTTTCGGTAAACGGGGGAAAGTATGAATTTTGCCGTCTACCATTTGGCCTCAAAAATGCAGGCAGCATTTTTCAAAGAGCCATAGATGATGTTCTGAGAGAACACATCGGAAAAATATGTTACGTCTATGTAGACGACGTAATCAGAAAGCGAAGCCGATCATCTCAGACATATTGAAATGATTTTAAAATGCTTGATTGACGCTAACATGAGAGTATCCCAAGAAAAAACAAAATTTTTCAGGGATAGCATAGAGTACCTCGGATTTATAGTTACCAGAGGGGGAGCGAGAACAGACCCAGAAAATGTTAAAGCCATAAAAGAGTACGTCGAACCCAAGAACTTGTTCAGTTTGAGATCATTTTTAGGCTTGGCGAGCTACTACAGAAGATTTGTCAAAAATTTCGCCTCAATAGCAAGACATCTGACAGACATACTAAAGGGTGACAACGGCTCAGTATGTAAACATATGTCAAGGAAAGTTGCAGTTGAATTCAACGAAACTCGGCGCAACGCATTTGAATGTCTGCGGAATATTTTGGCATCAGAAGATGTCCTACTTATATACCCAGATTTCAAAAAACCATTCGACGTAACCACTGATGCATCAGCCAACGGCATTCGCGCAGTTTTGTCCCAAGAAGGTAGACCAATCAGTATGATTTCCCGAACACTAAAACAGGCTGAATTACACTATGCCACAAATGAAAGGGAATTGCTAGCGATAGTGTGGGCTTTGGGTAAATTACAAAATCTCGCTCGCACTCAGACAGCGACGCGCGTAAAAAGTAAAGCGACACGACGCAACGTCGACGTCGGCGTCAACTGCTCAAAGCAGCGCGCCGGCTGCTGCCCGTACGGAACATTTGTACTGAAAACGTTGACTTGAATAACTTCTGTGTTATTGGTCCGATCGGATTGTAATTTGGAGAATATGTTCATATTGCATTTAGCTTTATACACACCAAAGCAAAACGTTATGGGTTTAATACTTTGCTTATTAATCGCAAATAACCGATTTGCGGGGCGGTGGGCGTGGCATCAAACATATGACATAAACTTCACCTGCCCCGGAAATATTTATTTATTTATTTATTTATTTATTTAACGTCAACTAAGAGCAGTCGACTCAAAGACTAAAATATAATAAAATTACAAGTGTAAATTTAAATTAAAAATATAAGTATAATTTAAGTTGAAGGTAAGTATTATATTAAAACATATATATATTTTTTTTTGTTTTTGTTTTAAAATTTGTTATTATTAATTAATCATTAAATTATTTATTTAATTTATTTAATTTAATTTAATTTAATCTGGGAGTAAAAAGATAATTTTAGTTGATCCAACATTTGTTGCAAAGGATTGGGGAAACCCAGAAAACCCAATCAGATCAAAAGAAGAGTGTTAATGTTTTAAAGCACTCGTAACGCCCGAGGAGCGCAGTTAACGAATAGGAAGGTCGCGAGATCGTTAACTTCTAGCTTCTAGCCAGGTGGGAAAGTAGTGAAAGTTTAAGATTATTAGTCGATTGGCTGTTAGATATAATAAAGTAGTATTTGTTGTAGTCCGAACATAATACCCTGAACGGTTCGTGCAAGGCATAGTTCGACCTACAACTAGGAAGAGTTAGTGGAATATAATTTCTTGTTAGTCGGCAAGGGACAGAGAAGTGTAACCGGCTAACCAAGTCATCACTATCAATGTCACCTTTAATAAGGTTATTGATAAAAACCACACCAAGCATAGTACGCCGATTGGCTAAGGAAGGTAGATTTAGTAGAAGAAGTCTGTTAGTATAGGAAGGTAGTCTTAAGTTTGAATCCCAATTAAGTCCACGCAATGCGAAAATTAACAAGTGGGTAAGGCTACAGTCGGGCGCCCGACAGTAAGATACCCGTCTCCCAATTTTCTAAATCCGTTACAAACGTATAACCACTTTCATAGTTTCAAACAGAGAATTTTGCATAAATACTTCTACTACATATAGCTTACTCGCTCGCACTCACACAGCGACGCGCGTAAAGAGTAAAGCGACACGACGCAACGTCGACATCAGCGTCAACTGCTCAAAGCAGCGCGTCGGCTGCTGCCCGTACCGAACATTTGTACCGAAAACGTTGACTTGAATAACTTCAGTGTTATTGGTCCGATCGGATTGTAATTTTATATTGCATTTAGCTTTATACATACCGAAGCAGAACATTATGGGTTTAATACTAATAATCGAAAATAACCGGTTTGCGGGGGCGGTGGGCGTGGCATCAATCATTTGATATAAACTTGATATGGTTTATAGGAACCTTCATGCCAAAATTGGTATCTCTAGCTTTTTTAATAGCTGAGATCTGTTGTCTCATACAGACGGACAGATGGACGGACGGACAGACGGACAGACAGACGGACATGTCTCAATCGACTCGGCTAGTGATCCTGAGCAAGAATATATATACTTTATGGGGTCTGCCACGCCTCCTTATGCCTGTTACATACATTTTGCACAAAGTTAGTATACCCTTTTTTGACCATTTTCAATGGTCGAAGGGTATAAAAAGTTCTTTTGAACGGATTCAATGCGGTCCTTGTAGGTTGAAAACTGAGGACACCAAACACATGATCCATACTCGAGAATAGGACGCACAAGTGAGGTATAAAGGGTCTTAGTTATATAAGTATCGTTAAATTCCTTAGCCCACCTCTTAATAAATCCGAGTACACTCATAGCCTTATTGACTATGGAAGAAATGTGCTCAGAGAACTTGAGTTTAGCGTCCAGGCGTACTCCAAGGTCGTCCACAGAGGTAATTCTTTCCAGAGGACAACCACATAAAGTGTAAGTTTCGTACTTAGGACTGGCACGAGAGAATGTAATCAACTTGCATTTTGAGCTGTTCAGATTTAATAGGTTTGCACCACACCAACTGTTAAAACTATTGAGGTCGGCTTGAAGGGTTGAATGACAGGAGGCGTCTTTAAATTGAAAACAAAGCTTTACATCATCTGCATACATAAGAGTACGCGAATTATGTATGGCCGAAGAAGGTCATTGATGAAAAGCGTAAAAAGAAGGGGACCTAAATGGCTTCCCTGAGGAACACCAGAAGTAACTTGAATAGGGTCAGAAAGAGCATTTTTAAAGAAGACTCTTTGTGTTCTGTTGGCCAAATAACTTATAAGCCAGCTTAAAAGATTTGGTGAGAAACCAATAATGTTTAGTTTATGTGCAAGAAGGGAGTGATTTACTGAGTCAAATGCTTTACTGAAATCAGTATAAATGACGTCAGTTTGAAAATTTTTCTGAAAGCCCTTTATTATAAAGGATGTAAGGATGGATATAAGGATGTAAGTTATGACATTCTCGAAGAGTTTGGGAATAGCCGACAATTTTGAGATACCTCTATAGTTTAAAGGATCACCCTTGCTGCCCTTCTTGTGAAGCGGTTAAATGAAAGATTCCTTCCATATGGAAGGAAAGGTAGAAGTTTTCAGGGACAGCGAGAAAAGTTTGAGCAATAGCTTAGATAGAGGATCGGCACAGTATCGAAGTACGCAACTAGGAATTCCGTCAGGACCAGGTGAGAAAACTGGTTTTATCAAACATAAATCCCTGAAAATCGAACTTTCGTTTAATTGTGGGGCGAAAATGCCAGTTGAACTGGGAATGGTGAAAGGATAAGAATTTACATCGCGTGTTGAAATTGGTCGTTTGAAAGAACTTAGCAAACAGATCAGCCATGTCCTGGTCAGTATTTGCATTTTCACCTTCAAACGATAGCTTAGATGGATAGGCAGATGACTTACGCTTCATGTTAACAAAACTATAGAACTGTCTGGGATTCTGCCGGAACTGAATCCCGCAACGAGTCAAATAATTTTTGTAGCATGTAGCGTTGAGAGCAACAAAATTTGACCGAGCAATAAGATATCTTGAAAAAATAGACGAGGAATGACATCTAGTATATTTTTTTAAAGAGTCTAGACTTTAGATTTTTAAGACTGGATAGTTCTTTAGTAAACCATGGGGGTTTACTCAAATGCCTTGGATAAGAAAAAAGGCACACAAATGTCAAAAAAGTTATTTAATGTTTTATAAAATAAATTAAGAGCCATATCCATATTGTTACATTTGTAAAAATTAGACCAGTCATAATTTGAAATTAAATAATTAATTTTATCAAAATCGGCTTTACGAAAACAACGCGCTCTCTTACACGACGTAACTTTTTTATCCAATACGTTCAAACCAGTTTCAAAAACAACCTCGAACGTTGGATGATAGGGATCTTCTGGTTGGGTAAGTGGGTGGACTCTAGTCAGAGTTACCATACTCTGATCGGAGACAAAGCATAAATCGAGTGTTCTATTCATAGAATTTTGTAGGTGGTTGACCTGCAGCAGAGAAATGTCATGCAGGCCGTCAATAAGATCGTGTTGTTGTGAGGGCATCAGGAAATTTGCATCACTTGGTGTCCAACTACACTCAGGTATGTTAAAGTCGCCAAGGACTATGAGGTGGTCTTTGTTAGATAACAAATTGAAGACATACTTTATTGCAAGCAAATGTTGAGTGTAGATAAGAATATCCGACGAAGGTGGGATGTACGAGCAGGTTATAAAAACCTGGAAGCCGGGAAGGTGTAATTTTACACAAATGAATTCAATATCATATTGAATCTCCGGGTGTACATGTTCTGACACGATCAAACCTATAAGTTGTGAACTTGCTTGGAAAAATTTCAGAGCATAAAATCTCAGGTTTTAACCAAGTCTCAGTGAACACAAGCACATGGGATTCAAACGAAAGGCTATTTAAGAATAACGTAGGTAGCTTGCTACGCAGGCCCCTTACGTTTTGGTAGGTTAATGTTAAAAATTTTATTAGTTTTTTGAAGTTGCATTTTTGGAAGTGGTGGCTTGGTTTGGCAAAGGTAGTCTAATCGGTTGACGATTCTTTTTTTTCTTTGCTTCGAATTCTTTAACCACAATATGATCGGGCCAGAAGTTAGCTGAGCATATTTGGTTAAATAAATCGTTAGAGACACTAATTTTAAAGGATGATATATCCCTTTCATATGAAAACTTAAATTGTTCCACCTTTAAATCTTGGGCTTGAGATTTGGCTTGAATATAAGCCATAACATCTGAAGATGTGAGATCAGGGGCTAGCCTCGAGACAAATATGTGCCTCTTCGGTGGAATTCCCGTGACAACCTATCGGTTGGGTAATTAGTATTTGAGGTTTCATAGGAATAGAAACCGCAGATGAAGAATTGGGCAAAGGGGAAATGAGCTCCACGGGCTCAACAGAGACATTTTTCTGTGCTGCTGATCTCGTAACTACAGGTGTAGTAAATAATAGCAGCGGCAACGTCACTGGTGTGCTGAGTTGGTCAACGTTCTGAGGCTGACAGGCACTAGATGACGGCTGCTCCTTTTGAGCTGATTTTTGCGCTTGGGAGACTCATTTAGTAGCTTAAGGCTATTTAATGAAGTGTCCAGCGCGGAGAACTGATCGGCAAGTTTGCGAAAACTGCCAAACAGTTCCCTAAATCCCGTCCTAGTTTGGCGCATGAACGATACAAAATCGTTCTCAACCTCACGACACGCATCACAACAATAGTGCAGCCCGTTTCGCTTGGCTACAGCATCGGCCGTTGGGCCACTGAAGCCCGCACATTTTGCATGAGCTACGTTGTTGCAGATCCAACAACAAATACTTGCCTGAGCAGATGTAATCTGCTTTTGGCAGGTTTTTTTAAAACATACAATTCCTCCTTCCATTATTAGGGGTGACCACTGTCAAAAATGCACACAACGAAAATAGAGAGAGAGGAAAAGTTTAGGCACACACAGAAACTGTGATAAGAAGAGCGCGGTAAGAGAGTTTGTGCTGCAGTGCACAACAACAAAGATAAAAAAAAAGAGTTAGTGAGAGCCCGAGAGAGTCGAATTCGCTCACGAAAGTCGATGTTAAAGAAAATGTTCTGCAGAAGCAATAACAACGTTTCTAAAAATAGAAACGTAAACAAATGAAATTGAAAGAAGGAAGCGAAAAAACTCTTTTGCAAACAAGATTAGTTTAGCAAATTAAAAGAGTGCACTCGCGTAGTAAACGGATTTCTGAATATCAGCAGGTTAAGTGATAATGTTAGTATTTTTTAGAGTTATTAAACACCGATTGCTTTATAATTAAACTAAGCTTCGGAGAGCAAGAAAAAAACGCGTCCGTTCACTTTGAAAGAGAAAGATTAAAACCTTCATACCAAGTTTGGTGTCTCTAGCTTTTTTAATAGCTGAGATCTGTTGTCTCAAACAAACAGACGGACAGACGGACAGACAGACGGACATGTCTCAATCGACTCGGCTAGTGATCCTGAGCAAGAATATATATACTTCATGGGGTCTGCCACGCCTCTTTATGCCTGTTACATACATTTTGCACAAAGTAAGTATACCCTTTTTTGACCATTTTCAATGGTCGAAGGGTATAAAAAGGTGGAAAGCCTACATTGATGAGCACAATGCTAAGATTTTCTACAAACCAGGAAAAGAAAATGTAGTAGCAGACGCCTTATCTCGACAAGATTCTATTAACAATTTACAAGACCAACCGCAATCTGACGCTGCAACCTATTGACCTACACGGTCGAATCCACTGACAAACCAGTCAATTGTTTCAGAAACCAAATTTTTTTGGAAGAATCATGTTTCTTCTTGAAACAATTTATAATATTATTCGGCAGCAAAATTCGTCATTTAGTTAACTTCACTGACAAAAATGCCGTATTTGAAATACTCAAAGACAACGTAAACCCAGACGTTGTAAACGCAATATATTGCGATTTACCAACATTAGCTCGTTTTCAAAACGAAGTTGTATCACATTTTCCGAGAACCAAGTTCTGGCACTGCAAAAATTTCGTGATAGACATAACTGACAAGAACGAGCAGTTGGAGATCATTACTACCGAACATAACCGTGCGCACCGAGCCGCACAAGAAAACGTCAAACAAATTCTTCGCGACTACTTCTTTCCGAAAATAAACAAACTGGCTTCCGAAGTAGTTGCAAACTGCAAAGTTTGCTCCACAGCCAAGTATAACAGATACCCCAAGAAACAAGAACTTGGGAAAACACCACTACCGACCTATATTGGGGAAAGATTGCATATTGATATATTCTCAACTGGTAAAAAAGTTGTTTTTAACATGCGTCGATAAATTTTAAAAATTTGCCATTACGCAACCCGTGGCGTCCAGAGCAATAGTCGACGTTATAAATCCAATAATTCAATTGGTTAATATTTTCCCAAACATTAAGACCATATACTGCGACAATGAAGCCGCCTTTAACTCAGAGACAATCACATCATTGCTTAAAAACAACTACAATATGATGTCGCAAACGCGCCCCAACTCCACAGTTCTTCAAACGGTCAAGTGGAACGGTTCCACAGCACCCTAGCAGAAATCGCGTGGTGCCTAAAGATAGATAAAAAGATCAACGAAACGGTAGAGTAAATTCTAAGGGCAACGGGTGAATACAATAAAACGATACACTCAGTCACAGACAAAACTCCCATAGAAATCGTCCACGCAATACCAACTGAATTACGCCAGACCATACAGGATAGACTAACAAAGGCCCAACAGGACAACCTCGACATATGCAACCCATCGCGACAAAATAGGGGTTTTGAGGTGAGAGAAAGAGTTTTTTTGAAAAACAGTAAAAGACTAGGCAACAAACTGACCCCGTTGTGCACTGAGGAGAGGATACAGGCCGACCTGGGAACGTCGGTACTCATTAAGGGGAGGGTGGTCCATAAGGACAACCTTAAGTAAACTCGGACATTCAATAGGCTAATCATAAGTAAGCTTATACACAAACTTATCCATTACTATTCCTTCATTGCAGGCTTATGATCATAATTTTTTACACGCTAGCAATAGCACATGCACGGATTACCGATTTTTCTCATGCCAACTACATACCCGTAATAGACGGAAATGTTTTGGTTTTTGAGCAACGCGAATTTTTGAAGCATACTAGTAACTTGTCCGATTTTAAAAGTATAATTGACGAAACCGAAAAAATGTCTGAATTATTTCCTCTGTCGCATATGCGAAAATTATTAGATGTAGATATAGATCACATAAGGGGCTTACTATCCACGCTGACCATACACCATAGAATCGCTAGGAGCTTAGATTTTTTGGGAACAGCACTCAAGGTTGTCGCTGGCACCCCAGACGCGTAAGACTTTGAAAAAATCAGAATGTCTGAAACCCAATTAATTGAATCAAATAATAGACAGGTAATAATTATTTCAAAGACCCAAGAACAAATCAACCAACTCACTGATACAATTAACAAAATAATTAAAGCAAAAAGGAACGATTTGGTCGACACTCCACATCTATATGAAGCTTTATTAGCCCGAAATAGAATGTTAATCACCGAAATACAAAATCTAATGCTCACTATTACCGTAGCTAAATCAAATATAATCAACCCTACAATTCTCGATCATTCAGACTTGAGATCTCTTATTGAACAAACGAAAGATACACCAATAGTCAGCTTAATGGAAGCTTCATATATCAAGGTCTTTCAGTCAGAGAACATGATCCACATATTAATATCCTATCCTAGGGCTAAGTCCAATTGCAAAAAGGTTACAATTTTCCCCGTATCACATCAACATGTAATCTTACAACTAGATGACAACACCTTAGCTGAATGTGAGAGTAACATTTTAGCTCTCACCGAATGAATCAGTACAACACAAGACACTTTCTGCAAGCTTGCGCACCACGACACCTGTGCACGATCACTCCACGCAGGAGGCACTGCCCATTGTAACACTCAGCCCAGCCACCTGAAAATTATCACGCTCATCGATGAAGGCATCAGATCGTCAACGAAAGTCCAGCGCGCATCAGCACAGACGATGGCCCAGAGCTGTTAACTAATGGCACACACACATCTCGTCACGTTCGAACACTCTGCCCTCATAAATGGCACCAAATATGTGAACCATCGCACAACCATACGTAAAAAACCGGGTAAAGCACTTTTAAATATCATCGGTCATGATCCAGTACTCAGCTTGCCGCTACTCCACAGAATGAACAACCAACATTTGCGCATGATTGAAGACTTCAAAAAGGAAGTGGAAATAGCTGGTTCACCCAAAATATGGTTTGCAATTGGAGTAGGTCTGAGCGTCATTTTATTCGGCTCACTCCTTCTTTTCCAAGTAATAAGAAGAAGACGAGACTCGATAGAAGTACAAAAGGCCATTGACAAATTCAACGTAACCGAGGACGGTCCACGATCTTAAATGGGTAGTAGTTAGCAAACAAGAGATATCAATACTTTATTGGCTCCACTGGTATTAGTTATTAATCTACCCTCACTATTATTAAGCTTACTCATCAGATTTTGGGATTAGCACACTCAACAAGAGCGACCAACGACGGTAACCTGACACTTGCTGATACCGCAAGTGTTACGTTGTCGCCTATGGTATGCTGAGTCGGCTTGCCGACTCTAAGCATTGCATAAACATTTCCTCTTTTAGCTTTAGATTCCACTTTACACATTTTGTACTTTTAGTTTTATATTGATCATACAACAGCTCAAGCTGAAAATATATTGCTCCGGCACTTGCCGTTAAAACTCTAAATATCTTTTATTGCTGAGTCCCTAGGCCAGTGATAAGGAGAGTCAGTCGCTTTCCCACCATATTCTTCATAATCTTCAGCTGCTGCTACTACATCCTGAAGTCTACACGCCGTTAATAGGAACGGCCAACCACCAGCTGCCGTCCAACAGAGAATACACGTCTGAGGCAATTGGAATATCTTTTTAATTTGTACACTGTTGAATGCTGTTGAATTCTTTTGGCACAAAACGCACTGCCAGAATAGAACCACTTCAGAAAAAAAATATAAATAAAAGCAATAAAATTAATAAAAGAAATATAAAACTAGTCGGAAAGGCTACAGTCACGCGGTGACTGTAAGAAATAAAAATAATATATAAAACAAGTCGGAAAGGCTACAGTCGAGCGCGCCCGACTGTGGTATACCAGCTACCACCATGCGAAAAAAACACGTCTCACAGTCTCAAATTTTTTTTGACTTTGAAAGTTGCACGTGGTTCCTATTAGATGTTTCCGCATTGCTTTCAGTGCTTTCCAATTAGAACTCTGTTTAGAGGAAAACCGAATGTCCACCTTTGCACTAATTGCCAACAAAAAGTTCTTGCTTGTTCAATTGTTTATTTTAGTTAATCTTCACTTGTTGCAATTTTAATAGTCGAATTATAGAATAGACGCGTGAGTACATGACCAGTAGATGTGTAAGAATGGTAAAGAATGTAATGATCAATGCTAGAGCAACTAGCTTTTTTAAGCATGTACATAACAGAGTCATAACAGAGTTGCAGTCAAAACAAACAGTGGCGCGAAGCATTTACATTTAAATATAAACTAAGCATAAAGTTCGGGTTCTGCTCCCGACATACTCCCCCCGTTGGAAGTGATCACTTTCAACCGATATGGTCCGAAAGAGGCAGAACTGCAAGCTTGGTTACAGCTCGCTTGATCAGGCCAACCGAGGTTTGAACCATGGCTACCCTGGGAACGCCATCATCGCCTGGTATCGTGGACTCCACCTTGCCGAGCCTCCATTTTAGTGCAGGAAGATTTTCATCCTTGAGCAGCACTAAGGAGCCAGCCTTGAGGGCCGTTCGCGAAGTTTTCCATTTGCTGCGCTCCTGAAGAATCGTCAGATATTCGGTACTCCATTTGCGCCAGAAATTTTGACGCATTTGGCATACGCGTTGCCAGCGATTGAGACGCCCTTCCTTCAAATGGGTGATGTCAGGCTCATCTATAGCTGTGAACGTAGACCCAATGAGAAAGTGTGCAGGCGTTAGAAAGCTTGAGTCGTCTGGGCTTTCTGAAATTGCATAGAGTGGGCGAGAATTAAGAATTGCCGAAATTTCATAGACTAGAGTACGAAGTTCATCGAGAGCTAAAACAGAAGACCCAGCAGCACGAAATAAGTGATATTTGGCAGACTTGACTGCCGCCTCCCATAATCCACCAAAATGTGGAGATCGGGGCGGTATAAAGTTCCAATCAATTCCATTAGCTAGACAAACTTCCGATACAGCGCTGTTGTGCGGGTCGCTTAAGAATAATTCTCTCAGTTCAGCTAATTCGTTTTTAGCGCCAACGAAGTTTGTTCCGTTGTCTGTCCAGATTACGCGTGGTTTGCCCCTGATACTTATAAAGCGTCTCAGAGCAGCAATAAATGATGCTGTCGTTAGGTCCTTGACGACTTCGAGATGAGTAGCTTTAGTACTGAAGCAGATAAAAATGGATATGTAGCACTTTTCAGGTGCCTTATTCCTGGTCTCTGGCTTGTAAAGAAAAGGTCCACAGTAATCGATTCCTGTTGTGTGGAACGCTGGATTTGGACGAACGCGATCTGCTGGCAGCCTGCCCATAATATGCTCGGCATATCGTGGCTTCAGGCGAAAGCATCTCAAGCACTTATTGATGACGCTGGCCACAGTTTTGATTCCTCCAATTGGCCAATATGCCTGCCTTATTGTTGCGAGAAGACTTCTTGGGCCTGCATGCTGGTGATAATGCACGATGATTGCATTTGTGACCGGGTGCCCTTTAGGAAGCAAAATAGGATGACGCGCGTCGTAATCCAGTTGCGAATTGTGTAGCCTGCCTCCAACTCTGATGAGTCCATTTCCGTCGATGAATGGGTAGAGAGAAAGCAAATTGCTTTTGGCTGGAAGCGACTTCTTTGAGGAAAGCATCGCATAGTCTATGACAAAGGCGACTTCTTGTATGTTTTTAACAAAGAGATATGTGCCCATGCGCAGATCCTCGACGGTCAAATTGAGCGTAGCTGGAGTGCATTTCTTCGATAAAGTGAGCCAAAATTTGCGAACATAAGCAAAAAATTCGTTGCAAAGAAGTGAACGAGTTTTGATATTTGCAAAAACTGGTTAAATCGTATTTTGTTGTGGTGATCAGCACCTTGCGACGGCGTTCTGGCAAGTCGACATCTGGCAGCACGTTTGTAGGCCACTTGGATTTGGGCTCGTTAAGAAACTGAGGACCATGTTTCCACAGCTTGTCATTCATCAATTCCTTTGGTGTGCAGCCTCGAGATAGTATGTCAGATGGGTTACAGGCTGTTGGCACGTGATGCCAAGTCATTTCCTGAGTTAACTCCTGTATTCTACTGACGCGATTTGAAACAAATACGTTGAATTCCGATGGCGATGATCGAATCCATGAGAGCGTTATTGTAGAGTCGGACCAGCAATGGTATTCACATTCAAATGGAACAATGCGAGCGAGATTAGCGACCAATTCAGCTAGAACCAATGCAGCTGACAATTCCAACTTTGGTATCGTAAGAGTTTTCAAAGGGGCGACTCTAGATTTTGAGCATAAAAGATGTGTTGATATTGAGTCCTGTGATTCCGAACGAAGGTAAATACAAGCGCCGTATGCCAATCTGCTTGCATCACAAAATGCATGAATTTGAAATGATGCTGCAGGAATCATCGCGTACCGTGGAAATTTGAGTGCACTGACAATGGAAAGTTGAGAGAAAAGCTGGCTCCATGCTGATTGTAGCTCTGCTGGCATTGCGTCGTCCCAGTTGAGTTGATGTTTCCATAATGTTTGGATAAATATTTTGGCCTTTGTAATGATAGGCGCAATTAAGCCAAGCGGATCGTAAGTTCTGGCGACTGTGGATAGAACAGTGCGCTTGGTGGCTGGTCCATCCGGCAAAATTTTTGAAAAATTGAATAAGAAGTTGTCAGAACTGACGTTCCATACCAGCCCCAAGGCTTTCGCGATTCCATTTCGATCATCAAATGTTAGCAGCTTCTCCTTATCCACTTCGAGTTCACCATCGAGCACGGCTGATTCATTAGAGCACCATTTGCGAATGGGGAATTGGCCACGGCTGAGCAGCCCCTTGACCTGGCGTTTAATTTCCACTACGTCTTCAATGCTGTCTCCACCAGACATAAGGTCGTCTACGTAGAAGTCTCTCTGAACGATCCTCGAGCCAATAGGGAACGTTTCCTCCTCATCAAGTGCTAGCTGATGCATAGTCCTTATTGCCAGAAACGCTGCGGATTTGGTACCATATGTGAGTGTGTCCAATTTGTATGCTTTTATGTCATCTTCTGAGTTAACGCGCCATAAAATTATCTGTAAGTATTCATCAGGATGAGAAACTTTGACACATCTGTACATTTTGCATATATCTCCGCATAGAGCTATTTTGAAAAATCGAAATCTGAGCAATGTGGTGAATATTGTGGCTTGAATTGTGGGTCCCGCCAGCAATAGATCATTCAGAGAGTAGCCAGAGGTCGATTTTGCCGATCCATCGAAGACAACCCGAAGTTTTGTAGTTGTGCTATCGAGCTTCTGGACGCAGTGGTGCGGCAAGTAAAATTTGGGTGCCTTGCACTTATCAGAAACAAGAGACATGTGACCTAAGCTGAGGTATTCTTGAATAAATGCAGCGTATTGCGATTTGATGTTGGGATCCTTGGCCAGCTTTGTCTCCAAGCCCCTGAATCTGCGCAAAGCACGATGGTAAGAATTTCCGAGCATGCAAACATCTGTTTTAAATGGAAGCTTGACCGAGTATTGTCCATTTTCAAGACGAGTGTGATTTTGCTTGAAGAAATCCTCACAAAAAGAGTCCTCTTCAGACATCGAAGCTGAAGAAGCATAGTTTTCGATCTCCCAAAACCGTTTGACTAAATCCTCGAGCGAAGAGTCTTGAATTTGTTGAGTTGTCGCCTTGGTAAGAGAAACTAGCGATGAACGTTTAATGTTTGAATGTGAGATTCCGCCAGATACCGTCCAACCCAGTTTGGTTTCCTGCAGAATCAGTTTGCTGTCCAAAATGCGTATTTGCCCAGTGCAAATTAAGTCGAAGAACAGGCCTGCTCCGATGAGCAAGTCGATGCGTTGAGATTTGTGAAAATTCGGATCAGCAAGAATGACGTTGGAAAGTACTTTTGTTGAAATCATGTTGCGGCTAGTAGTCCGTGATGGTTCGTGTCACGACGGCTACAAATGAGGCTCCATAGCCAGCGTTTTGCGACTTGATAACGATGTCTACTGCCTTATCAGAGTCTAGCGCAGATTCTCCGATTCCCGAGATTGCTACATGTGATCGACGAGTTTTTAGCTGTAGTTGATTTGCGAAACGAGTAGTGATAAAATTCAGCTGAGAAGCAGAATCTAAAATTGCACGGCATTGAATGTGCTCTCCAAAACGATTTTGCACCAAAACTATGGCCGTAGCCAGCAACACGTAGTCATCAGGCATATCATTTGAGGCTTGGTGTGGAGGGCATGAAACCGAACTAGATATTAGCGAGGATGAGGCCTGACTTGAATCTGCCAGGGAGGAGCTGGGTGCAGAGTTGGCTGATATATGCAAGAGCGTGTGATGCCTCAATTGACACTGTCTGCAGCTACCTGATCTGCTCTGTTGCAGCGTGTGCCCCTTGCGCAAACAATTTAAGCATAAGTGCATTTTCTTAGCTTCCTTATAGCGCAAATTGAGCGAGAGGTTCAAAAATCGAGTACATTTTGAAATATAATGCTCCCCAGAATCACAAAATACGCATGTTGCCTTTGTGTTCGATGTTGAGGACGAAGACAAAGTGATAAGAGAGTTTTTCGTAGATTTATGTGATGATTTTCCCACCTGGTTGCTAGGTGTTAGTGTTACCATAGCATTTTCGACGTTTTCCATAGCTCTGCATCTTTTTTTCCAAAAACGAGGCCATTGTTTTCCATGCTGGAAGTTCGTTGGGTCCAATTGACTCCTCCCATCGCTCACGCGTGCGTTGATCAAGTTTCTGAGCGACGACATGAATCAAAAATCCATCCAAGATTTGAACAGGATCTGCTAACGTGTTGATGGCTCTTAAATGTGAGTTCATTTTGTCACTGAGCGTCCGCAAGCAAATAGCCGAGCCCTTCTCCACACCATTTAGCCCAAAAATTGCCTTTACGTGTGCCTGGAAATGAAACAACTTATTATCGAATCGATTACGAAGCAGATTAAGAGCAGTAGTATAGTTGTCTTCAGTCGGCTCAATTGAGCGTATGGTCTCCAATGCGACTCCCTCTAAGCAAGATAAGAGATGTTGGAATTTTTCAACCTTACTCATTTCCAAGTCGTCTTCGATAACTGTGGAGAAGATGGCGTAAAAGTGTGGCCAATCCATGTACGAGCCACTGAATTTGGCCAGTTGCAGCTGCGGAAGCCTTGATGATCGAACCGCGACGATGCTTGGCGTGTCGCTTGTAAAGTTACGCACTGCAGTAGAATTTAGAACGGGTGATTTGCGCTGCAACGACACGAGTTCACGAGACAGTGCAGACTTAACCTCAATGTATGCATCGTTGAAGTCAGCCCGCGTGTTTGAGGTTAACTCCGAAAGATCCATTTTTTCCAAGGCGACTTGCGCATCATTGAATTCCGTTTTCATCGTTTCCAGATACTCCAATCGAACTGAAAAGTCTGACTCGTCCATTCCAGCGATTTTCTCAGCAGTAAGATTGGCATTCCAAGCATCCAATTGACGTTTCACAGAATCTGCTTTCGCCTTGTAGAAATATTTCTGATTGTCCGCGTCGGTCATTGCAATGCCGAATAGATGAGACTGCCTTTTGAACAAAAAAGAACACCCTGTTTATACGCGCCGTTATGTGCAAAGACCCGTATGTATGTATGTACGAGTATAACTGCACAACAATATGGGCAAAGCAGATGCACCAAATAACTGTTATTAGTTTGCCTTGATATATGTATATATGCACCCACGACGATTTTAGGCTTTTACATATATTTTTACTGTACAACGATATGTACAGATGCTCACAAGATATATTGTTAACTGTATGAATTTATATGTTTAATTGTCTGCACAACGATATGCACAGAGCGAAAGCACGCACAAGTATGTGTATGTATGCACACGAAACTGGGCACAGCAGGTCGAAAGAAATGAGTGTATGTGTGTCACCGAATTTTCGCGCGCGAATCAAAGAGTACACCGATATGTACAAATCTTTAGGTTTTATATTTGTTACCGACATGCAATAATTAACCATGAGCAAACGAATTTCTATATACTGATTTGCCACCGAATTGTAACAAATCAAACGACCACGAAAATTGCAATAAACGACCGACAAACTAAGAAAAATCACGTCGGGGTCACCAAATGTTTAGAGGAAAACCGAATGTCCACCTTTGCACTAATTGCCAACAAAAAGTTCTTGCTTGTTCAATTGTTTATTTTAGTTAATCTTCACTTGTTGCAATTTTAATATTCGAATTATAGAATAGACGCGTGTGTACATGACCAGTAGATGTGTAAGAATGGTAAAGAATGTAATGATCAATGCTAGAGCAACTAGCTTTTTTAAGCATGTACATAACAGAGTCATAACAGAGTTGCAGTCAAAACAAACAGTGGCGCGAAGCATTTACATTTAAATATAAACTAAGCATAAAGTTCGGGTTCTGCTCCCGACAAACTCATCGGAGGGCTTTTAATTATGAATGTGTAAAAGAGACGCTTATATAATGCTCTACATATTTATTGAGAAACTTAATAATCCAACCAGATTTGTCATTTATGTTGTACATACATAACAGTATGCTGCGAAATATGACTAAATATTCTTAATTTCCTTAAATATAGTAAAAATTTCGTTAACATTGATTTTAAATAAAGATAACGCATAAGCAAAAAAAAATGAGAACAGAAAAACAAGTGGGTAAGGCTACAGTCGGGCGCCCGACAGTAAGATACCCGTCTCCCAATTTTCTAAATCCGTTACAAACGTATAACCACTTTCATAGTTTCAAACAGAGAATTTTGCATAAATACTTCTTCTACATATAGCTTACTCGCTCGCACTCACACAGCGACGCGCTTTTTTAATAGCTTAGATCTGTTGTCTCATATAGACGGACAGACGGACGGACGGACAGACGGACAGACGGACAGACAGACGGACATGTCTCAATCGACTCGGCTAGTGATCCTGAGCAAGAATATATATACTTTATGGGGTCTGCCACGCCTCCTTATGCCTGTTACATACATTTTGCACAAAGTTAGTATACCCTTTTTTGACCATTTTCCATGGTCGAAGGGTATAAAAAATAAATAATTTTTTACCGACGTGAGGGGTCTTGAACCATGGACCTCCAAAAAACTCGGCCTATGCAGTCTGCAACTATAAAAGCTCTGCCATTAGCGCATTTTGAATTTGACCGGTAAAGTTGCATTATAAGACCATTAAACCTGTCGTACAGGATAAAAACAAATTATTATTGTGTCGTGTGTGTGTGTAAGACAATACCAACTCAGTCCCTTTAAAATTCTGTAAAATCAAATGCATTTAAAATACTAAACTTAAAATATATTAAATGCTTGAAAAAAAACCATCCATAAAAAACTGCACTCGCACCGGCTTGGATTAGAACCCGTACCCTTCTGCAGGACAGTCGGCGACAACTTAGCCACTGCATCTAATACGAAAATTGTAATGATGATCAGTACAAATAATATTGGTACATAAATTTGAAAAAAAGTGCTTGTCGCCGGAGGTGAACCTATTTCTTGCATATCTAACAAAATAAAACAGACAAAAACTCCGTAACTTCACATTTGCCTGCCATCAGCTTTTAGCCTCAGCATTGGAGTTATATCAAAGGAATCCCGTTCCAGATCTTAATTTGAATCGGTCAAAGCGGATTGACCTCATCTTGGGAGCTGACTTGTTGGCGCAAATCTTATTACCAGAGACGAGAATCGGTTCTCCATGCGAGCCAATAGCTCAAAATACCCAATTTGGATGGATTTTGTCAGGACAAGCACAAGCAGAAAGAGCCGGTACCCACATATGGTGTCACCACTGAATCGTTGCTCAAACGGTTTTGTGAAGTCGAAGCAGTTCCACTATAACCGAGGAAGATTGCTGGTGTGAAGCTTTCTTTCAAAAGAAACATATACGTCGGGCGGACGGCCGTTATGTGGTACGGCTGCTATTTAAAACCTATTTGGATCCAAGCATGGTTTTAGAAAGATCTCACCAGATGTCACTGAACCGATTCCTGTCTTTCTATTACTCCGGAGCGATGGCGGCAATATATGGAGGAAATAGAAGATTATTTTACACTCCAGCAAATCGCCACACCATGCTGTCTTAAGGAGGCGGATTTTATGGCGGGCGGCGGATGGAAGCATCAATGCTTATGCATTGTCAACGTTAACATTTGGGACCGTTCACAGCTATCCAGGTTATCCGCCAGTTGGCAGAGGATGAACGACAGCACTATCCGAAGGCAGAGGAGGTCCTTAAGACTGAAATATATGTGGATGATATACTTTCTGAAGGGCATGGTATCGAAGATGCAGAAGAGAAGAGAAAATAAGTCACAATAAAACACAAAACAATAAAATCCGCGCGCATGGAATTACGCAAGTGGTCTAGCAACGATCTTAGACTATTGTGTTCGATTCCATTACAACATCGCTGTTCTCAAACCGATATTAACTGGGATGATAGAGATCCAGTTAAGACTCTGGGCATGTATTGGCTGCCGAAAAAGGACTGTTTTCGATACAAGGTCAACTTTGACCTACCAGAAGGTTCTTCTAAGAGGATCATATTATCCTGCATTGCCAAATTGTTTGACCCATTGGATCTTATTGCACCTGTTATCATCGCTGGAAAGCTGATCCTGAAGGAGGTAACTTCAGCCGAGGTAACGATTGCTGGCGGCGCCCAAGTATCATTTGATTGGGACGACGATGTCCCAGAAACGCTCGCCGAGCGTTGGCGTACTTTCCGACATGGTTTGCGGAGGATTGGTGAAATCAGCATCGAGCGCTGGATCCAGTACGCACCGGATTCTGTCTTATCGATACAGCTTCACGCTTTTTGCGACGGATCCTCCTTATCCTTCGCAGCTTCAGTATACCTGAGGGTGGAACATACCGACGGCTCATGCTACTCATCCCTGCTCATGGCCATGTCAACGGTTACACTATCGCAGCCACTGACGATACCCCGAACGGAATTAAGTGGAGCGGTGCTAGCCTCGAATCGCTTGAGCTCTCTTCCTGTGGAAATTTTCTATTGGACAGACGCTACCATTGTTCTTCATTGGCTGAACGGCGACGTGAACCGTTGGAAGACGTGTGTCGCTAATCGGGTAGCTTTCATCTCCGATCACTCCACCTCAACGCAGTGGAACCATGTCGGCACTACGGAGAAACCAGCGGATTGTGCAACAAGAGGGCTTTCTCCGGAGGAGCTGAAGGACTTCCAGCTATGGTGGAAAGGACCATCTTGGTTGATACGCGATCTGGCTTGCTTCCCACAAATAGATGTCGGCCCCGTCCGTCTGGAGGATCCCGCCTTGGAAAAGAAATAAAGTTCATGCTCACCATGCGGCTCCCGTTCCCGATTTTATTGAACGATTTTTAACATACACCCAGACCGTACGCGCCATTGCTTTCGTTTTACGCTTCATGAACAACGCTTGTGTTACTAAGCCGAGGATGTCGGGGCCATAATCTATTCAAGAGCTTGACTGCGCGTTAAGGGCGGTGGTGCGAATCGTTCAGAGGCAGTCGTTTTCAGAAGACATAATAGCAGTGAAACGTTCGAAACCGCTGCCATTCCGGAGCAGGCTTGTAAGCTTAGCGACATTCGTATCGGAGGACATTCTAAGAGTAAGAGGGCGATAACAGCACTCTAGCTTGTCTCACGAGTGTCGACACCCGATCATCTTACCCAGTAACAAAACACTGCATGGAGGTGCCCAGCTAACTTTGGCCCACACACGGCAACACTTTTGGATAGTCACAGGAAGACAGGCTGTTCGTCGGGAGGGTTCAATGCTTTCGAGTGAAACCAACCTGTACGACGCAACTCATGGGAGACTTACCGCTGCACAGAGTCAACCCACCAAATCGACCTTTTATCGCCACTGGAGTAGACTACACCGGTGCCATAAAGCTCAAGGCTGAACGTCTTCGGGGAACAAGCTTTTACAAAGGCTACTGTCTGGCTACGAAGGCGGTGCACTTGGAGGGAGTCACTGGTCTCACCACAGAACATTTCTTGCTAGCCCTAGACCGCTTCAGTGGACGGCGTGGCACAGTGCAACACCTTTACAGCGAAAATGCAACTAATTTTGTTGGAGCAGACAACGTGCTTAAGACCCTATACAAGGACTTCGATCAATGGATCGCTCCAAAACTGGCTTCACAGAGGACAATGAAGCATTTAAATCTCCCTCATTCGCCGAATTTTGGAGGGCAATGGGAAGCCAAGGTGAAATCCGTAAAGCACGATTTGAAGCTCGTTGTTGCTGAACGTCGACTAAAATACGAAAAGTTATCTACAGTTCTTATCACTCTGTAAGCTTCACATTCAAGACTAGACTTTTATGACAAATCACGACAGACCCTTTGATCGGAACAAGAAACGACATTCTCATGCCTATCATTGGTGGGCGGCATGTTTGGTTTTGCTTGTCCCAAAGTTTTGCAGGGTTGTTTAATCGTGCTTGTTCCACTGTGCATGCTTACTCTAAAACGGGAAACGAGCGGGAGAGCTTTCGAGCAGATGTAACAGGAGATAAGAAAAGATTACTCTAAGTTTTGCAAGAACACCGATCGGACGTCAATTTGTCGCGGGCAGTCTGTTTGCTGCACATATACACAAACATACATTTGAATAGAGGTTTAATATTGAAAGAATAAAGTGAACTATAAAATCAATTACATATATTTGCGTCGGAACCTCTCTTACAATGACCTTAAACTAATATAGAGGACACATCTTTAAAAATCCATGTTAACGAAGATCTTTCTATATTTAAAGACATTTTGAATCTTTTGTGATATTTCGCAGCATCACAACATAAACGACAAATCTGGTTGGATGTAAAGACATAGGGATGTACATATATAGGAATAATAGGGGCGTCTCTTTTACGCATTCATAATTAAAATTCCTTTGAAAAATTCTAACTGGAAAGCACTGATCGCAAAATGGCAACATCCAATAAGATCCACCTGCAACTTTCATAGTCAAAACAACTTTGAGACTATAAGACGTATTGTGCTCGCATAGTTGTAGCGGGTAAACCACAGTCGGGCGCACTCGACTGTAGACTTTCCGACTTGTTTGTTTAAATTCTTCATTTACTTTTAATCGATTGTGTAGTATAAAACAAGAAAGTAAGGCTACCTTCGGCTTGCCGAAGGTTTTATACCCATGCAGTTATACTAAATATAAAATACATCTGGATTGCTGTAGGTTTCTGGTTGCATACAAAAATCCTGATTTCAGCCGATTGTTCCTATGGCAGCTATATGTTATAGTGGTCCGATTTTGATACAATTTTGACGGCACATTAAGAACGTAATAAAAATAAGATTTGCCAAATCTTGTTGCAATATCTTGAAAAACAACAAAAATCGGCCTATAGCTTCTATGACAGCTATACGATATATCGGTCCGAACTGACTGGTTCCGACTTATTTACAGTGTGCAGCAATAAGAAGCTTGTGTGCCAAGTTTCATGAAGATAGCTCAAAAATTGAGAGACAAGTTTGAGTTGTTTTTTTCGATTTTTCGCTTCCTCTATTGATGCTGATTCAGAATATATAATTAAGTATTTAGGTGTTCATTTAAATAAAAAAATATAATTTTTATTTATTATTTTTATTTGTTACATTTATTTGTCTTTATTACACCAGAGTCACTCAACAACTGACTGACTGATTTATTCTTACGGTCCAGCAAACCTTTAAGTTCTACAGAGATTTACATATTTGTTTATCAGTAACTTAAGCTTGTTATCATTTGACGGTTGATGTCTTTGTCAGAACTTTTATTGCGAGGCCTTTTGAATAGTGAAGCTTTTCAAAAGATCGGTTTGAACTTTTACTGTGAAGCTTTTGAATAGTGAAGCTTTTCAAAAGATCGGCTTAAGTTTTTTCATACGGAGAATGAATATGTCACTCCACCACCTATTAGATTTAAGCTTGTCCTCAAGCGTTTACTTCTGGATATAATTGTGGTATTGGATTTTCAATGTCTTCAGTATTTTTTTTTTAACTTATTCTGTTTCAATATTTTGCTTAACTGTCCTGCTTGCTTTAGGTTTCAGATAGGTAATTATAATACTATGAGGTGCTGTTTTACATTTCATATAAAGGAAAAATATGGAGATTATACTAAATACTAGCAAGAGGATTATTAATATATTTCTATAGATTGTAAAATTCTTATTGTTTAGCATAATCATTTCTTTTATTTCTATGTGATACATTGGTTCAACTTTTGTTACGTTGTGTTCGGTAAATATTAGATTTGTATTTTGATGAATATTGTTTGATATTGAAACTTGTTTTAATTCTGCTGTGCAATTAAATATTTTTATAATTTTGTTATTTTCAATAAAAATTGATTGATTGTTACAATTTTGATAAAGTTTTTCTCGAGTCATATTCCATGTTATAATTATATTAGGCTTAATGTATTGAACGTAAAACGGTTTACGATATTTCTGGAAAGTACAGGTTGGTGTTTCGTGTTTCATTATGTTATCTATGCAATGGTCTTTGATAATGTTCTTTATTTGTGTATTTAAAACATGACTATTATGTAGGTAAAATTTGCCTTCTATGTTTTCATTAATCCATTATTGTCAGCGTAAGGTGCGATAAGAAAAGTAGGTTGTTCGATTGTGTTTGTGGGAATGTGAGAAATTAGGAATATTTCGTTAGTGGCTGTGTTATACCAGGCGGAAGTTTTTATGTTCATTAAGTATTGGAAGTTAACGTTACAAAGGTTGTCGTGCTTTAGAAGTTTTGGATTAAATATTTCTAATCGTGTGAATTGTGAACCCATTTCAATATCTTCGATATATTCAGTAAAACATTCAATGTTAAATATTAAAAGGGAAATTTTATGATCTTTTTCAATAGATTTGGAGTGGGTATTAATCATCTCAATACCGTCATTTAGGTTGTCAATAACGTGATTAAGATTACTAATCTGTACGGTGCTTTGTGATAAGGATGAAATTTGTTGTTCAATATTTTGTCTGTCGTCTTCGTCTAGTGTACCAAAAAGGTATTTGTAAGTAGAGCCTATAAAGTTAAACAGTCCTCGTTTGATGCGTTTAGTTATGTGTATACCGTTCATTTCTCTTTTCATTTTTTCGATTAGGTAATTTATCTGAGTTATGTTGTTAAATTCCTGACTTTCTTTAATAAGATTTTTACATGTTTCTTCAATTTGTGTTATGTTTATAGTGAGACAGTGGTGCGTAAAGGTAATAGGGAGTTGTATTGTTCCTGATTCGAACAAAATGAATCCTTGATTGTTTTCAATAGGGTTTATTTCGATTGTTCCTGCCGTAGTTTGTGTCATCATAGAAGTAATTTTAATTATTATGAGTCCGATGATTGGGATGTGTCGGTCGGCTGTAAGTATTTGCTATAATTAACCTTTTTTTCCTTTTAAATTTACTTTTATAATGTGTAACATTTTGATCTCTATTATTTTCGTTATAGTGTTTTTCATCTAATTGTTGAATTTTGCCTGTTTTCCTAAAAAGGGTTTTTAGATTTTGAGCGCGTTATAGGAGCCTGTCTAAATTTTGCGTATATTTCGTAGTTTTGTCGGTTCTCATAAAGTTTCTTAATTTTATTTTCTTTTATCATCTGGCAATCGTAAGTATGTGTGCCTGTCTAGAGTAGTATGTAAGCTGGTATTTGTCCGGTTGTGTTATGTTTAGTTTTATGGTTGTATGTGTATAAAATTGTTTCTATTCTTGTTTCCCTATTTTCTGTGTTATTTTCAGTATTGATAATTCTGATTTTTTCGTTTATAGTTTTGTGAACGCGTTCTACGTCTGCTATTCCTGTTTTGCTCGTGATGATATCTATTTGTATTCCTTCATTATTCAACCAAATCTTTAAAGAATTGCTCATAAACGCTGAGTCTTTGTCTGCTTTAATTTTCTGTGGTTTTCCCATGTCATTGAATATTCTGGTAAGGGCTCTCTTGGCTTCTACCAATCTCTACTATTTGTTTTTATAAGGGATGCGAATTTTGAATAAACGTCTATACAGGATAAATATTGTTCATTATCAATAGCATAAAAGTCGATTACGTAAAGTTCTCTTGGGTTATTTGTTTCTGGGGTTATTTCAAAAGTAAGGTTTGGTTGGTCTGTGTTCTGTTTTTGCAAATTTCGCAATCATTAATAATATTTTGAATTAATTTATTATAATCTGGAAAATAGTGAGTTTCTTTAAAAAGTCGTATCATTTTTTCGATACCAGGGTGCAATAGTTTTATATGTTGATTAATAATGAATTCCTTAAATTCAGCGTAAGAGCTAATGTCTTTTAATTTTATTATGCTTTTTAATATTTTTACGTTACTGTGTGGGTTGATAGTTTCGTGGTACGCATTTTGAAGAATTGAAAAGTCATTGTCATTGTCTATGTAGATGACGCTTGTGTTGTTTAGGAAGTATTTTAATAAAAGGTCTTTTGCTATTGGGATTTTATAGTGATTTAAGTTTTATTGAAGTATTTTGATATGTCTACTTGATTAATGGAGTCTTTTACAATTTAATTTTTGTCTTGAAAAATGGTTTAAAGGTTTTTCAGTGATTTCAATATAGTTTTCGTTACTTTCTGATGTGCTATGTATTGTTGCTGCTGTTGACTTATTTTCTTCTTCGCCTACCAAATTTTCTTCAATTTTAACGCGTGATAAAGCATCTGCTACATGATTCAGTTTTCCTTTTCCTTTTTAATTTAAAAGTTGTATTCACTAAGTTTAATTCTCCATCGTTGTAATTTCATGTTAGGTTCATTTATATTGTTTAACGAAACAAGGGGTTTGTGATCACTTAATATTTCAAAGGGGACTCCATATAAATATGGGCGGAAGTATTTGGTTGCCCAAACAATTGCCAATAATTATTTTTCTATTGTACTGTAATTCTGTTCGTGGTCATTTAAAGTTCTGCTTGCGAAACTATGGTGAAATTGCTAGCGTCAGTAGTAACTTGAAATGTTTTTGTAAAGTCAGGGCAGATAAGAATGGGGTCATTCATGATTAATGTTTTTAACTTTTCGAAAGATTTATTATATGCTTCGTCCTTTATGTCAATTTTAGCTCCTTTTTTGAGAAATATAGTGAAATATAGTGTTTTGCTATTTTTGCAAAATCTGGAATGAACTTGCGGTAGTATCCGCATAAACCCAAAAAAGATTTGATTTCTTTTGAGGTTTTTGGAATGGGAAATATTTCAATAGCTTTTACTTTTTCTTTGTTGGGTCTTATACCATCTGGACTTATGGTATGACCTAGAAAATTTGTTTGTTTTTTTAAAAATTCACATTTGTCTAATTGGAGCTTAAGATTTGCCTCTTTAAGTTTCTGAAAAACTGTTCTTAGTGAGTCCAGGTGCTCGGTGAGGGATGTTGAGTAGATGATAACATCATCTAAATATACGAGACAATGTTTGTTGATTAAATCTTTTAGGACGAAGTTCATGCAACGTTGGAAAGTTGCCGGGGTATTTTTCAACCCAAATGGCATACGAGTATACTCGAAGTGACCGTGTTTAGTTGAAAATGCAGTTTTTGGTATGGACTTAGGGTCTATACTCATACTCATACTGGCCTCAAACTAATATAGAGGACACATCTTTAAAAATCGATGGTAACGAAATCTTTCTATATTTAAAGACATTTAGAATCTTTTGTGGTATTTCGCAGCATCACAACATAAACGACAAATCTGGTTGGATGTAAAGGCATAGGGATGTACATATATAGGAATAATAGGGGCGTCTCTTTTACGCATTCATAATTAAAATTCCTTTGAAAAATTCTAACTGGAAAGCACTGATCGCACTGATCCAATAAGGTCCACCTGCAACTTTCATAGTCAAAACAATTTTCAGACTATAAGACGTATTGTTTTCGCATAGTTGTAGCGGGTAAACCACAGTCGGGCGCACTCGACTGTAGACTTTCCGACTTGTTTGTTTAAATTCTTCATTTACTTTTAATCGATTGTGTAGTATAAAACAAGAAAGCAAGGCTACCTTCGGCTTGCCGAAGGTTTTATACCCTTGCAGTTATACTAAATATAAAATACATTTGGATTGCTCTAGGTTTCTGTTTGCATACAAAAACCCTGATTTCAGCCGATTGTTCCTATGGCAGCTATATGTCATACAATTTTGACGGCACATTAAGAACATAATAAAAATAAGATTTGCCAAATCTTGTTGCAATATCTTGAAAAACAACAAAATTCGGCTGATAGCTTCTATGGCAGCTATATGATGTATCTTTTCGATCTGACTGGTTCCGACTTAATTACAGTGTGCAGCAATAAGAAGCTTGTGTGCCAAGTTTCATGAAGATAGCTCAAAAATTGAGAGACAAGTTTGAGTTGTAACAGACAGACGCACGGACTGAAAGACGGACATCGATTTTTCGACTCCTCTATTGATGCTGATTCAGAATATATAATTAAGTATTAAGGTGTTCATTTAAATAAAAAAATATAATTTTTATTTATAATTTTTATTTGTTACATTTATTTGTCTTTATTACACCAGAGTCACTCAACAACTGACTGACTGATTTATTCTTACGGTCCAGCAAACCTTTAAGTTCTACAGAGATTTACATATTTGTTTATCAGTAACTTAAGCTTGTTATCATTTGACGGTTGATGTCTTTGTCAGAACTTTTACTGCGAGGCCTTTTGAATAGTGAAGCTTTTCAAAAGATCGGTTTGAACTTTTACTATGAAGCTTTTGAATAGTGAAGCTTTTCAAAAGATCGGCTTAAGTTTTTTCATACGGAGAATGAATATGTCACTACACCACCTATTAGATTTAAGCTTGTCCTCAAGCGTTTACTTCTGGATATAATTGTGGTATTGGATTTTCAATGTCTTCAGTATTTTTTTTTTAACTTATTCTGTTTCAATATTTTGCTTAACTGTCCTGCTTGCTTTAGGTTTCAGATAGGTAATTATAATACTATGAGGTGCTGTTTTACATTTCATATAAAGGAAAAATATGGAGATTATACTAAATACTAGCAAGAGGATTATTAATATATTTCTATAGATTGTAAAATTCTTATTGTTTGACATAATCATTTCTTTTATTTCTATTTGTGACATTGGTTCAACTTTTGTTACGTTGTGTTCGGTAAATATTAGATTTGTATATTAATGAATATTGTTTGATATTGAAACTTGTTTTAATTCTGCTGTGCAATTAAATATTTTTATAATTTTGTTATTTTCAATAAAAATTTATTGATTGTTATAATTTTGATAAAGTTTTTCTCGAGTCATATTCCATGTTATAATTATATTAGGTTTAATGTATTGAACGTAAAACGGTTTTTGATATTTCTGGAAAGTACAGGTTGGTGTTTCGTGTTTCATTGTGTTAGCTATGCAATGGTCTTTGATAATGTTCTTTATTTGTGTATTTAAAACATGACTATTATGTAGGTAAAATTTGCCTTCTATGTTTTCATTAATAATTTGTCCATTATTGTCAGGGTAAGGTGCGATAAGAAAAGTAGGTTATTCGATTGTGTTTGTGGGAATGTGAGAAATTAGGAATATTTCGTTAGTGGCTGTGTTATACCAGGCGGAAGTTTTTATGTTCATTAAGTTTTGGAAGTTAACGTTACAAAGGTTGTCGTGCTTTCGAAGTTTTGGATTAAATATTCCTAATCGTGTGAGTTGTGAACCCATTTCAATATCTTCGATATATTCAGTAAAATGTTCAATGTTAAATATTAAAAGGGAAATTTTATGATCTTTTTCAATAGATTTGGAGTGGGTATTAATCATCTCAATACCGTTATTTAGGTTGTCAATAACGTGATTAAGATTACTAATCTGTACGGTGCTTTGTGATAAGGATGAAATTTGTTGTTCAATATTTTGTCTGTCGTCTTCGTCTAGTGTACCAAAAAGGTATTTGTTAGTAGAGCCTATAAAGTTAAACAGTCCTCGTTTGATGCGTTTAGTTATGTGTATACCGTTCATTTCTCTTTTCATTTTTTCGATTAGGTAATTTATCTGAGTTATGTTGTTAAATTCCTGACTTTCTTTAATAAGATTTTTACATGTTTCTTCAATTTGTGTTATGTTTATAGTGAGACAGTGGTGCGTAAAGGTAATAGGGAGTTGTATTGTTCCTGATTCGAACAAAATGAATCCTTGATTGTTTTCAATAGGGTTTATTTCGATTGTTCCTGCCGTAGTTTGTGTCATCATAGAAGTAATTTTAATTATTATGAGTCCGATGATTGGGATGTGTCGGTCGGCTGTAAGTATTTGCTATAATTAACCTTTTTTTTCTTTTTAAATTTACTTTTATAATGTGTAACATTTTGATCTCTATTATTTTCGTTATAGTGTTTTTCATCTAATTGTTGAATTTTGCCTGTTTTCCTAAAAGGGTTTTTAGATTTTGAGCGCGTTATAGGAGCCTGTCTAAATTTTGCGTATATTTCGTAGTTTTGTCGGTTCTCATAAAGTTTCTTAATTTTATTTTCTTTTATCATTTGGCAATCGTAAGTATGTGTGCCTGTCTAGAGTAGTATGTAAGCTGGTATTTGTCCGGTTGTGTTATGTTTAGTTTTATGGTTGTATGTGTATAAAATTGTTTCTATTCTTGTTTCCCTATTTTCTGTGTTATTTTCAGTATTGATAATTCTGATTTTTTCGTTTATAGTTTTGTGAACGCGTTCTACGTCTGCTATTCCTGTTTTGCTCGTGGTGATATCTATTTGTATTCCTTCATTATTCAACCAAATCTTTAAAGAATTGCTCATAAACGCTGAGTCTTTGTCTGCTTTAATTTTCTGTGGTTTTCCCATGTCATTGAATATTCTGGTAAGGGCTCTCTTGGCTTCTAACCAATCTCCACTATTTGTTTTTATAAGGGATGCGAATTTTGAATAAACGTCTATACAGGATAAATATTTTTCATTATCAATAGCATAAAAGTCGATTACGTAAAGTTCTCTTGGGTTATTTGTTTCTGGGGTTATTTCAAAAGTAAGGTTTGGTTGGTCTGTGTTCTGTTTTTGCAAATTTCGCAATCATTAATAATATTTTCAATTAATTTATTATAATCTGGAAAATAGTGAGTTTCTTTAAAAAGTCGTATCATTTTTTCGATACCAGGGTGCAATAGTTTTATATGTTGATTAATAATGAATTCCTTAAATTCAACATAAGAGCTAATGTCTTTTAATTTTATTATGCTTTTTAATATTTTTACGTTACTGTTTGGGTTGATAGTTTCGTGGTACGTATTTTGAAGAATTGAAAAGTCATTGTCATTGTCTATGTAGATGACGCTTGTGTTGTTTAGGAAGTATTTTAATAAAAGGTCTTTTGCTATTAGGATTTTATAGTGATTTAAGTTTTATTGAAGTATTTTGATATGTCTACTTGATTAATGGAGTCTTTTACAATTTAATTTTTGTCTTGAAAAATGGTTTAAAGGTTTTTCAGTGATTTCAATATAGTTTTCGTTACTTTCTGATGTGCTATGTATTGTTGCTGCTGTTGACTTATTTTCTTCTTCGCCTACCAAATTTTCTTCAATTTTAACGCGTGATAAAGCATCTGCTACATGATTCAGTTTTCCTTTTCCTTTTTATACCCTTCAACTATTGAAAATGGTCAAAAAAGGGTATACTAACTTTGTGCAAAATGTATGTAACAGGCATAAGGAGGCGTGGCAGACCCCATAAAGTATATATATTCTTGCTCAGGATCACTAGCCGAGTCGATTGAGACATGTCCGTCAGTCTGTCCGTCTGTCCGTCTGTCCGTCTGTCCGTCTGTATGAGACAACAGATCTCAGCTATTAAAAAAGCTAGAGATACCAAATTTGGCATGAAGGTTCCTGTAAATCATAGGCAGATAAAGTTTATCTCAAATTTTTGATGCCACGCCCACGCCCCGCAAATCGGTTATTTGCGATTATTAAGCAAAGTATTAAATCCATAAATCCATATAAAGCTGAATGCAATGTGAACATATCCTCCAAATTACAATTCGATCGGACTAATAACACAGAAGTTATTCAAGTCAACGTTTTCAGTACAAATGTTCGGTACGGGCAGCAGCCGACGCGCTGCTTTGAGCAGTTGACGCCGACGTCGACGTTGCGTCGTGTCGCTTTACTCTTTACGCGCGTCGCTGTGTGAGTGCGAGCGAGTAAGCTATATGTACTAGAAGTATTTGTGCAGAATTCTCTGTTTGAAATTATGAGTGTGGTTACACGTTTGTAACGGATTTGGAAAATTGGGAGAAGGGTATCTTACTGTCGGGCGCCCGACTGTAGCCTTACCCACTTGTTAATTTAAAAGTTGTATTCACTAAGTTTAATTCTCCATCGTTGTAATTTCATGTTAGGTTCCTTTATATTGTTTAACGAAACAAGGGGTTTGTGATCACTTAATATTTCAAAGGGGACTCCATATAAATATGGGCGGAAGTATTTGGTTGCCCAAACAATTGCCAATAATTATTTTTCTATTGTACTGTAATTCTGTTCGTGGTCATTTAAAGTTCTGCTTGCGAAACTATGGTGAAATTGCTAGCGTCAGTAGTAACTTGAAATGTTTTTGTAAAGTCAGGGCAGATAAGAATGGGGTCATTCATGATTAATGTTTTTAACTTTTCGAAAGATTTATTATATGCTTCGTCCTTTATGTCAATTTTAGCTCCTTTTTTGAGAAATATAGTGAAATATAGTGTTTTGCTATTTTTGCAAAATCTGGAATGAACTTGCGGTAGTATCCGCATAAACCCAAAAAAAGATTTGATTTCTTTTGAGGTTTTTGGAATGGGAAATATTTCAATAGCTTTTACTTTTTCTTTGTTGGGTCTTATACCATCTGGACTTATGGTATGACCTAGAAAATTTGTTTGTTTTTTTAAAAATTCACATTTGTCTAATTGGAGCTTAAGATTTGCCTCTTTAAGTTTCTGAAAAACTGTTCTTAGTGAGTCCAGGTGCTCGGTGAGGGATGTTGAGTAGATGATAACATCATCTAAATATACGAGACAATGTTTGTTGATTAAATCTTTTAGGACGAAGTTCATGCAACGTTGGAAAGTTGCCGGGGTATTTTTCAACCCAAATGGCATACGAGTATACTCGAAGTGACCGTGTTTAGTTGAAAATGCAGTTTTTGGTATGGACTTAGGGTCTATACTCATACTCATACTGGCCTCAAACTAATATAGAGGACACATCTTTAAAAATCGATGGTAACGAAATCTTTCTATATTTAAAGACATTTAGAATCT